>CM021106.1:562903000-562970177 GCA_007115665.2 Sequoiadendron giganteum
ACATAGGTTCAAACCTACTCCTCTGTCTACCAAGACTTGTCTGACTTTGGTTTCATGGACTAAGACTTCAAGATGTAATGGGTCATTATGATCAGATTTTTCTCTCGAGTAATCTTGTTGGGAAAATGTAGCATGGTGCGAATTGGTTAAATATCCCACCATCTTTTCAAAACAATTGACATCTAAATTAGTAGGGATAGTTGTGTTCTGCAAAGCTTTATCAAGAATGGCTCGATGCTCAGGTGATAAGGTCAATAGTTCCAAGATAGATATTTGCACAGGGGTTTTACTCAATTGATCAAGAATGTTGTACTTGAACTTGGAAGCTTGTGTAGATGGCTCAGAAGAAGGACTTGGAATAGTGATCTTGGTTCTGCGTGTGTTGACACTACATTTTGGAGGCTTCTTAATGGTGAAGGTATTGACATGCTCATCTACAACATGGAGGCTATTTATAATCTTTCCTTTTCCATAGTCAAAATTGGTGTTTGCATAATTGGTTGATGGATCCGTCTTAGTTCCCGAACCGGAGGCTTTTCCTTTTGTGTGGTAATGTAATGGGTCCTTGAAGACCTTATGATCACTGTTCTTGGTGTTTTTTTGTCCACCGACCTCTATGGTTCCATTCTCCACAAAGTCTTGGATAATGCCCTTGAGTTGCCGACAATTTTGTAGGCTGTGTCCTTTTATTTGATGATATTCACAATGGGCTTTTTCATCCCACCAGGAAGGTTTAAATTGTCCAGGATCATATTCTCTTGGTTCCAACGGTGTGATGAGATTGTGTTTAATCAATTCTTTGTAAATAACCTCGATCGGTTGTCCTAGAGGAGTAAATTCACATGTTGGAAATCTTGTTTGAGGTCGTTGTTGCTGTGAATTTTGGAGATAGTTAGCCATTTGATCTGGATTATCCATTATGTCTTGATTTTGGTTGTATCCTCTCAGTGTGATAACTTGCCTTGTATGTATGTTTTTAGCATCGACAATGCCATCATTTGTAACATTCTTGTTTCTGGACCAGAATTGTCTTCTATCATTTGGCGCGTTTTGATTTTGGACAATAGGATTCCTACCTAGTACCTTTATTTCGCCTTTGTCAATAAGGCCTTTCTCAAGGATGATGCCTTTCTGTACCAAGTCTAGGAATGAGGTACAACAATGTACTCTTAAATCACTCCGCAGTTTTGGATTGATGTTCTCTAGGAATATCGTGACCTTTTGTTTCTCTGGTATCTCAACTAGACATCTGCTAGCTAGACTTCTCCACCTCTGAAAGAAGGTGGTGAAATTTTCGCCATCTTCTTGTGTCGTGTGGCACAAGGTTGCTATTGTTATCTCATTGTCTATGTTGAAGGCGAAATGTTTGACAAAATTTTCAGCTAATTCTCCCCAAGAGCGTATACCATATGGTAGTTTAGAAAACCATTCCAGTCCTATCCCAACAAGGGTTCATGGAAATAGTCTCATCAGATATGTGGGGTCATACGATATGTCCATGCATGCTGTTGAGAACTTCCTAATATGTTCTAGAGGATTCTTTTTCCAATTATACTTAGGCAAAATCAGTATAATGTATCCATGGGGAAAAGGTGTCATGTAAAGTGCTTTGTCAAATGGACATGGACATAAGTCTTGTGCTGAGATAGTTCGTTTGCCTGACATAGACATATTATCCATTTGTTGTTGGAGAGTTCGCATTTGATTCTGAAGGACATCGACTTGTGTCAAGGACATGGTGTTGGTGTTGTTCGGATCAATGTAGACATTCTGATATGCCATGTTTTGTGACAGGTTGTGATTTGGTGAAGGAATATATCCCGTTTGAATAGTCTATTGTGGGATAGGAATATATCCTGTATGAATGGTTTGACTTGGGATAGGAATATTCATACCCGCCTTGGATCTCTTACCAATCGTGTTGGTGCCAAAGGGGTTGGATGAAGTTGCTCCCGTCGTGTTATGTTGAAAGGGGTTGTGTTTACAATTGACAATGTCTGAGTTGGTATGCCAGTTGGTATTGTTGTGGTGATTTGGGGCATAGAACCACTTGATGTCACTGTTTGCATTGGTTGGGTAGATGTCGTTTTCAATGTATGAACGTCAAATCTTGGTGGTAGTGTGGCACCTTCTACTAGCAATTTTTCTAGATAGCATTGGTGATCATTTGCCAAGCACTCATCCATGAAGGATGCAAATTCAGGATCTTGGACTGCAGACTCTATGTCTTCAACAAAGACTCGTCCATTGGCGTCTCTAGTGACAAATTTATCAAGCAATGGTTTGTGTGGTTTGTTCTTCCTAGGTGGTTGAGTGTTGAAAGGATTGATAAACTCATTGGGGTCTACCATTTCTTTGTGCCTCTTTTGAGACCTTGTTTTGACCATAAAAAAGTTGCTCAAAATGGGGTAATGTAGACTATGCCTAAGAACTGATATGGCCTATTTCTATGTTTTTGGATTTTTTGGACAATAAGGATGTTGCTAAAATGATATCTAGAAAGACGTATACTGAGATGACGTATGGTAAGATGGACAATATGTAAGACCTCGTGTAGACTATGATTCTAAAATGGGTATAACCTACCTCCTATGGAGTAAATGCATGCAAGGATTTGTTTTGACCAAGGAACCTGATTGTAGGACAAATGACAGTTGACAAAGTGAACTTTCCAAACTAGACTTGTTGAGTTGAAAAGATTCACTAGATAAGACTAAGGTGACTAGGTTCAATGAGTGTGACAAATCGGGACATGAATTTATCCAAAGACGAGGAAACTTATCTATACTATGATATGCAATTTCCTAGGGAGTATCTAGATGCATGCAACTTAGGATGACAATGACGAAGCCGTGGATTGTAACTAAGATTTATGAGGAAGTATCTATATGCGTGTGACTTTGGATGACTATGACGAAGACGTATATAACCACCTAATGGATGCAAGATTTTTGAGCAAAATTTTGACAGTTTCTGTTTGGACTCAGTTTGCAGTTTTGATTGTCCTCTGATAATAGGTAGATTCAGTTCACGTAACAGTTGCATCCTATTCTGGACTCTAAAAACTAGTTTTCCTGACAGACACTTACGGTTTGGACTTTGACAGATGCGGTTTGCATGGACACATGCGACTCAGGATGTGACAGATGCGCTTCGAAACTTCGAGATTGTGAAAATTATGACAGATAGATGTGATTATTCCCCTAACAGATGCGACTCTATAATACAGATGTAGCGATTAAACTGACAAATGCGACTTTGTTCCTAACAGTTGAATTTTTTTTTTTCGAAAGTTGTTTGACTGAATTTGTTTGTTTGATCAAGATTTTGGCAAATATAGCAAACAACAAACACGACATTCAAAGTATTTTCAGTTTTGTGATGAATGGACTGTTGAGACTCGAAAAACATTTACACCCTAGGTTTTTAGGACAGTACTTGTTGAATTCTTACTTGGATTTCTCTAGCTATGCATATTTACGGTGGATGATTAGTAGCTTGACCCCACTGGCTCCCCTCCACAACACTCACTTATACAGGGTAGCTAAGCTACAGTACCCATGAATCTCCCATGGCATACTTTTCATCTCTACACGTAAACCATAAGATTGTAAGACGGCTTCATAGGTCCAACCTGCTGCACCAACAAGTAGATAGGATTTTGGTAACTCTACAACAAGGCTTTTAATTCGGGCATTCCATTCGTGGGACACTAACCAACGTCGGCAAGAGTCCATTTCTATCCATCTCGTCAGATTAGTGCATGTGATTCTTGGGGTTTCCCCAAGAATCCACTTTTATATACCGACTGGAAGTCGCTTGGCTTTAGCATGCTACCGGTCTGAGTCATCTTGGGGTGAGTACTTTTTCCCACCAAGACAGGCCCAAGTTCTAGAGTCAGCAACTATTTCTCTTACATCCAGGATCGCATGACTGCGCAAGGGGAGAGGATACTTCGGTGTACTGAATCGTAAGGGTTTACAAATATGTGCAAAGCACCAAACAAAGAAGACAGTGGTTCTTTTTATTCCAAATGACAATTTTCTATCTATCAGACAGAAAATTCATTTTAATCCCACACGATGATTATCTATCTACCAAAAAAAGGCTTATTTAAATAAATTAACACAAAGGCATTAGGTCCTGCATGTAATTTATTAGTAGTTCATAGTCTTCAGCTTTCGTCCTGCAGAAAAATTGTCTTGGGTTTTAATTGTCTTCAAAGATTCGTCCTGCAAACACTATGTTATTCCTTTAGAATATATTTAGCTCCAAGTTTTTTTTGTCCACTTGATCCAATGTGTGCTTTGAAGTATTTTTTTTTTTTCTGCACATGCACAAACCGAACAAAGCCAAAACCCTAATAGCAAGTCAAGACAAATCTGATTTTTGGAAATATTTTTGACAATAAAAAATAAAACTATAGAGAATAGACCCATACATAAATTTCAAGAGCTTTCCACAAATGTAAATAAATCTGAAAGATTGTCTGTTTTGCACCTAAAATTAATTTTTTATGAAAAAATCATAAAAAAATTATTAAAAATTTAAAACAGATCCAAAAAGTCTGATTTTTTCAGTGAAGGTGCCTGACATAATTTCAAATCTGCATAAAAAATTTTGGGAATAGATCTGTAACTGTTTGTGAGATTCAAGCAAATATCTGTGAAACCATAATTTTCAAAGATCTATTCTTTGAATAAAAACAATTTATCCAAATTTAAAACCTAAAAAACAGAACCCTATTCAAATTTAAATCTCTTCCCAGAAATGTAAACATATCCAAAAAATTTGACAAATTTCTCTCAAAATTGATATTTTATGAAAAATAACAAAAAAATTATAAAAAATTCAAAACATAACCAAAAAATCTGATTTTTTTTGCGAAAGCTCTTGAGAATGTCATCTACTGGCAAACATTTTTTTGTGAAAAAATATGTAGCCTTGTAAAAGTTATGGTCGAATATGTCGGGTTCACCAAATGTAACTCAAATTTTTCGGAATTGTGGAAGATGCTAAAGCTGCACAAGATTAAACATCAATTCTAATCTAAATAAAAAAACAAAGAATGATAAGTAAGCATGATTAATATAAACTAATAAAACTAGAATGATCTCACCGAGTATGCAAATACTTCCTCGATTTATCTCAATTGCCCTTCTCCATCTTGCTGTATTGTTATTCTTGCCCTCAGATTTCTGTGTTTGAATGCAAGCATAACTTCATCGAGTGTCTTAGCAAAATATCAAAGATTGTTTCTTCTCAAAAGTGTATAATGATTTCGGGAGGAGGAATAATGATAATGACAGGCCATTTTATAGAATTTGTGTTTTCAAATGATTGGCTCAGATTGAAAGAGAGATCGACGGATGAGATTGATGAATGCCATGAGATGAGTTATGTGATAGATAGAACACAAGTTAGAATGTGAGTTCAACTGCAGGTAAAGACTAATTTTAGAAGATGAGTCCCAATCTTCATCTTCAAAAAAAGAAATAGACTTTGTATGCAAAAGCCAAAGTTAGAAGTTGGAGAATAAATGCATGTGAATGCAAACTTGAGTTAGTTAATTAAATAAAGATATTTAATTAATAAATATAGATCATGCATATGAGTTGGAACTAGATTGTCTGACTAGATTTGCTGTGGAGGGGATTCTCTCATGGGGCTCAGTGGTGGTCATGTCCATTCGGTCCTCTCTGGTCGGTCCGTGTGGTCGTGTCTGTGGTCGGTGTCTGGTTGGTCCGGTCAGTCTGGTCAGTCATGTTCATCAGGTGTGTCTGTCCATGTGTGTCGGTCTCCACCGTGGGTGTGTGGTTCTCGGTGTCGGCCGTTCTGTGGATCAACATGTCCATGCCGTCCAAGTTTCCTTGGATGTGGGGTCCATCTGGTCGGTGTGTGTGTCGGTCCATGGGATCCTCCATTAAAGGTTATTTTCTGTGGGTGTGTGTGTGGTGTTGGAGTGGGGTTATGGGGGATCCTCACTTCTGGTGTTCTGGGGATTCGATTCTATATTTCTCGGATCTACTGTGTGTTATTTGTGTGTCATTCAATCTGATTCGATCTGTCTCTTCCATTCTGATTCTTCGTCCATGTGTGATTTTTATTTTAAATAATACAAATTATGTCCCGGCCATGTCCTTCCAATTCATTTTTGTCCTGCATAGGGCTCTGTGTCCTGTTGGCTTCTTTCCAAGTCTCCGGTCGTCCTCTTCCGTTTCCATCAGTTGGTCCGATTCCTTCAGTCCTAGGTTATATGTCCATCCTTGGATCTCCGATTCTCGATTCCATTGGGTCCATGTCTCGTTCTGTCCTGTGTCTGTGTGTGTCTGGTTATGTGTGTCAATGTGGGATTATATATATATATGTGTGTCTTCTCTCTCTTTCTCTCTCTCTATCCGTCTGTCTCTCTGTGTGTCTCTCTCTCTATCTATCTATATCTCTTTATCAATTTCTCTCTCTCTCTCTGTCTCCTTGTCTCTATCTCTGTCTATCTCTCTCTCTCTCTCCCTCTATCTTGGTGTGTGTGTGTGTGTCTCTTTTTCTTTGTCTCTGTCTCTGTCTCTCTCTCTCTCTCTCATCTCATCTCTCTCTCTCATCTGTCTCTCAGTCCTGTCTCATCTCTCTCATCTCAGTGTCTCATCTCGGTCTCTCTCCATCTCCCTCCATCTCTCTCCTGTCTCCTGTCTCCATCTCTCTCCTCCTCCATCTCATCTCTCCATCATCTCGTGTCTCCTCTCCATCTCAGATCCTCCATCTCCTCTCTCCTCAGCCCTAGTCTCTCTCTCCTCTCTCCTCCTCCTCCTCTCTCCTTTGTCCTCCATGTCTCTCTCTCCTCTCCTCTCTCTCTCTCTCTCTCTCCTCCTCTGTCTCCTCCTCTCCTCTCTCTTCCCTCCCTCTTCAGCCTCTCCTCTCTCAGTCTCCTCCTCCTCCTCTCTCTCCTCCATCCATCTCTCCTCCTCTCCTCCTCCTCCTCCCTCCTCTGTCTCTCCTCCTCTCCCTCTCCTCCCTCTCTCAATCTCCCACTCTCCCTTAACCCTCTCTCCCTCTCTCCCTCTCCCTCTCTCCCTCTCTCCCTCTCCCTCTCTCAATATACCACTCTTCCACTCTCTATCATTAACCTTTAGGTCTATGTGGGCACAAATTGGATATCTAATTTGAATCAAATATCTAATTTGTAAAACTCCAATGTGTAGAGATAAAATCTTACCATTGCAAAACAATTTGAAATGTTTTCCAAATCAGATATCTAATTATATCGAATATCATATTTGTGGGCCATATAAAAACCCCATGTGGGCCATTTTTATGCATTCCAACGGACCCTACATTTTTTTTTTCCGCACTTTGTAGGTGACAAACATGTGGTTTCACAAAATTTTTGGAGCATCTTGTACTCAAATTTTTCATAAGGAATTATTTTTTAGCATCTTTTATGAGGTATAATGGGTAGCAGCAGTCGTCAGAAGCAAAAACATAAGAGAAAGTTGAAAAAAGAACAAATTGAAGAATATAGACAAAGAGATAGAGAAGGTCATAGGAAGAAACGACAAGGTATGTTAAATATTGGTGAACCTGAACCCGATGGTCTTTCAAGTGAAGAGAAAATTGAATATGTTCAAGGTGAAAATGTAGAACATGATATTGAAATTGGAAATGAAAATGTTCAAATTGATATTGAAAATGTTCAAGGTGAAAATGTTGGAATTGAAGATGTTGTCAAACATGATAGTCAAATTGGGAATGAAAATATTGAAATTTATAATGAGAATATTGAAATTGATAATGAAAATGTTCAAGGTGAAAATGTTGGAATTGAAGATGTTGAACATGATATTCAAATTGGGAATGAAATTATTCAAATTGATATTGAAAATGTTCAAGGTGAAAATGTTGGAAATGAAGATGTTGAACATAATATTGAAGCAAGTGTAAATTATGTTTCACCAGATTACATGAGAAATGAAGAACCTTGTGTGGAAGAAAGACATATTCCAAATTCAAGACCTTCAAGGACCCCTAAATGGCTAGTTGAAATTGATGATAACATTATAAATAATTTTGAAGGCAAGAGGCCAACACGAAATATTCGGTTGTGGGCTAGAAGACTTTTCAACCAATATTTTAGCAATAAGACATTGATCGAGCAATGCAAAATTTTTGTATAATTGCTAAAGATGCAAAAGATGAGACCTTTCCTAGCCAAATTGAGGATTTTTGTGAACAAGAAGACCGAAAAAAATTCTATTATTGTCAAAAATATTTTTAATTCTCTCAAGTCTATTGGGGAGAGTCATTACAACTGCCCTAGTAAGCCATCAATTGAAAAAGGCTCGCTTTATGAGACAAAATTTTATTGATTTTGACATAAATCGTAAAACTTTGGATAGAGCACTTTCAAGAAGAGAAATAATAGATGATCCTCTTCAAAATGATACATGGGCTTTTTCTAGGAGGCTTCCACATGTTGAGAAGAAGCTAACCGATAATGTAAAGCAGGTAATTCAATAATTTTGGCATGATAACTCTAGAGTATCACCCAATGAAAAGGATGTTTTAAAGTTAAGAATTGGTAGTCGAGACCGTACACCACATCTTAAACATTTCTTGGAATCAATCCAAACAATGTTGTTCAACAAATTTATTGAAACACATCCAAATATGGAAATCTCACAAAGGAATTTTGAAGGTTTGAAGCCATTTTATTGTGTGCCTCTCAAGATTCGTAATACTTATTGCAAATACCATGTGGAGTTTTCGATGTACCATGAACTATCATGCTATATCCATTATACTTTGCATACTAATGAAATTTTACAGGAGTGTGGTGCAATGCATCTTCCAAAATCTTCAAGGGACTTGCTAGATCTACTTTTATGTTCTAGAGATAATGGTTTCTTTTTCTATAGAAATAATTGTTTAAATGTGAAGTGCTCACAATGTGGTGGCTTGTCAAAGTTTTTTCAATTTTTTCATGAGGGTTCTGAACATGAATTTGGAAAGAATCTTCTTGAGAAAAAGAGATATGAGATAGTCAAATATAATTTGCAGAGTGGAGGTGAAGGTTCTAGATGCGAGTTGGTTACAAAAGAATGTAGTGTTGCTGATTTTATTTCAGATTTTAAGGACAATATTTTCTACAAATATGCAAGCCATAGTCATAGGTCTCAGTGGTTGGATCACCAATTCAAGATATGTAAGGACTCTTTTCCAATTGGCACTATTATATCAGTGGTTGATTTTGTAGAAAACTACACATTGCAACCACAAAACGAGGTACAATCTCAGTATTACAATTCCATTCAGATTGTTATTTTTGTCAACATAATGTTTAGACATGCACCTGATAGTACAGAGGAGGATCAAAATATAATCAAAGAGTATCATTTTTATATGAGTGATGATAGATCTCACTCATTCAAGTATGTCCAACATTGTTTCGAGATTTTTTTTGAGTTCTTGGAGGAGCATGATATAGCACTGGGTCGACATCTCATTTGGTCAAACAACTACATAGGTCAATTCAAGAATGCTCGTATGTTTTATTGGTTGAGTAGAATACATACATAGAGGGGTGTACCTAATATTTGGAGTTTTTTTGAAGCTGGGCATGGGAAAGGGGAACATTTGGCAACTTTTCCCTCAACTGAAAACTCATCACCACGGGAGAACACCTCCCAGATATAAAAAACCGAGAGAGATTATTGTACATGGTCACAACATGATCCCATATCCTCAAACATAGAGTCTGTAAGCATCATGGTTTCCAAGAAATATCCCTTCAAATATTGTTGTCTTTTAGCACTTTGGACTCTTAAGGGAAATCGTCGGTCCAATGTAGGTCGGAGTGATTTGGCATATTTCGGTGAAAAAGAGGACCATACCTAATGTAAATGTACCCATTCAGACGTGTTGGAATTGTCCGTTTGGTTGTCCGAGTTGGAGAATTAAAGTTGCACCACTTTGTAACTTTACACTACTTGCATTTGGCAACTTTTCCCTCAATTGAAAACTCATCACCACGCAAAAAATGCCTCTGAGATAGAAAAAACTGAGAGAATTTATTATATATGGTCCTAACATGATACCATATCCTTAGACGAAGAGTTTGTAAGCATCACGGTTTCTGAGAAATAGCCCTTCAAAGATTGCTGCCTTTTAGCACTTTGGACTCTTAAGGGAAATCGTCGGTCCAATGTAGCTCAGAGTGATTTGGCATATTTCGATGCAAAAGAGGACCATACCTAGCATAAACACACCCATCCAGAAATTTTTTAATAGTCTATTTGGTTGTATGAGCTAGAGAATGAAATTTTGCACCACTTTGTAACTTTTTCCTCAACTGAAAACTCATGACCACGAGAAAATGCCTCCGAGATAGCAAAAAATAAGAGAGGTTATTGTAGATGGTCCTAACACGGTCCCATGTTTTCAGATAGAGAGTTTGTAAGAATCGTGGTTTCCAAGAAATAGCCCTTTGAATATTGTTGTCTTTTAACACTTTGGACTCTTAAGGGAAATCGTCGGTCCAATGTAGCTTAGAGTGATTCAGCGTATTTGGGTGCAAAAGAGGACCATACCTAGCATAAACATACCCATCTAGATGTGTTGGAATAGTCTATTTCATCGTATGAGTTGGAGAATGAAATTTGCACCACTTTGAAACTTTACATTGCTTGCATTTGACAACTTTTCCCTCAACTGAAAACTCATCACCACGGGAAAATGCCTCCGAGATAGAAAAAATTAAGAGAGTTTATTATAGATGGTCCTAAGATGATACCATATCCTTAGACAAAGAGTTTGCAAGCATCATGGTTTCCAAGAAATAGCTCTTCAAAGATTGCTTCCTTTTAGCACTTTGGACTCTTAAGGGAAATCATCGGTCCAATGTAGCTCAGAGTGATTCGGCATATTTAGGTGCAAAAGAGTACCATACCTAGCATAAAATTACCCATCTGAATTTGTTGGAACAATCTATTTGGTCGTATGAATTGGAGAATGAAAGTTGCAGCACTTTGTAACTTTACATTGCTTGTATTTGACAACTTTTCTCTCAACTAAAAACTCATCACCAAGGGAAAATGCCTCCGAAATAGAAAAAACTGAGAGAGGTTATTGTAGATAGTCCCAATATGATCCCATATCCTAAGATGAAGAGTTTCTAAGCATCATGGTTTCTGAGAAATATACCTTCAAATATTGTTTCCTTTTAGCACTTTGGACTCTTAAGGGAAATATTGTCGGTCCAATGTAGGTTAGAGTGATTTGGCATATTTGGGTGCAAAAGAGGAACATACCTAGCATAAACATACCTATCTGGACATTTTGGAATAGTTTGTTTGGTTGTATGAGTTGGAGAAAGAAAGTTACACCACTTTGCAACTTTACACTGCTTGCATTTGACAACTTTTCCCTCAACTGAAAACTCATCACCATGGGAAAATGCCTCTGAGATAGCAAAAACTGAGAGAGGTTATTGTATATGGTCCCAACATCATCCCATATCCTAAGATAGAGAGCCTGTAAGCATCACGGTTTCCAAGAAATAGCCCTTTGAAGATTGTTGTCTTTTAGCACTTTGGACTCTTAAGGGAAATCTTCGGTCCAATGTAGCTAGGAGTGATTCAACATATTTGGGTGCAAAAGAGTACCATACCTAGCATAAAATTACCCATCCGGATGTGTTGGAACAATTTGTTTGGTCGTATGAATTGGAGAATGAAAGTTGCACCACTTTGTAACTTTACACTGCTTGTATTTGGCAATTTTTCTCTCAACTGAAAACTCATCACCAAGGGAAAACGCCTCTGAAATAGAAAAAACTGAGAGAGTTTATTGTAGATAGTCCCAATATGATCCCATATCCTAGGATGAAGAGTTTCTAAGCATCATGGTTTCCGATAAATATACCTTCAAATATTGTTTCCTTTTAGCACTTTGGACTCTTAAGGGAAATATTGTCGGTCCAATGTAGCTTGGAGTGATTCAGCATATTTGGGTGCAAAAAAGGACCATACCTAGCATAAAAATACCTATCTGGATGTTTTGGAATAGTCTGTTTGGTTGTACGAGTTGGAGAATGAAAGTTGCACCACTGCGCAACTTTACACTGCTTGCATTTGGCAACTTTTCCCTCAACTGAAAACTCATCACCATGGGAAAATGCCTCTGAGATAGCAAAAAATGAGAGAGGTTATTATATATGGTCCCAAAACCATCCCATATCCTTAGATAGAGAGCTTGTAAGCAACACGGTTTCCAAGAAATATCCCTTCCAAGATTGCTTCCTTTCAGCACTTTGGAGTCTTAAGGGAAATCATCGGTCCAATGTAGCTCGGAGTGATTCGGCATATTTGGATGAAAATGAGGACCATACCTAGTGTAAACGTACCCATCCAGATGTGTTGGAGAATGAAATTTGCACCACTTTACAACTTTACATTGTTTGCATTTGATAACTTTTCCCTTAACTAAAAACTCATCACCACGGGAAAACGCCTCCGAGATAGCAAAAAATGAGAGAGGTTATTGTAGATGGTCCCAACACAATCCCATATCTTTAGATGGAGAGTTTGTAAGCATCATTATTTTTGAGTAACATTCTATCAAAGATTGTTTCCCTTCTACACTTTGGACTCTTAAAGGATTTCGCTGATTGATTGTAGCTCAGACTGCTTCTTTTTCTTTGGGTGCAAAAGGGAGACATACCTAACCTAAACGTACCCATCTAGATGTGATGGAATAGTTGGGTTGGTCATACGAGTTGTAGAACAAGATTTATTGATGCCCTTACAAGTAGTTTTCAGCCTCCAATCAAAATCCAATGCTATTTTTTGTGCGAAAAAAAGCCATGAGACCATAGCTTGTTGTGAAAAACTAGTCAAACACCTTTATTTCAACCCTACTACAACTTCTAGACTCCTATCTTGCACTTCCCTTTACAATTTTAATAATTTTCCTTCGAAAGACTACATGGCAATTTTGACAATTTTGAAGCAAGAATGCATTTTTGGCATATTGGACCCCTAGACTCAAAAATTCAACTTAATACACATTAAATGGTCTTCATTGACCTTATTTAGCATAAATAGATCACACCTAACCTCTCAGCCTATCAACCTTCAAATGTGTAATCTCGCAAATAGTAGATTAGGTGGGAAACTAGAGAGGAAGAGTTGATGGTGAGTGGCCTAGTGAAGGCTAGAGAAGAAGAGTTTGAGGAATATGGTGTTAGGATAGGGGATTGTCCTTGGTTGTCATATTTGGTTGTGTGGAAAATTTATGGTACTATGGGGATGGTTCTAACCATAAATAACTTGAGAAAGATTGTGTAGAGAAGAGTTGGAGGGCATAGATACATGTCTAGTTGTTAAAAGCTTATGGAAGAGCATGAAATAGCGATACTAATGTATGGATGTTTAGCTTTGTGTACTAAATTTTTTTGTGCAGGTGTCAAAGCTTGGGAAACACCATTTCAAGTGTCAATGAAGACAAATAGCAGTAAGAAGATCCATTTGAGAAGGATCAAGCATGGCAAAACCAAGACAACTCAAAGCATGAAGGGTACAAAATCCCTCAGATGAATATTTCCATGCAATTGACTTGGAGTGGGTTTGAAGCGATTGTGAAGAAGATAGGAGTAGACCTATGGAGTGATTTATAGTGAATACATATTTTGTACCTGGGGAGTATGGTGCGGGAGCACCTAAAACATGTAAGATTTCATGAATTGACAAGGCCATTCCTCCTTCTGTATAGGTTTTACCTCAGAGTGATGGGCATGAATTAGATAGGGGTAGGAATAGCAACACATTTTTAGGGGTGATAAAGGGATAAGAGTGGTCTGAGAAGGCTGCCTTGTTAAGAAACACAAATTTTTGTGCCTTTTGAGTAAGGCTAGAGAGTGAGTTTTTGAGAATTTGAATGAAAATAGGTTGGAACTTGTTGGAAACTATTGGAATAGGAGTATTTAATGGTGTTTAAGAGGTCTGAGTGATTAAGAGTAACCTAAGAAGAGTAAAAGTTTGAAACCCTAGTTGGAAGGGGCGAAAATAAGGGAAAATTGGTGATTTTACAAAGAAAGTGTAAGCCAAATTATGGGGCAGCATAATACAATGATGTTTTAAATTTAAGCAAACAAAATTAAGAGGGAATGAAGTGGTTTCAGGATTGAGTGAGGTAAGAGTGTACAAGTTCCAATAAGCCCTACCAACAATCCAATGAACTTTTTGATCAAAAGCTTTGGTAGACATGTATGAAAAAAGTGGTAGCATAGACAAGGCAGTGGACTATTTGAAAAAAAGCCTCGAAGAAATGTGGTCTCATAGAATTCCATGACACGCAAATGCAATTGACAACTGTTGGACTAGTTTTTAGTTATGCAATGTGAAGTAATTGGATAATTGCTTAGGTTGACTTTGTAAAAAACTATACTATAATTGAAATTTTTTCATCTATCAACATCTAGTTGTTAGTTATGCAATGTGAAGTAATTCTTTAAGTAACTTGAAAGATGTGCAATGCAATGTAATCAGCAATATAAATATAAACTACATAATATAACCATTCTTTTTTATGCTATTGTACATTGATATTTAACCATTGCTCAAGATAAAATTTTCAAAGAGTTTAATCACGCACATGAGGAACAAATTAAATTTCGATTGTCAACTTCTATATATCAAATTATCCAATAATAAAGTGTATGTCCATGTACAAAAATGGCATCGACACCAACTCAAATAAAGTTTTACAAAATGTGGCATATGCCATCTCAATATCTATTCAAAATTTATATGCCAAAATGTCTATCTCATCTTAAGCTATTGGTGGATCATCAAAATGGAGCCTCTTTGAAGCACTTGCTGGCTCTGAAGGTAGATGCATAAGAAAAATTAAAACCATAATTGAGATTAGTAATATATATTATTTAAAATCGAATAATTAACATCAAAATCAATATACATTGAATTTTAATTGAACTCTAAAATTGAAATCTTGATTACCTAAAATATACATCTCTTCAAAAGGTCAGGAGTCCTAGAATATACGAAACCAAATTTTGTAATGCCAGTCTATATATGTGAACAAAAACATAAAATTGATCCAAGTTAGAATACGATTATTGGTAATAGGAACATATTTACCAAACACAAAATAATATAAACACATATCTCTTTAGGTTGATATTTTTTTTTATCTCCTTCAATTGTTTCGACACCTCCTCCTTGAGGTGTTCCAATACCTACTCCTTCAGGCGGTGTGTCACTTGTCAACAACGATGTATAGCTCATAATTTCCTATACATAAAAATGACAAGTACATATGAAACTACCAATATATGTCGATGTATGTATAATCAATATAAGATCTTAAAAATATTAATTCAATCCAATTTGAGTTCAATTACCTTCCCCTTATCTAACTTTGTGCCTCCATAGTCTAGACGAGGCCGCACCTCACTCGCACTAGGTATTTCCTACAAGAGGAAAATAAGATAAACATATAAGTTATTATATAATTTCATTAATAACAATTCAAATGACAATAAAGTATATAATAAAAAATGTAAACGAGTGAGTGCAAAAATATATACTGTGTGTGTCCAAGCCAAATGAAATGGCCTTAAGGGTGTTATCAGTCACCCGTGTGAGCTCCTCCTCAGACAACAACTATTAAATAGACCATGTAAATAAATATTAGTTCTTGATACTATCTCGTATTAATATTCATTTAAAAACAAATGTAAGTTATGAATTTACAAATTAAATCTTATCTATGTCACTATTCCAACATCCCCCTATCTAGGAGGAGAGGACTTTGTAGGGTGCACTCCACTCCCCTAGGACTGATCTATAATGTCCACATCATGGAGGTCATAATCAAAAGTGTCCAAGGGATGCTCAGTCTTTCTGGCTGCATCCTGGATAATATCTGGATGATATATTGGAGGTGAAGGAGGAAGGGGAGGAGGGGGAACATATGGGTCCAGGACTACTCTAATTTCCCCTTGTCTATCCTGGGGCATAACTCCACCGATTCCCATGAAGGGTTTAATGTCAAAGTAATTGACATGATGCTCTAACACAAACTCAACATATAATTTTTTAATATAGTAAAATGGTATATCAGAATTGTTATTTGGTGGTTTATCAAAAACCATACACCAAGGATTCCAAAATTTATCTACAATGTCCCTATTCATGTACCATTTTATATAAATTTTTGTTTTATTAACATTCACTGGAAAACCGGTCCGGGGGTTAGTGAATAAAGAGGCTATTTGGGCTTTGGTTATTTGGAGATCTTTCACATCATCGTAAAACAATCCACATGCATAATATTACCTCATGTCTTCTTGCCATGAATGAAAGGCATTTTGTTGGGTGGAGAGGGTTTCTATATTTTTAATTATTTCCTTCAATGTGTTTGTCATATCTCTCAATCGAGGGATTGTCTTATAAACTTCACAAATGTCCCTCAATTGCCCCAATTTTTCACCAATGAAGTCTTCAATTGGTGGCTACGGAGGTGGTGGAGCATTAGGCTGCAGAGGTGGTGGAGCGTTTGGCATTTGTGCATTTTCATTCTCAGCAATAATACCTCATTAAAATTAAAAAATAATTAATCTAATTGAAATTACACAATATAAATGAAATTATTGTAAAAAAACTCTAGATTTTAATAAAAATCCAAACAAAACCCTACTTATTCCCAAAAATCCATAACAAACTCTTTT
This sequence comes from Sequoiadendron giganteum, assembly GCA_007115665.2. Lineage (NCBI taxonomy): Eukaryota > Viridiplantae > Streptophyta > Pinopsida > Cupressales > Cupressaceae > Sequoiadendron > Sequoiadendron giganteum. Next base: position 562,919,742 of record CM021106.1, read on the forward strand.
TTTTGATAAAAATACATCAACACTAGTTTTTAATCAAAATCCATCTAAAAACATTAATTTTTAATAAAAAATCATTGTAAACTCTAGTTTTTAATAAAAATCAATAAAAAACACTACTTTAAAAAAAAAAATAATTAAAACTACTTAAAATTATAAGAATCTAATTGAAAAATCAATTACAACATTTAAAAAACCAAAAACTTACCTTTGAAATCAAATATCTTGTGAAATCGGATATCGGATTTTGACTTCTCCTTGTGTGCCCGCGTTCAAAGTGTGTAAAATGACTTTGACAGTCAGCTGTTTTTTATTTATATTGTTTGCACAAATCGGATATTTAATTTGTAAAAATAGGTTTGGTCATTGCTTTGGAGGACTGTACTGACACCCAAGCCTAAAAAAATTCAACTTAGCATTTCCACATTTTTGAGTTGATCCAAACCGTAATTATTTTCCCATTGCCACTTTTTGGCCCATCATGATCCTGCACATACCCTATATGAAGATCAACCTAAAGAGTGGAGATCGTCAAATCAAAATCAAAGGAGAGGAATGGAGGACTGTATTTAAGACTAATGAAGGGTCGTATGAATGGTTAGTGATTCCGTTTGGGTTGACCAATGCACCTAGCACTTTCATCAAGTTGATGAATGAGGTACTAAAGGAATTCTCGATTAAGTTTGATATTGTTTCTTTAGATGATATTCATATTTTTTCAGGAAGACTACAAAAGAGAATTTGTGGCACATCAGACAAGTATTACAAAGGTTGAAAGAGGATAAGTTGTTGATAAACATAAAGAAGTGTATCTTTATGAAAACAAAGTTGGTGTACTTGGGTTTATTCATTTCTGTTGAAGTATTGAAGATGGACCATGAAAAGGTTAGAGAAATTGTTGAGTGGCCTAAACCGATAAGAATTATAGAAGTAAGATCATTCCATGGATTTGCAAGTTTCCATGATAAATTCATAATGCGAGATTTAGTAGCATTTGCACACCCATGACAGAAGAAATGAGAGGTGATAGGAAGGATTTTAAGTGGAAATTTGGAGCACAAAGAAGTTTTGATTTTCTGAAGAGAAAAGTGATAGAGCAACTAGTGTTAGCATTTCCTGATTTTGATAAAGTGTTCCAAGATGATTATGATGCTAGTGGAAATGTAATAGGAGAAATGTTGAGTAAAGAAGAGAGATGAATAGCTAATTTTAGTGAGAAGTTGGATGATGCCAGAAGGAGATATCTAGTTTATGATCAATAATTCTCTGCCATAATTCAAGCCTTGAAGAAGTGGAGACATTACTTGTTGCCTAACAAGTTTGTGTTGTCTGTTGATTATCCAAATTTTTAATATTTGAACAGTCAGGGAAAGTTTAACTAGAGGCATATGAGATGGGTTGAGTTGTTGCAAAGTTACACATTTTTATTCAAACATAAGAGTGATAATTTAAACTTTGTAAATTCATTGAGTAGGAGAAGGAATCTGTTGACAAGAATGAAGATAAAAGTATTGGATTTTGAAGAAGTGAAGCATATGTATGAAGATGATACATATTTTACTGAAGAATGGAAGTCATGTAAGGAACCGGTAGTGACAAATGGGAGTCAATATGTGGATTATTTAATTCAGGAAGATATATTGTATTCCAACCTGAGTTAATCTTTTGATTATTTCATTCAAGAACATATTATGTGACAAATAGGAGTCAATATTTGTATTCCAACGAGTTCAATGAGGGATAATCTAATTAAGGAGAAGAATAGTAGAGGACTAGGAGGATATTTTAGAGTTGATAAGATAGTATATTTGGTAAGTGAACACTATTTTTGGCTGCCTATATATAAGGATTTCAAGAAGTATGTTCAAAATTTGAGAACTTATCAAGTAGCAAAAAAGAGTAGTCAAAATAGTATATTATATAAACCTTTGACAACATCGAAGAGACCTTGGGAAGATATAAGTATGGATCTCATATTTGGATTACTGAGAACACAAATAACATATGATTGCATAATTGTAGTAGTGGATAGATTTTCTAAGATGACACATTTTATTCTTTTCAAGAAAACTAATTATGTTGTGCATGTTGTTGAATTATTTTTCAAGGAGATTGTAAGATTGCATGAATTGTGAATGAGTATAGTTTTAGACAAGGACGCCAAGTTCATTGGACACTTTTGGAGGACATTGTGGAAGAAGATGGAGATAGACCTAAAGTTCAATTCAGCATATCACCCACAAACATATGAAGAAACAAATGTAGTAAATAGGAGTTTGGGTAACTTATTGAGATGTTTGTTTAGAGATAAGGCAAGAAATTGGGACATAGTTCCATCGCAAGTAGAGTTTTCATACAATAATTTAGTCAATTAGAGCACAACCTAAAGATACCATTTGAGATTGTGAGAGGAACACATCCTAAAAGAGTTGTAGATCTTAGAAACATCAGTATAGAGGATAAGAGGAGTTTATAAGTAGAAAATTTTATATGATTCATGGAAACATTACATAATTAGGTCAGGAATAACTTGGAGGACATAAACAGTAACTACAAAGAGCAAGCAAATGAGTAGAGGAGACATAATGGATTTTCTTTTGGAGATAAAGTTATGGTATATCTCAAGAAGGAAAGGTTTCCAATAGGAATATACAAGAAGTTGAAGATGAGTAATATTGGACCATGTAAGGGGTGATCCCACAAAACTGGTTTACAATTAGTCTGAGTAAGGAAAACTATATTTTTGGAGGGAAAACACTTTAGGGGGTTTCGCTAGAAGGGGGGAGGGTTTCACTAGAACCCCCCTTCTAGAGAACCCCCTTTCAAAGGGTTTTCTTTTTTAATTTTAATTAAACGGGCATTTGCTAGAAAGGGGGGTTCTAGTGAACCTCCCCCCTTCTAGCGAAGGGGGGTTCACTAGAGCCCTCCATTTTTTTCTCTTCTCCCCCTCTTCTATCAATTTTTTTTGCAAAAAATCTCCTTTTGAAGCTCGGTTGAAGATGAAAAATGGATGAAACTTCACAAACCCAATTGGATGATGGTAGTCCTCAAAATGAGCTAGATCCATTGAATATAATTTTAATATATTTTGGTTTTATTATGTTTTTTTTTTTAAATTTAATTAAACATAGGATTTTCACCGAAAATCAAGCTCTATGTTCGGCACATGAAAATAAAAAATATGAAAAATATGTTCAAACTAGGTATTGATGCACTTGATCCAAAAAAAGGAATTTTGATACATACAAAAAAAGCTATGTTGTATATGGTCTGCCTATGTATAAATTGTAATTGGCTTGACTTCAAAAATTAATTAAGAAAAAAAAATCCAATAAAACAGTGTGAAACCAAATGAACATGCTAGATATTGTTGTTACAAAGTTAAATTAAAAAAATAAGGAATTTTATCTTTCATAGAAAAAGAGTTATGTTGTATATGGTGAACATCACTCTTTAAAAATGGTGTTTATTGTTAAATACTAGTTTTTGAAGGAGATGTAAAAAGAAATGCAATATGATTCTAAAAAAATTAAAAATATAAATTTAGACTCTATAGATAAAATGTCACAAATCACCGATTTGTTTCATCTTCAAATTCCTTATGGTTTAGCAACTATAGGTGCTCGAAAGTGAATATTTAGTTTAAAAAAATTAGTTCAATGTCCAGTTTGACCAAAATTTATAAACCAGTATTGTGGGATCACCCTAAGATTCTCAAGAATTTTGATGCACGAAATACATATGAAGTGGAGTTACCAAAGACATTGGCTATATCATATATTTTCAATATTGAAGATATTTATGAGTTTCATGGATATTCAAGAGGCAAAACCAAAAAATTTGGATTAGTGGAGCAATTACCACATCAACCACTAGAGAAGATTGAGCAGATCTTGGATACTAGAAATGGAAGGAACACTAGGAACATACAATACAAGGAGTACTTGGTGAAGTGGAAAGGTAGAATAGTGGAGGATTCACCATAGATTTCACAGGTTGCGGTGGACCAATTTGGATTTTCTCTAGCCCTTGAACAGTGAGGGACTCACTTTTCTTCCAACCTCGAGTGTCTAATGTAGGAGCATCCTTGGTTGTAAAGAAATCTTGTATCAACCAAAAACATTTCTTTCTTAAAATTTAGTCTATAGCTATCTCAGCATTTTCTTTTGCATTTTACCATTGTGTCATGTCTTAGATCATAGAGTAGGATATAGCTTCTAAACGAGGTTAGCTATAACATATCCAAATGTTAAGTTTTTTCAATTCACTTAGAGAAAGTTATCACTCTCAGAATTTCACTATCATTCATTGTTAGAGAATTCAGGGGTTGTTGGCTCACTCTTGGTTGTGCGGACCTTTTTCAGAATGTGTGGAGCTTAATGGAACATCATTGGGGAATTTTAGGTCCAGGGGAACTTTCTTGGAGATCTATAATTTATTTTTGTTCTTAAAGTATTATCTTTTCATGTTTGTTGGCCAACCTACAGTTTGAACTTGCATTGGGTTTGTAAACCCTTGAGGTCAATGTAGATCATAATTGAAGCTAGATATTCATATTTAAGATCATTTTCAATCCATAAAATTATATTCAATTCATTAGTTCATGATTTAGGAATTAGAAAGTTTGATCTATCCTTTAAGGTCGTGGAATGTAATAAGGCCTTACACCAATTTTAATATCTAGAATTCCATTGTGGAAAGCCTATGAAGGAATATGATGCATTTAATATTATAATTTGTTGAATAAATGATAATTCATGCTTGTTGATAATTTATCATGCAATTTATATTATGTTGAACTCTAAGTTTCATGGTTTAGCATTCCTTTCTGGACCCTCCATCCATGACTACACCAACTTTGGGGGCTTCTTATGTAAAATTAATCTTGAGGGAATGGAGTGGAGAATCTCCCCACATCTGTTTTCATTCCGGTAATCTTTAATTATCATAAAATCTCCACATTCCCAAAAATCAATAAGGTTTGAAGTGTGAAAGGACATAATTACCAAATTAAGGCAAAAAATGATGATGCTACCCTTTGTGTGATGAGGGACTAAATCCTCATGATTATTTTTTTACTTTTAAAATAAACCTTTTTCCTTTTCCAAAAATCCAATAAGTAATACTTACAAACATCCTTCTTATTATGCTTTTTCCAACACAATCGAGGGGTAAAATGATACGTCATATTAGAAAGTTGAGAATCATCTACATACCTAACAACTTAGGAGGTCAAAATATTAAAAATCTTGTTGTGGGTATTTGATGATCACTTATGATCAAGTCTTTAATTAAGAAATTATTTCCTTGATGTTGAAAGGGATATTATAAAATTCCCAACAGTTTCAATCCTTCTAGGATGAGCCAACATAAAGATTATTATCAAATATTGATGTTACATTAAATAAAGTAACATAATAAAGAATATATGTGACATAACTAATGGAAAAATGCTAAAGATATAAATCGATTAGAAATAAATATTGTTAGACTAAAGCATCTAAACTCATCGCAACTTTAACTTTGTAAAAAAAACTGCTCATAATGGGATTACGATGTGTGGTCAATCGACTACCCTGGGAATGATAGTGATTTCCATTGTTAAAGAGTATTTTTCAACTAAGCCAACCTCAAATCATAAGGAATAAATTTTATTGTTGAAAATAATCTACTTTAGTTTCTTTTCATATTCACTTTTGCTTTGAAGGAGAATCAAACTCATCAACACTCTCCTCTTTGCACTTTCACTTTGAATGTAATCAAAATCATCAATATTGTGAAAAGAAAGGACAAAGAGGGTGGATACATCAAGGGAAATTCTTAGGGCATCTATATTTTACATATAATGTTGTTAGCATTGTTGTAGATATTTCTAGTTTTCTTCATTATATATAAAAAAATTATTATTTTTACTATTTATTTTCATTGGGATGTAGCTTCATTGGACTCCAAACATTTAACTAAGGTTGCTTATTAAAGCTAAATAAAATCAATCACTTTCTTTTTGAAATATTTGATCTAGAGAGATTTACTTCATCGGATATTGTGTCAAACACTTGTTTTAGTTAAAAAATGTTCCAACTTTGTTAGTTCTAAAATAGTATATAATTTTGATGTAGCGCAAATTCATCATTCAAGATGGGGGTGAAATCATATGCATATTCTTTTTTTAATGTTTGTAGGTAAAGTTCAATTTAATTTTTCCATTATAACAACATTTGTATTTGTGTGTTTAGGAGGGTTTAGAGTATGGAAAATATCCCGATTTAGAGTTATTGATATTATTGGGAGTTGTTATCTTCCTTGTATTGATGTTATGGGATATAAGTATTTCCTTGTGGAGGGGGTATCTAGTGTTTCAAGAGAAGCTCTTGTTCTCACTGCCTAACAATCTAGATTCATGGGACAATGAAGATCATGTTAGATTTCATCAAGAGCATACAACAATTATTTGAAATCCAACTTTCAATTGATCGTGCTAGAGTAACAATGTGTATATTTGTGGTTTTTTTCTCCCATACGTGGTCATTGTTGAAATGCAAAAGACAACTGGGAGGAGGGGTGAATTAGTTGTATCCAATTTCTTTACCACTAACCTTAATCAATTCCACTTTAATCCGGTCTGTTAAAAAGTGTAAAATTGAAATGCAAATAATAGAAAGTAAACACTAGAGACACCAGATTTACGTGAAAAACCCAATGAGGTAAAAACCATGGTGAGGATTATCTCACAATATAGTAATAGTACAATACTGGATACAAAGGCTCACTGCCCAGATACAAAGGCTCACTTTCTACAATAGGACTCACTATCTAGAAGGAGGTACACTACCTACAAAAAAGAAAAGATAAATAAAGATCCAGCACAAAGGTTCCACACATTCACAACTTGATCAGAAGATAGTAGACACCATCAACTCACTGCTTTTAGGAATCTAACACATCAAATTATTGTTGCCTTGATTCTCTCTTACACACTCTACTTTTCACACTTGTTTGTACATTTCACTTTCTTGTTCTCATACATACCTCAATTCACAAGATCTTGACTCTATTTTATACCATCTTCAACCCTAGAAGCATTATCCAAAGTCGGGTAAACATCCTTCAATTTACAAATTCAAATTGGGTCAGCTACTCAACATTCCTCCGATGGATAAGAATGAGAGAGGACCAATTACACATTTAATTAGGACCCAAACAACATATTGGATCAATCACACACTTCCTTGGTTTGATGCAAATCTTTATGTAACATGTAGACACCAAGTCGGCCAAACTTAATGAAAACACCAATGATATTTGAAGTAAATGTATATCTAGCAAGATGATCACACATGGATCACTCAACACACTTCACCAGACATTTCACCATCTCTAAAAAACCTTCAAGTTCATCTGTAGAAACTTCAACACTCTTCAAACATAGATTATTCTTCACCAGTCCAACCGAACCAGCTAGGAACACATATGAGCTCTAGAGTAGGTCTTCTAGATCACCCAATCACAATCACATTTTTCAGAACAGAAAAACCAATAGTATGAAACATCTCCCAAATCTACAAGATTTGAAACAACACACTAGAAGACTCTGGAGCCAAAATATTTCTCCTAGTCCACAAGAAAATAGTTCTATCAAACCAATTCAAACACCAGTGAACACATCTTTTATTCTCCATCAATCTAGAAGCTGAAATTGGGGATATTATCTACTGAAGCTCATTAAAAATACCACAGATCCACACAAGAATAGGATCAACATAGAAGAAAATATAGAGTACAATACCAGAGCAAACTCAAAACACACACTCAATACTACCTTTTATTATTTCTTAATTTTCTCAAAAGAACTTGGAAAAAACACAACTATAACTTCACACATATAGCTCCATGTACTCTAAGCACTTCTATAGTATCTCAATTATACAAGTTCCATCTACAACAAACTAAACTGTGTTGATATCAATGACAACATTAATGACAACACCACCAAAAATATTTGTACTTGCAATAATATCCCCCTTTGTCATTGATGGCAACACATGATGTGAAAAACCGTCAAAGACAACATACACAATCTCCTGCTTCTTCTTCTCTCTTCTCTATCTTTTTAGCTTTTTTACATGATTTCCTCTACCCTTTTGACATCAATAGCAAAGGAAATTCGTACGAAAGCTCTTGCCATATAAAAATTTGATCACTCCCCATTAGGAGTTCACCCAAATCACATACTGCAACAATGCATCTCTCTACTCCCCTTAGGGGTAAACCACAATCATCTGTCCAGATGAAAAGAATTTGTGAATCCACTGGACTGATGCACCTCCATGTGCACTTAGTTCAAGGAAGGAGGGGTAGTAACCCTGTTAGGTCTCAAAAACGTAGGTTTGTACCTTGAGAGGTTGCCAGGCTCTCACAATGCTTTTGACGAACTAACAAGGCCAACCAATATAGTTGAACCTTCTACTCTTAAGGCTCTGCTAAACCTAGGTGGGTGTACCTATGTGAATGATGCAGATTTGAACTATGTTTCCTACTTGGCCAATCTATCCATAATGACAATTTTGATAGTGGAAAAATATTATCCTAATTTGGTATAAATAGTATAACAATATCAAGGTAAAATCTGATATGTTCAGTTAACAGATGCCAAATAAAATTGATAAAACTAAATGATAGAAGTAATTAAGCTCTGTTAAGCCATAAGTGAACTTTTGACAAGTGATCCAAGTAGTCTCGATGCCTATGTGTGTCTACAGATCTCCTAATTCATTTTGGATTGTGATCTCCATTTTCACCATTTTCTCATTTTGCTTGCATGCTTCATCTAGTGTTATATCTTTCTTAGTAGTTGTCTTCATAATCTCCTGCAATGCTCACTCACTTTCACCTTTCCACCTAGCCATCTCTTTTAATCTTCCTTTATCATCAAAGAATGTAGTCAATCCATTTTTAGTGGCATCAATTAATCCCTGCGCATCCCCTCGCAATTCTTCGAAGAAGTCTTTATCCTTATCCATAAGATGAGTCGCAACCTCAATTGTAGCTTTATCAGGAGCATCCCTCTTGTTTATTTCATGGAGCTTCTCTAGGATCCCACCATCCATTCTTTTATGATCTTTAATGCATCAATATTTTGTGAGTGGATTCCCCAAAGCTGATTCAACCAGGGAGTTAGACTAGCTTGCCTCTTCTTAATTAATGCAACAAGTGTGTCATACTTTCCTTGAGAATATGCACTTGATCCCTCCTGGTGATCTTTCGTTTGTGAACTTTCACCATGGTTGAGTAGCTTGGTTGACCCCACTATAACTCCTAATAAATATTTTAGGTGCTCATTTTCTCTAAGCATTCTTTCATTGTTTGTCTTGTACATTTCCTTTTCCTTGATCAACGCATGTATTTGAGCTTTGTTTATTTTTTTCTACGTTGATCCAAATCTTTGTTGTCACCAAAGGATCGGCCTCTCCAAATTTTATGGTCATAACATGCCCAAATGCCTTCTCAGTATCAATGACAACTAATCTCCTGTGAGGTGAATACAAGGCCCAAATCATTAATGTCTCCTCATTTGGATTGTACTTTGATCCTAGATAAACCTTTGTCACCTTTTCTGGGTTGAGCTTCTGTGTAGTATTATTGTTTTTCAGGAAACTGTCAAAGACTAGTGCATAATTCAGGTCTAATCCTGGAAAAATCATGACACCGACACTTTCTAACATTTCCCTCCCTTTCTCAAGGGTCATACCTACCATCTCCCTCTCCACATCATCTTTCAAAATTTTCAACAATTGTTCTTCATTACCTAGTGTGATATTGTCAACCAATTCTCTTATTTCTTTTCCCTTTTGCTTGCATAGGAATATTTTATATTCTAGAGATTTTATAAATTCATCATCTGCTACAAAGGATTTCTATTCTACATGCCTTGTATCTATATCTACACTTTCCTCGAGATTTGATTCCCTGGCAGAACAAGTGTAATCCCGAGTTCTCGACCTTGACACCTTATTAGCTAGATCATGTGGCATATTAGCCTCATATGTTTCTTCTCCAGAAGACAACAACTTTATATCTAGCAGCTCTTGATTATGTCATTCAACAACCATTTCTGCCTCTTATGCCTCCAAGTTCCTAATCATATCATCAAATTGGTAGGGCACATGGTGATACTCTCCAAATTTTATTCTCTATTTAGCAGAATTTATCAAGAATCAGATTATATCCTTCCTTTGCCATTACAGTAAAATCATCGAAGCATAGTGTACTGGGTATAAAAGCCTATTTTCCAAAAGAACTCAAATTCATAACACTAGAAAAATCAATTTGCCTAACAATTTTCAAGTATGCAATCCTATCCAGAACTGTTCTAGGAAAAATGAATGGGGCATCTTTGAATCCATAAACCCTAATCATGGTGGCATTCTCCAGACAATACCAATCCCCCCAATTGTGGTTAATCGGTCCCTCAAAGTATTTGGGCCTGAGAAATCTCTTTGTCTCATCAGACAAAGAATAAGCACATGGATGATTATAAAATTTGTACAATGGTTTCATAAAATATTCTTCAAAATGTATAAAACTAGAGTTGGCAAACCTGTTGTCCCAAACAGCAGTCCATGATTGAATAGGCAATGATATGCCTCCCTTATCAAAATATGAAATTCTCATCTCCTGAGGCCACAACCCTAATTATTTTCCGAAGTATAACACTATGTGCATCAACAATGAATGATTCTTGAGCTGCAAGATAGAGGTTCCACCTTTTATTGCCATCAACCCAGCATCGAGTTCCTTAAAAATATAGGAAGCATAATCAAAAGGTCTAGAGTTGTGATACTGTATATCTGCTAAAATCACCATGGGCACAATTTCCATATACTCAAGGACTTTCATTCCCAATACTTGACCTACCAAAAAATAGGTGTACTTCATATAAGGCTTGAAAAGATCTACATGGAATGGGGGTCCTTCACTGTCTTCTAGTGAACTGGTTTGCCACCATGTCTAATTATATGAAAGGGAAATCTCCAACCCTTGTAAATGGTGTCCATCCTTTGGAATTTCTCTTCTAGATCTTCACATATAATCTTTTCGTTGCATATCCCTTCCAATTTAAAAACTTCGCCTATTGCATTTTCTAATATATGTATCAATGGGTTCCTAGATGGGTCACAGATGGCTTTAAGTCTTGAATTATAATGAGTGGCCAGTAATTTCACCAGTTCAACATCGACAAAAACATTAGGGAAAACTAACTTTCCCAAATTAAGCTTCCATGGGTTGCATACTAGTTCAAAGCAATTTCTCCGATGGTAATGAAAGCTAAACAATTCATAGCCTCTTATTGGAGTCCAAATATCTCCTACGAAATTACATTTATCATCTAGTTTATCCACTTCTACCCTAAGCTATGTAGAGCATCTGGCTTTGGGTCCAAAACCAGGTAATTGGTTTATGAGATCTTGGTTCAACTTTCGTTCAATACCCTCTGGCTAAATTTTAGTTTTTTTCTCTTTTTCCTTTCGATTGACCACTTTTGCCATGTTTTCTACCCTTTGGTTTTTCTGAACTAGTAGCTTTCATTCTTCAAAATTGTGAAATTAAGGTATGGAGAACTTACTATATTTTCACCAAACAATTTGAGCTTGAGAGAATACCCTGGTCTTTTTCTCACTCCTTTGCTTCCTCCGCTGTCAATTCCACAATAATGTTTTCAACTAAATTCGCCTTGATTAGCAAAATCACTTATGCTTCATGGCACCATTAATGTCTCAACTCAAACATGAGTGTAGCAGGATTTTTGAAATTCTCACTATCACATCATGCAACTTGTCGGCAAGACATTTTCAAACCTTCGGTGATTTTTTATTCTAACCTTTACAAATGTTCTTCAGACGTCCGCTACGACATCTTGTATATTCCCCAAGGCCTTAAGTCTTCCCGAAGGTTACCCTTTCGGTCTTATGTATATCACTACAACTCCCACCGAAGCAACCTATCGTTGTGACTTTAGCAAGTCGGATAGGAATTCCTCATCTTACCCCGAATACGTGTATTTCGCCGAGATGTTTCTTTCGTAAATTCTGATCGCTGAGAAATAATTATTTTCCTACTGATGGAACTGTGCTCAGTGTGACCCTCTTATCTCTCTCTGGTGAAGTTTGTCTCACCGATTAACTTGTTTCATTGGCGAAACCATGAACATTTTCCTATTGATTGTCCTTCTTTTTCTTTATTTGTAGGACTAGTTAATGTCTCAGGCTGTCTTCAGGAACCTTACCCCGATTACTCTAGTCCGACTGATATATTTCCTTGTGCTTCGAATGGTAAGACATATGTAAGCTCGATATGACTTCACACCATCATGTCAATGATCATTGTCTTGTCGATAAAGATTGTCAACTTATGTTTTCCCGACATGTATCCTCATCGGTATGACATTACTAACTTCTTGGTGATATACTGAAAAAAATGTGCTTTAGTATAAAATAATCTACGGATCAGGGAGACCTACATCATCTTATGCTAATATGATTTATACTTTTAAATATTCAGGGATAGGTGGATTTTATGGGACCATATGATAAAAAATTGACCCAAACATTGGTGAGTATGTTATGTGAAGAAAATTTTATACTTGTAGTATGGACTCCTTAGGAAACTAATGAGCATGAATGGCCAAAGAGATTTTCAAAATTTTACAGTTCTAACAGTGGCTCCGTCTAGGGATGAATGATTGTGAGATCATTGCAAGGGTCCAGATCTCTGGATGAGCAAACCAAACTTTCATTGTGATGGGCTAGTGGGAGTGGAGATGAACATGATCCTATGCTACTGTACATGGAGAAAATTTTTTTCAAATGAAGGAGCTTCAGGATTGTCCATGTACTGGAATTTCCTGTTCCTTTTATTTTCTAAACTACTATGCATGGAAAAAAATTCTGAGAGGTTAGTAAAGGGTTGTCCATGCACTAGCAACTCATAATCCTTTATATTTTTTAGTAGAAAAAGTGCTTTGAAAATTTCCCATGTATATGTAGATCTTGTTCTTGACCATTCATGTTTTGTAAGTAATATGAATCCTCTCCTCCCTTACCAGCAACAATAAAGGGTCCTAGCCATAATGCTTCAAATTTCCAATTTTTTCCCTTCTCCTGACACCTTACATTCTAGATCAGTACCAGATCATCTTCTTCAAATTTTCTATCATTTTCCTTTCTATCAAATAAATACTTCATTTGTGATTGCAATATTACATTCTAGTTTTGAGCTATCCTTCTCATTTCATCAAGCTCTACCAGCTGCTCCATTTTATCCTCCATTGGTTCTGGAATATCTATATCTTCTTGAAGGATAAATTTGTAAACAGGTAACAAATTTTGTAAAGGCATCCTAGCTTGTGTTCCATATACCAATTCAAATGGGGACTTTCCAATTGCCTTTTTTACAATAATCCTGTCAGCCCACACAGCCATTTTTAATTTTGAATCCCAAGCCTTTATATTTTTACTAAGCATTCTACTTATGATTTTCAGAAGACTCTTGTTGCTGGATTTTGCCTAACCATTAGCTTATGGGTGGTAAGGGGCCACATGAGAAATAGTAATACCATGTGTACTGCAAAAATATCTAAACTCAATAGATCTGAAGTACACCCCATTATCTATAATCACTCTCAATGGTGTACTGAATCTGGCAATAATGTTAGCCATTAAAAAATTGATCACAACTTTACTTGTTGCTTGCTTGGTTGGGATTTCCTCTACCCATTTGGTGAAGTAATCAGTGGCTACTAGTATCCATTTATGTCCTCCACTTGATTTCTCTTGTATCTCCCCAATAAAATAAATCCCCCACTAGTGAAAATGGGCTTTGACTTGCATAGGTCTAAGTGGTAAAGCTCCCTGAGAACTTCTGACATGCTTTGCACCTTCTTACATATGAAAAAGAATCATTAAAGACTTTTGGCCAGTAATAACCTGCCCTAAGAATCTTATGTGCAGTTGTCTTTGTAGAATAGTGGCCTCCACAAACCCTTTCATACATCTCTTTTAAAACATGTTTAGCTTGTGACTCATCTAGACACAACAACAAAATTCCATCCCTATTTTTTCAAAACAAATCACCTTCCATGAATACATATTTAGATGCTTGCAGCTTTAAAGTTCTTCTCTGTTTATCACTAAATCCTTCAGGGCACTTCATGTTTATGAGGTAATACATGATGTCTGTATACCAAGAAGTATGCTCAATGCTTGCAATTGTATTTCCTTCATCTTCTACATTAATTACAAATTTGATTTTCTTCAATATTTGTTTATTCCATTAACTTGGCCAATCCCTGGCCTCTTACTAATTTGGTGATTTGTATTTCCATATCAAATTCTTGAATTTTATTAATCCATTAGCATCTCTTCCCTATTACTTCTGACTGTGTCAAGATATCTTTAACGACTACATGAGAGACATAAGCAATCACTTTGGCTCCAACGAGGTATGGTCTAAAGCCTGTGTGGCTTTTACCAATGCAAATGCTTGTTTTTCCATTATGTCATATTTCAATTCTGACCCCTATAATGACTTATTGAAAAAAGATACAGGCTGATCATAACCATCATCATTCTTTTGTAACATAACAACATCTATGGTGTGTAGTGAAGTAAATGAAAATATTTGAAAGGTTTTTGTGAAATCTGGAGACTTGAGGGTAGGGGCTTCTTTGATGGCCCTTTTGATGGATATAAGATCCTCCAATGCTTCTGGAGTCCAGCCTATTTTTTGTCCTTTCCTCAACATTTTTGATATGGGCTTAATAATTTTAGAGAAATTAGACACAAATCTTCTAACAAAGTTGATCTATCCAAAAAATGATAGGATGGCCTTGACAGTTTTAGGTATAGGGATTTTATCTATGGCCTCAACCCTCTCAGGATCTATTCTTATTCGCTCTTTTGACACAATATGTCCTAAGAGTTTTCCTTTTGTGACTACAAAATGACACTTTTTAGGATTCAGACTAATACCATACTCTAAAGCCTTAATGAATATTTTTTCAAGGTGTTATACATGATCTTCATCCCTTTTTTGAGTAAGCAATAAGATCATCCTGATATACTACCATTATAACATTAATTAAGTCAGAAAATGCTAAATCCATAGCCCTTTGAAAGGTTTCTCCTGCATTTGTGAGACCAAATGGCATTCTCACATAGATATATGTTCCCCATGGGGTTGTCAAAGTTGTCTTGTACTGCTCAGATTCTTTGACTTTAACCTGATTGTAACCAGAGAAACCGTCCATCATAGAGAACAGTTCATAGCCTGTTACTTTATGTAGTACAACTTCCAAATTAGGTAGAGGGTAATTATCCTTGAGGGAGGCCAAATTTATATTTTTTAAGTCCATGCATAATCTGATATCCCCATTCTTCTTCCTCATAGGAACCAAATTTGAAACCCATGCTGAATGCCTGATTGGTTTGATGATACCCCAATCTCTAAGCTTTGCTAATTCCTCTCGCATTTTTGGTTCCAATGTTGGGTTAATAGGTCTTTTATTTTGTCTAAATGGCTTTTCATCTGGCTTCAACAGGATTTCATGTTGAAACAAGTCCTCCCTATACACTTCGAGATCTTCATAAGACCATGCAAACACATGTTTGTATTTTCTCAATAATGAAATCAGCATTCATCGAATTGTTGGGCTTATTTTTTTTCCAGTATATACTTTTCTTGGTGCCAGCTTAGTCCCTAAATTGACTTCTTCAATATCGTCCCTTCTGACTGGTGCCTACTTCATGAGGGACCAGTCATTTCCATCATATACCCTCTCCAATGCTACTAGCCCTTTAGGAATCTTATTAGTTTTAAGTTGTAAGACCTCCTTCCCGAATACTGTCTATTTTCCATCCACTTCTTCTACGAAGGCATTGAATTCAATTGATTGAGCTTCATATTGATCTATACAGTGAAGAAATTTCAGGAGGTCAGTATCATGATTAAAAACCTACCAACCACATATATTGTCAGGCACGGTGGGTCTTGTTTTGAATTCACTTTGAGACACTCCATCCAGTGTAATATCATCTCTTCTTAGTGCTACATTGGCCAAATAGTCTGCAATTATATTTTTTGATCTATCTATCCAGTCAACAAAGAAAGCTTCAAACATCTCAATTGTATCCCATACAACATTCCTATATTGCTTAAGTCTTCTATTTTTTGCAGCATATTTTGATCCGACTTGTGACATAACTACTGCAGAATCTCCCAAGACAATTAATAATTTAATCTTGTGCTTGACAACCATATTCAAACCAATTAATAAGGATTCATATTCTGCTACATTGTTCACACATTCAAAGGTTAACAAAAATGAATTTACTTGAATGTTACACCTTCAGGTGATATAAAAAATACTTGTTATGCCTTGCATAACCACCCCATCTTTTGCCTTGGTCAAAATGGGTCCCCCTTTGTGTTTTTTGTACTTAGTTGATTTTTTTTTTGGTTTCTCTGTCGAAATCAGAACTGGAGTTGAATCGGGTTCTGAAAGTTCTTTTGAGGCTTGTTTTTGGTTCTATCCCGACAGTATTTTCTTTGCCTTTGTTTTTGTCTTTGGCAGAAGCGGAGCCAGAGTGGGAATTGGGATGGTTGTTATCAAAATTTGCAAAATCAAATTCTATTCCGATCCCAACTCCGCTACTTTTAAATGTTTGTTTTGTCTAAGTTTTTGTGTTTTGTATTAGGTTGGTCTTTTACTTAATTTTTGTATTTGTATTTGTTTTGTTTTTAGTTGTCGGATGCGGAGCCGGAATGGGAATAAGGTTTGGAAATTTTATAAGTTTAAGATCCTGTTTCCATTTTAGTTCCACCATCATCAATTTTTGTCATTGACTTTTTGAATGAAGTTGCACTGCAGACCAGTGTTCGTTCTCTTAGAGTTTCGACTCCGCCTTTACTGCATTTTAATGCATTAATGGTGGTTGCTGGTGTAGGTAGAAATTCACATATTTTCCTTTATTAAGGGTTAAAGCTGATCATTATTGTTATTATTACAAGTCTGAGAGCGCGAAGACCAATAGCAGAGTTCGTTTGAGCAAATTGATCGAGATAGAGAAGGGATATTGTGTGCAAATCGATTCAGAAAGTTGGCTTGGGTTTGTTTGCGTTTGAGGTAGATCTTTTTTCTTTGTTGTTCGTTGTTTATTTGCAGTTGTGTTCATTGTGTTTTTCCTTTATATCTGCTCGCGTGTTCAATCATTGTGTCCTAAAGCAATTCTATGATCATCGATGTGATTGAATGAGTAGGTTCTTGTTTTGGCTTGTTTGTTTTGCTTTAATCTTTGTTGTCTTGTTTTATTGTGTCATTTCTTTCTATTTTAGGGTATTGTCACTTTCACGTCTTAATTGTGATTGTATCGTGTTTGTTTTCAATTTGCAGTAGATTAGATTAGATTAAAGGTTTTTAATGGCGTTTGTTAGATTAAGAATTTACAGTGAGGTAGATTAGAGATTTTTATAGTGAGTTAGGGTAGATTAGATTTATTATTTAAATTAGGGTTTCGTCATTTGGTAGAATGGCAGGGTTTTAAACCCGTGCCCTAGTTTTGTCAGGTTTGTTAGATTAGGGTTTCGTTGGTCTCTGCAATTACTTTTAAGTGATTAAAAAAATGATATCTTAGAAGTGCCATTGATTCCCCATGGTCATATGAGTATGGTATTTTTAAAGCTCCTTGTCATTTTATAGCGACCTAGGTCTAAATCATATAGTTATGTTGAAAATGAATAAATTTGATGATGTCATGATTAGCATAGGTGGAGGCGGGATTGGAATGGATTATGGACATAAGAGTTTTGTTTTACAAAAGTTATCAATTCCATTTCTATCTCGTTTCCGATTCCGAGTTTTAAAAAGGGTTTTTCTTGAAGTATATCATAACTGGCGGAGGTAGGATCAGAATTGATCTTGAACTTAAGAATTTTGTTTGTGAAGGTTATCAATTCCATTTTCATCCCGTGTCCGGCTCCACATATAATGGAAAGTCTTTCTTCAAAGTAACGATGATCAAATCAGAGGCGGAGGTGGAATGGAAATAGAATATGAGAAAAAGAAAAATTCAAAGAAAACCAAATCTGACTTTTGTTCCGATCTCGGTTCCGGTAACCTTCCCGACTCCGAATCTGAGCCCGTTTGTTATTAGGTGAAGTTCCTGTATCGGTTTTTGCTCCGAGTCCGCCAGTTTTGTAAAAGAGATTTTTTTGAGCTTCTATCTGGTTCTGACTCTGATGTATTTGTGATAGGTATGTTTTAAAAGCATGTTTTATGATGATTTATCTAAAGGTCTAATTAGAGGTTTGCTTGCAGGAGAAAGATGATGGAGGAGACTTGGTGATAGATCGGCTTGTAGAAGTCAAAGAAGAAATAAAAGCTGCAGGGAGAGAATTGATCAAGGTAAAAAGTATGAAAGAGTTTGCTACAGTTGAGTTGGATCGCATCAAATTTGAAGATGACTAGATTGATGGGTTAGATATGGATATGCTACAACAAGTCTTCACCAGTTATGATGAGTTCATAGAGGATCCAACTTCACATGCATAAAATCTTGCATGCATGATGTTATTCTTCCTTGCATGTCACATGATGATCTTCTTCCTTGCATGTTGCATGCATGTAGCACTTGTTAGAATCCAAGATCACCTATCACATGCAAAAGACATGCAAAACCAACAAGATGTTCTGCAAACCTCAGAGTGTAAAATGCATTATGAGAATCTCAATGTGTTTAGTGCGCTGATGCTCCATCGGGTTACGGGAAATGTGAATAGCACTTTGATTATCGCACCACACAATAGTGGGACAATCAAGAGGAAACCCAAACTCAGTCATCAACTGTCGAAGCCACAAAATCTCCTGACTAGCATGCACTGCCACTCTATACTCAGCCTCTATAGATGAAAGTGCTTGAGCATTCTGCTTCTTGCACGACCATGTGATAGGACCAGAGCCAAGGCAAAAGACAAAGCCAGAAGTAGAATTTCGATCATCAACATCACCAGCCCAATCTGAGTCAGTGTAGCCAACAATGTGAGGAGCCCCTGATGTGTAATGAATGCCATACATAAGTGTGCCCTGAATGTATCTCAAAATGCGCTTGGCAGCTTGCCAATATCACACACTCGTCCTGATCTCTCCTTTGCAGTTGGTCTAGTCTCTCGGTTCTCTCATGTACTCCAAACCTTTTGCATCTCCGCGCTATCTCTAGTTGTGTTCTATGCTTGGGGTGATGGAAGTTGTCCTTGGGGGGTCTTGTTGAGGCCTTCCTTCCTTCATGTTTTTTTCAGCATGTTGTTGTATCTCTTTTTGGGGTAGAGTTTTTTCCCACTGGGTTTTCTATATTTCCCCATTTTACAGAGATTTCTTTGTAGTTGGGTACCTGATCTGGCCTTGTTGCCAGGACCCGTTTTTCTTGCTTTCTTAGCTATGCTAGGTTTGCTTCCTCCTGAGCTTCACTTAAGGGGGGGTGTTAGAGTAATAGTTCATTTGCCTTTATAATTAAATCACTTCGGTTTAATTATTAATGCTAACTATTATTCTATTCACTTAAGCTTGTCATTTGTAGGTGCATTATAATTAATATGTTTATTAATTATTAAATGCACAAACCTAGCTTTCTCCAGCTTTAGGGTTTCTCACCTTATATATGCCGCTTTTGTAATTATTGTAATTCATCTTTTTGCGAAATAATAATTCATCGGTTAAGAAAACATTCATTGTTAAAAGTATATGTCTAGATATTAGATAAATTTAATTCATACTTACTGATTTACCCCTTGGATCTATCTTTTTCTTTTATTTAAAACCCATTGATTTACATTAACTATTTCGATAAACAGATTCATAGCTTGAATCCTTTGTTACCAGCACAGGCCCCTTGAATATTACAGTTGCATGAACCAATTGAGTGACATCAGATAGTTGAGAACCAAGTACCAGGACCTTGGGAGTTAGGCCACTACATGTAGTCTTTCTTTTTTAGGAGAAATAGAGTAGAAATATTCTGTTTTAATGTTGTTTGTGTCATTTTAACCATCAACAAAAATTGGCGCTAGAAGGAGGGCCTGAAAGGACAAGCTGGCTCAAGGAAGATCTTTTTCGCCAGAGGGATATGAGAGGGTTCTTAGATCCTCTACTAATCGTGAATTATTCAAAGAACTTCAAACCTCGGTTAGATCAATACCTCATGCTCGTAGGGTAGAAATACCTACATTACCACGGCCGTTTACTCCACCAGGATTTCCACCAATTCCATCCACACCACCACCAAGTAGGCCTTTGTCACTACCAGTTCGGCCTTTGTCACCACCAATTCGGCCTTTATCACCACCACCTACCCAACCATCCACCAATGGCTTATTTTGTGGGTAATCCCTCCCTGTTAGGGACTATTCCAGGCGGATTCCATGATTTACCAAAGAACCCAGAGAAGTTCTATCCAAAATACATGCATGGAGAATCAAGAAGTGCAGAGGAACATATACAAGCATTCAAAGATGCCTGCACATGAGCTCAAGTTGCTCATCAAGATGTGGTATGTAGACTATTTCCTTACTGTTTAGGAGATATGGCATATAATTGGTATCTAAATCTCTCCCAAGGATCCATTCTGGGTTGGATAGATTTAGAGAATACTTTTATTAATCATTTCAGGGTTTACGTGGACCCTACAATACTATATCACCAATTTTCCACTATTAGAAAGGAGCATCATGAACCGTTTCCCTTGTTCAACACTAGGTTCCATAGAATGTATCATAGGCTACAAGAGCCTTACCTAGTGCCAGAAGCCATGGCCATACAAGAATATTTGAGAGCTGTTGATCCTTTGATTGGCCTGTTCTTACAAATAACTTATCAACTTGATGAGATTGACTCACTATCTAAGATTTATCATTTGGCTATCAAATTGCAACAACAGACAAATCTACAACCTGGAGGGTTGGGAGTACCTTTTCCTCCAATGAATTATTAGATGCCTAATCCACCATTATACAACACTGTCCCAGGGACGTCTTATTCCCATTATGGACCTGTATCTAAGTTGCAAGCTCCACCAACTATGCCTTTCTTTGGCAATAGCATGCAGGATACCACACATCAACCTCAAAATCAATTGCAATAAGGGGGAGGACCAACCCATGTCCATTCCCCAACCATAGTCCAAAATATGCAGAATGATCAAACTGTTCAACTTACAAGTGAAGTTGAGACTCTCAAAAAGACTCTCTCTCAGATGTCAAATGACATGGCATAGCTCAGACAAAACCCTCCCAATAATCAAAACCAGAATTACAACAATCAGGGACGTTACAACTATCGGGGCAATTACTCTAATCAAAACACCAATAAGAACTTCTAGAATCAAAATTTCTCCAACCAGAATTATCAAAATCAAAATAGAGGATACAATCAAAGATTCAATAACAACAACAACAACAATAGGTAGTGGAACACTGGACCTAACAATGGAGGAGTTCCCCATAGTTATCAAGCAGGTGAAGAAAGATCAAATACTGCTAATGTTGCTTATTTGAATTTTATGACAAATTGGTGTAGGTTGCATGATACAGCAGCCCATTCTGAGGTCAATTACCCAGAAATGGAGAAGATGGTGAAAATTACATAGGGTGATGCCCATCCTCAAGTAGGAAATTCTAATCAAGGCAATTGGGTGGCTAGCACTGCCATGACTTATGAAACCATTGAAGAAAAGTATCAATTCCCTATGCAAAGGGATAATGAGCCAAAAGAAGATGTCTATGATGCTCGAGCCTTCCAATCTAAGGGTGGTCACTTTCTGAGGAACTAGAATAAAGGTCCATTCACTACATCTGCACCCCCTAACAACATGGTTCCACCAAATCAAAATGTAGATAACAATCCGCCCCCACTAAAGAGACCTTCTGATTCTCAGAATAGGGAGTTTGATTTTGTTGTAGAATTGCAAAGGCAAAAGACATCACTATCTTTCTTTGATATCATGAAGTGGTGCCCAGCTCAAAGGGAGGTGGTATTAAAAGCTTTGGAAGAAACATATTGCTTGAAAGGGAAAAGTAAAGTGACTCTTGCAAAGGAGATGAATGTTGCTATGTATAGAGGTAAGACAAATACCCCACCTTTCTTGTTAAGTTTGAGGATCTTTGGAAAGAATCTACACAATTGCTTATTAGATTCTGGAGCATCAGGGAATGTCATGCCTTTTTCAATTTGTAAAAACTTAGGATTGAGTCTTATTCCAACCAATAAAAAGGTGATTCAATTGGATAAAATCGAAGTTAATGTTGTAGGTGAATTGAAGAACATGCATGTGCAGGTTGGATCAGACCCAAGGATCCAGACCTATATAGATATTCAAGTTGCTGACATCCCAAAAACATATGGGATGCTTTTAAGTAGAGAGCTAATGAAAAGCGTAGGTGGATATTTATCCTTGGACTTCTCGCACATGTGGTTACCATGGAAAGGGGTTGCCACTCAGATAAGAATTGAAAGTGAACCTAGGCTCAAACACATGATTATAGAGTATGATACTCCAAATGAAGTAGCATTCTTTGAGATTGACATGGGTGTTTACAAGAAAGAGGAAGTCCTTACTTTCTCTGTAGTTAGTCCCAAGGATACACTATCCTTAGACCACACTGATTCGATGATTCACATCAACCAGCAAGTTATAATAAAGAAATTGCAACAAGATAGGCTAGTTTTAGGAACAAAAACTGATTTGAGTAATTTATTGCTTCCTAGTTGGTGTAGAATACACTATCATAACCATTCGAAGTTAACATGTTAGTCATGCATAGATATTCTAAGGCATGTAGATCTACCAAAGCAATAATTTCAGGAGGTAACTGAGACTCCCATCAATGAGTTCTCTTTCCAAGCTAAGGATGCAACTATTCTTACACGGGTTAGTCTTTCTCTAGAAGAGGTTTCTTTACCAGTAGAACAGACTCAGGTCTTAGGGTTTTCAGATCATGAAAAAGAGGAAGTGGAAGTATCTCAGTTTTACTTTAATACCTCTATTCCAGATGCTTTTCCAATGCCAAGAGAGTTAATAAAAGATGAGTTAGATCCTGACTCAGCCCAAGAAATCACTCAGGAGGTAGTTGTTGAACAAATTAAGGAACTAGGAAAATTGTTAACTGAGCTTCTTCTCAACACAAATTCTGATAAACAGCAAAAGTCTGAGCTGACACATGTCACAAGTGACAAAATCCATGTAGTTTCTAAAAGGAAAGAGCTCCCAACAAAAGACTAGCTATGGACTCTTAAATTTGATGGTTCTAAATCTAAAGCAGGAAGTGGAGCTAGAATTGAATTAACTAACCCAAAAGGGAAAACTTATTTTGCTTCTTATAGATTGCAGTTTGGTTGCACTAACAATGTGGATGAATATGAGGCACTTGAAAGAGGACTTATGTTTGCTCATAAGAAGAAGGTAACTGCTCTTATAGTGATGGGAGACTCTGAGGTAATTGTGAAAGAGGTACGTAGCCAATACACTTGCCATAATAAAAGATTGGCTACTTATAGGAATAGGGTCTGGAATTTAATAGAAGATTTTGATGCCTTTGGGATTACTCTTATTCTGAGGGAAGCAAATCAAATAGCAGATGCTCTTGTTGTTGCAGCAAGTACATTAGAGCCGATGTAGGATTCAAATCTGAAGAGGTTTTCTATGGAGTTGATTTCAGTCCCTGCAATTCCTGACAATGTTAGATACTTCCAGGTGTTTAATGACAATCAACATATTTTGGCCTTTTTGGAGAGTTTTGATGTATTTCAAGGACAAATAATTGATGATGTTGACAAGGATCAAGGAGACTAGAATCCAGGAGGTGATAATACAGAAAGTGACAATCCAGAAGGGATAATAGATTTAAAGAGCAATAACATCCCAAAAGGGATGATAGCATTGGAGAGGATATTTGATTCAGATCCACGAGCTTATCAGAGAATGCCTACAAAGAGTGAGGGAGGCAAGTATGAATCCATTAATTTGGCTCACTCAGGGGTAGAAAGGAATGTTCTTATAGGGAAGACTTGTCCTCAGGAAATAAAGGATGAGATAATGAAAGTTTTGAAGCAGAATATTGAAGCAATTACTTGGAGCTATGATGATTTGAAAACTTTTGATACATCTGTCATCATACATACAATTCCTCTTAAGCTAGAAGCCAAGCCGTTTTGCCAAAAGCAACACTCATTCAATGCATTAATCGAGCCTCTAATCCAGAAAGAAGTACAGAAGCTTTTGGCTATAAGAATAATTTTTTCTGTTAGACACTCCACCTGGGTGGCTAATTTAGTTCCTGTGAGGAAGAAGAATGGGGAAATCAGGTTATGTGTGGATTTCACAAATTTAAACAAAGCCTCTGAGAAGGACAATTATCCATTACCTTCTCTTGATGAAGTATTGCAAAAGTTTAATGGATCTCAAATGATGTCTTTCTTTGATGGATATTCAGGATATAATCAAGTACTAGTAAGTCATGAGGATAGGATGAAGATTGCTTTCACTACAAAGTGGGGCACATTTGCCTACAGGAGGATGCCATTCGGTCTAATCAATGTTGGTGCTACTTTTCAAAGAGCGATGGATATAGCGTTTAAAGACCTGATAGGAAAGTGTATAATCATCTATGTTGATGATCTGACCATCTTCTCTAAGAGTAGAGAAGATCATGCTACTGATTTAGAGAAAGTACTGAAGAAATGTATCAGTTATGGTGTTTCTCTCAATCCAAAGAAATGTGTATTTGGAGTTTCTGAAGGGAAGCTCTTGGGTCACATTATATCAGAGGAGGGAATTTCCATAGATCCTGATCGAGTAGAAGCCATTTTGAAGTTGACAAGGCTAGCAAGTAAGAAGAAGATGAGATCTTTCTTTGGAAGAGTTAATTTTGTCAAGAATTTTATAATAGGGTTTGCCGAAATTGTTAAACCACTTAATGAAATGATGAAGAAGGATGCAAAGATTGAATGGAGTGAAGAGGCTAAATCTTCTTTCATGCAGATTAAACAAGCTATATCTGAGGCACCTATTTTAACAAGCCCGGATTATCTAAAACCCTTTTACATCTATTCTTTTGCTTCTGAACATTCATGTGCAGCAGTCTTGGCACAGAGAAGAGAGGAGAATGAGGAGAGGCCTATTGCTTTTATGAGCTCTCCATTTAAGAATGTAGAGGTAAGATATTCATCAATAGAAAAATAGGCTTTTGCATTGGTGTGAGTAGTGAAAAAGTTCAGACACTACATAATCCAAAGTCAAGTGATGGCTATAGTCCCAGATCCAGCTATAAAGTCCCTCCTGATGCAAAGTGAACTAGGAGAAAGAAGAGGGAAATGCATGGCCATTTTATAAGAATTTGACTTGGAGATTCACCCAATGAAGCTTGTAAGAGGTCAAGGTTTGTCAAAGGAAATGGCTGAAGTGGATAGAAGTATAACTTGCCAACAATACACTGTTCAGTCATTCACAAAAGATCCCTAGTATATAGACTTAGTCTTTTTCCTCCTCAATAACAAGTGTCCAGAAGGGATGAATGCAACTCAAAGAAGAGCACTAAGGATGAAGAGCGCCCATTATATGCTTAAAGGAGGATCAATCTACAGGAAGAATTTCCAAGGAATCTACTTGCATTTTTTGGATCAGCAAGAAGCTAAACATGCTATAAGTGAATTTCATGGTAGGCATGGGACAGGACATGGATTTGCTGATACGTTGGCTCATCAGATTTTAAGGTCAAGTTACTATTGGCCTTATGTGTTTAGGGATGTGCATCAACATTGCAGGACTTGTCATGTATGTCAAACTTCTGCATCAAGAGAAATAAATCCTGCGATGCCCCTATAGCTGGTTTATGAGGTAAGGCCATTTGCCCAATGGGCACTTGATTTTGTAGGAGTGATTAATCCAAATTCTTCTACAGGTCACAAATTCATCTTGACTATGACGGATTATTGCACATGTTGGATGGAGGCCTTGCCTTGCAATAATAGCACCATAGAGGTGGTTATTTAGTTTTTGACAGAGAACATCACAACGAGGTTTGGAGTTCCATTTGCTCTGGTATGTGATAACAGCCCTGCTTTTTCTTCCACTAAATTTATTTCATGGGCTTATGAGCATAAGATTTTGTTAAAATATTCTTCCAATTATTACCCTCAAAGGAATGGAGTGGCTGAGTCCACAAATAAGAATTTATTGAAAGTAATAAAAAAGTTGTTAGCAAGTAACCCTAGGGACTGGCATACCCAACTGAGATTTGCCTTGTGGGCAGATCGAACTAGAATCAAAGCAACCCCAGGTAATTCACCTTTTAAGTTAGTTTATGGCTAGGATCCAATCTTCCCCATACATTTACAAATACTTGTTCTAAAATTTATGCAGGAGTTTTATAATAAGGATGATAGGATTGAGGTTAGACTGCTTAACTTATTGAACATGGAAGAACAAAGAGATGCTGCTTTGCAGCAATTCTCTAAACATCAGGTTGTTGTCAAGCATTGGTTTGACAAAAGAGCCAAAGTGAAAGCTTTTAGGATATCAGACCTTGTGCTATTATGGGATAATCCTAGAGAAAGGAAGGGAGACCATCAAAAATTTGATAGACTTTGGTTAGGTCCCTACCAAATAGCTGAAATCTTAGGGGAGAATGCATTTCATTTGAGTACCCTAACAGGAGAGCCTATTCCATTACCAGTAATGGTCAGTTTCTCAAACACTATTTTGGTGCATAGAAAGTTTGGGGTTTTGAAAAGCAATGTACTATATTGTATCATATGTAATTAAGTTTTGTTTTTAGTTTTTAGTTTTTTAGTTTTTGTTTTGCTTGTTTTGTTTTGTTTTGTTTTGTTTTATTTCTTTGTTTTTGTTTGTTTGTTTTGTTTTGTCTTGTTTCATTGGGGATTCTTATTTTGCTCATCTCAAGTTAGGGGGTTGTTATTCAAAGTATACTATTGGTACTAGGAGAGAAATTGGTTTAGGTATTCTCATTATAATCATTGAAAAGGATTTCATTCTAAAACTTATGTTTTATGATCATTCTAGTTTGGGTTGGAAAAGTTATTAAGGATAGAAGATGTAAATGTGAATTTCTCATGAATTGTGATCAAAGATTTGTCACCAAATTAGAAAACATCTGCATGAGTAATTACCTATTTGTTTTAGAATGACTCTATCTATGTTTCAAGTGAAAAATCAGATTCCAAAACTATCATGAAATCCATTGTAGTACTCAACCCACATTTTAGATTCATTGAATCTGAGTATTGAGAGATGCATAAAAAAATTTCCATCCATCAAAAAAAAAAAAGAGAAAGAAAGAAAGAAAAGCAAGCTCAATATCAAGTGGGTAACCAAGTATCTCTATCAGGGCTATGGATGCCTATCTGGTAGTAGAGCAATGCTTTGAGAGGACTAGAGGTATCTCCGTTGGGGCTATGCACGCCTGTTTGACAGTGGAACAATACCCAGGATTTTACTGCACGATAGTTAAAGGACTCAACTTATGTAGCTTGAAACTTAGATATAGTTGTTTACAAGCAGAGAAAGTATCTACAAAGAATGATGCACAGTATAAGCACACATTCAGATTCAGAAATAACTCATGAGCACATAACATCTGAGATTCAAACTCAAGATTATCCTACAAATATCTGATCTCATTCAAGGTAAGGTGTTTATAAGCCAAGTAGTTTTTGGGTGACTAAAATTTTCTTTCGGTATTTTGAAAATAGGTAAACCATTTTCCCAGCTGAGTCACCATTTGTTATGCCTTGCATAACCACCCCATCTTTTTCCTTGGTCAAAATGGGTCCCCCTTTGTGTTTTTTGTACTTAGTTGTTTTCTTTTTGGTTTCTCTGTCGAAATTGGAACCAAAGTTGAATCGGGTTCTGAAAGTTCTTTTGAGGCTTGTTTTTGGTTCTATCCCGACAGTCTTTTCTTTGCCTTTGTTTTTGTCTTTGGCGGAAGTGAAGCTGGAGTGGGAATTGGCATGGTTGTTATCAAAATTTGCAAAATCAAATTCTATTCCGATCCCGACTCCGCTACTTTTTAATGTTTGTTTTGTCTTAGTTTTTGTATTTTGTATTAGGTTGGTCTTTTACTTAATTTTTGTATTTGTTTTTGTTTTGTTTTTAGTTGTGAAACGCGGAGCCGGAATGGGAATAAGGTTTGGAAAATTTATAAGTTTAAGATCCTGCTTCCATTTTAGTTCTACCCTCGCCAATTTTTGTCATTGAATTTTTTACTGAAGTTGCACTACAGACCAGTATTCGTTATCTTACAATTCTGACTCCACCTTTACTACGTTTTAATGCATTAATCGTGGTTACCGTTGTAGGTAGAAATTCACATATTTTCCTTTATTAAGGGTTAAAGCCGATTATTATTGTTATTATTACAAGTCTGAGAGCGCGAAGACCAATAGCAGAGTTCATTTGAGCAAATTGATCGAGATAGAGAAGGGATATTGTGTGTGAATCAATTCAGAAAGTTGGCTTGGGTTTTTTTGCATTTGAGGTAGGTCTTTTTTCTTTGTTGTTCGTTGTTTATTTGCAATTGTGTTCATTGTGTTTTTGCTTTATATCTGCTCGCGTGTTCAATCATTGTGTTCTAAAGCAATTCTATGATCATCGATGTGATTGAATGAGCAGGTTCTTGTTTTGGCTTGTTTGTTTTGCTTTAATCTTTGTTGTCTTGTTTTATCGTGTCGCTTCTTTCTATTTTAGGGCATTGTCGCTTTCACATCTTAATCGTGATTGCGTCGTGTTTGTTTTCGATTTGCAGTAGATTAGATTAGATTAAAGGTTTTTAATGGTGTTTGTTAGATTAAGAATTTACAGTGAGGTAGATTAGAGATTTTTACAGTGAGCTAGGGTAGATTAGATTTATTGTTTAAATTAGGGTTTCGTCATTTGATAGAATGGCAGGGTTTTAAACCCGTGCCCTAGTTTTGTCAGGTTTGTTAGATTAGGGTTTCATTGGTCTCTGCAATTACTTTAAGTGATTAAAAAAATGATATCTTAGAAGTGCCATTGATTCCCCATGGTCATATGAGTATGGTATTTTTAAAGCTCCTCGTCATTTTATAGCAACCTAGGTCTAAATCATGCAGTTATGTTGAAAATGAATAAATTTGATGATGTCATGATTAGCATAGGCAGAGGTGGGATTAGAATGGATTATGGACATAAGAGTTTTGTTTTACAAAAGTTATCAATTCCATCTCTATCTCATTTCCGATTCTGAGTTTTAAAAAGGGTTTTTCTTGAACTATATGATAACTGGTCAAGGTGAGATCAGAACTAATCTTGAACTTAAGAATTTTGTTTGCAAAGGTTATCAATTCCGTTTTCATCCCGTGTCTGGCTCCGCATATAATGGAAAGTCTTTCTTCAAAGTAACGATGATCAAATTGAAGGCGGAGGTGGAATGGAAATAGAATATGAGAAAAAGAAAAATTCGAAGAAAACTAAATCCGACTTTTGTTTCGATCCTAGTTTCGGTAACCTTCACGACTCCAACTCCGAGCCCATTTATTATTAGGTGAAGTTTCTATATCGGTTTTTGCTCTGAGTCCACCAGTTTTGTAAAAGAGATTGTTTTGAGCTTCTGTCTGGTTTCGACTTCGATGTATGTGTGACAGGTATGTTTTAAAAGCATGTTTTATGATGATTTATCTTAAGGTCTAATTAGAGGTTTGCTTGCAGGAGAAAGATGATGGAGGAGACTTGGTGATAGATTGGCTTGTAGAAGTCAAAGAAGAAATAAAAGCTGCAAGGAGAGAATTGATCAAGGTAAAAAGTATGAAAGAGTTTGTTGTAGTTGGGTTGGATCGCATCAAATTTGAAGATGAATGGATTGATGGGCTAGATATGGATATGTTACAACAAGTCTTCACCAGTTATGATGAGTTCATAGTGGATCCAGCTTCACATGCACAAAATCTTGCATGCATGATGTTCTTCCTTGCATGTCGCATGATGATCTTCTTCCTTGCATGTTGCATGCATGCAACGCTAACAGTCTTAAGGGCGCATGACTTCTTTTTTTCTATTTCTATCTTCTATTGTTAGATCAAACTAAATGCATAATGTAAGAACTCAAGATCAAAGTTGATCTGAGTTTCCAAGAAAGTTGATTGTTCCTAAAAAGGTGGAAAGCCTATGATAGAAGTGAAGTTCGAACTTCTTTTGTATATCTATAAATACTAGATGGGTATCACATTGTAAGGGTCGGCTAATTGAGAATTGGATTGGCTTACCTAGTGATAGGAGATAGAATTTTATAGAGTTTTGCAGAGACACATTGTACCAGATCTTTTTATAGTTAATAGAATTGCAGGTTTAAGAAATATGGAGTTTTCATTGAATTGTGTTGTTTCATAAGGTTAATGAGTTATAATCCACCTGAATGCCAGTGATTGTGCTGAAGCATGATAGTTTCTTATGTGATGAAAGTCATTAGAAGAAACCAGGTTTAAAGATTATCTTGTTAAATTGTCATTGAATTAAAGTTATTGAAGTCTGTTGATCTATAGTTTTAATGATGAATGAATGTGTGTTGTTTTGAAATCTTTGAAATAATTGTGATATGTGAATAGAGGAATTGAATTAAGCACCTAAGATGTATACGATGGTATAGTCATACTGTGGGTTGTGTCATGCTATGGTTTTTGTAATCGGTTAAGAAAACATTCATTGTTAAAAGTATATGTCTAGATATTAGATAAATTTAATTCATACTTACTGATTTACCCCTTGGATCTATCTTTTTCTTTTATTTAAAACCCATTGATTTACATGAACTATTTCGATAAAGAGATTCATAGCTTGAATCCTTTGTTACCAGAACAGGCCCCTTGAATATTACAGTTTTATGAACCAATTGAGTGACATCAGACAGTTGAGAACCAACTACCAAGACCTTGGGAGTTAGGCCACTGCATGTAGTCTTTCTTTTTTAGGAGAAATAGAGTAGAAATATACTATTTTAATTTTGTTTGTGTCATTTTAACCATCAACACTACTCTAGCTCCATTGCCATCTAGGCTGCATGCCCCATTATAATCCATTTTCCACACCCCCTACTGATTTTTAGAAATATGCTTATCAATTGGGTTAGTGTTCACTAATTCAGGTTGAGATAATTCTATTCTAAAACTCCCCAAATATACATCACATAAACAATTGAGTTGTTCTTGAGGAACATACTCAATAATTTGATTCATTCTTGGTTCTCTATACAACTTGACTTCCTCACCATTCACTGGTATTCTGGCATATGATAAATCAAACTACACATTACCCCCAACTATTGCAGTCCATTGTCTTTGACAAAAGAATTCCAAACCGAGGAGGCAGGTCAATCATAGTTATATCAATATTGTAGGCCACTTGTGGGTAAGTTTCCAATTTTACTTCCACATTCTTCATAACCCCCAAAACTGGAATAGGTCTACTATCCATGGCATAGTATTTACCACCTTCAATATCTATCAACATACCAACTTGTCTCATTACTCCTACTGGCATAATATTCGTAGAAGCACCTGAATCTATCATGCAATTTCTCACTAATTTTCCATTTATAAGTAGGGTAGTAAAAAATGGATCGATCTGTGGTGTATTCATTAAGCAAGCTTCTGGAAATTTGATCTCTTTTTTCCTATTAATGATTTCAGGGATCTCCTTATGCTCAAGGTTTATATTTTGATTTCTTCCATTAGACATTAATCGAATATCACCTTCCCTATACTCTTCAATCTTCATCATTTCAAGTAGTGGGAGAGACATTTTTATTTGAGACAAGGCTTGCATGAAATCAAAAGATGTACCTTTAGTTTTGATCACCTTCTTTGGTTCTATTAATTCTCCTTTGTTTTCTTCCTTTTCCCCTTTGCATGTTTGACCTGGCTTTTGTTTATCGTTGGGTAATTATTTATCTTCTTCTTTAGGAGCATACTTCTATTCTTTTTTATCAGATTTCTTATCACCTATCTTTTTTAATATCTCATGGGATATCTATTTATTTTTTAAAAATATTCCTCTTGGGACACCCTCATCCTTGTTCATTGTTCTGTTCCTTAGCTGATATTTGCTTCTAGCCTCCTCCACCACTGCAATAGTCAATATTTTAATCTCTTCCACACTCAGTCTCCTTATATTGCATCTATTAGTATAATATGATGTAGTATGGGTATCTTGCTCATTTTCCCTTTCTTCATGGTCAGAAAAAACTTGTTGTTCTGCCATATGAATGTTGTACTTCTGATGATCAACACTATACTCCTATCCTCTTTCCTCTAAAGATGAATACCCTTGATCCGAAGATTTAAGAGTGTAGGAAGTTAAGTAGATATTATGGTCTTCCTCACCATAATTTTCCAATATGTCTTCTTTTGGTACCGACTGAGCTGTAACACAATGCTCTGAGGAGTGTGGTACGTAACAAACTGAGCACCAAGGAATTTTATCTACCATATAGACCCCTTTCTATTTTAAGGGATCGGGTGTTTCTTTATTCCTTGGCCTATCCATTACTGGCTTTCCATCTTTCCAATTTGTATTGTATGGCATGTCATGTAGTCTTGGTCTTTCACTCCTATATGTATTTTCTTGCCTATTTGGGGGAGCATATTGGGGAACCCTAGGGTTATCCCTCTTAGAAATCATCCCTGCAAATTTCCTAGTATTCTCAATAGTGAGTGCTATCTTTTGAGCCTCAGCTAAATTCCTAGGACCTCTATTCCTAAGCTCAATACCTATTTTGGGATCAAAAGCTTTCAAATAGATACTCAACATAGCAAGATCAACCAACTAGGATCTAGGAGGTATCTTATTATGTAGTTTAGCAAACCTCTGGTTAAAGTCATAGGCTAACTCATTTTGATGTTTTTGGATAGTTACCAATTCATGCAAAGCAAAGTCTGATGCACATTTATTCCCATACTGCTAAACAAATTGTTCATAGAATACATGAATAGAATCAATGGAGGCTATTGGTAAACTATTAAACCAATCCTTGGCATCTTCAATTAGTGACATCATAAAAAATTTCATCTACACATCCTCATATTGCATATCTAGGTCTTGAATAAATGGAGTAAAGCTTCTCGGATGCTCCTTAGTTATGACTGCACTACTTCCTGTGAACTTTGGGACAAGGCTTCTCCAATTGTTGTCCATAGGATAAGGGTACATTTGAAATCCAGCCAGATCAAATTGTCTAATCATGGTTGTTTATTGTGGAGGAGGAGGATTGTGATGGTTTTGGTAATGGTACAATGGATTATTATGAGACAATGATACATATTGCTAGCCTTGTGGGGGCATATGCTATTGCTAAGGTGGTGCCTGAGCACTTCGGTGTCATGGTGGAGCATTTGAGGTTTTATATTGATTCCTCGGCTGATTTTGTTGGGCTTGTGGGGAACTTGAAGGTCCTATATTACTATTCCCTTGTTTATGAGGTGGAAAATATTTTGGGTGAATCAGCCATTGGTGTTTTAATCTGAGCTTTTTGCAACTTCAATTCCTCAAGTTCTCTTATTGCTTGAAGTTTTGGCTCATATTATATTCTTGCTCTTTCTGCTTCTTGTCTCTTGTGTTCCAACTGTGCATTTATCTCATTTTGGATCATGAGTTCATAATTTTTTTCAAAGGCCACTTCACAACCAAGTCTATCCTGCTTCTTTTCAAGAAAATCCATTCTCTGATCATACTTATGCTGATTCTCTTCCATTTCAGCCTCACGTTCAGCCATGAATTCCTTAACTTTCTCAAGGTCTACTTGATATAAGGGATTTATCTTCTCGTCGGGAGTGTGAGGTTCTTTAGATGAGTTGTTTTCATTTGCTAGTGCATCATATGAATTATGTGTTTCCATCAGTACTTTTGATGTTTTGCTTTTAGTTGCTAGGCCCGGGTCATTAGACACTTTCTTGCCCTAATCATTTTTATAAGTCCACTTACTTTTGTCATTAGGACCATCACCATCTTTGTACAAGGACCTTATTCCCTACAAGTTGTGAGCAATTGTGATAATCTAAACTCTAGGATGATTTATTTTTTATATGTATTTTATTTTATCAGTTTCAATGCACTTGTTCATTTAGAGTCGCCACTCACTTTCGAAAGTGAGAAAATAAAAATTATTAATTCTCCCAGAGGAGTCACTTTTCATCAAACTCCTTAACTATGAATCTCTTTTAATGACTCTATATGGAAAGGTTGCCTGCCACCAGAATTTTCTCAAGTTTCCCCAACAGAGTTGACATTTGTTAGGTCTCAAAAATGTAGGTTTGAACCACAAGAGGTTTCCAGGCTCTCACAATGCTTTTGGCGAACTAACAAGGCCAACCAATATAGTTGAACCTTCTACTCTTAAGGCTCTACTAAACCTAGGTGGGTGTACCTATGTGAATGATGCAGATTTGAACTATGTTTCCTACTTGACCAATCTATCCATAATGGAAATTTTGATAGTGGAGAGATATGATCCTAATTTGGTATAAATAGTATAAGCAATATCAAGGTAAAATCTGATATGTTCTGTTAATAGATGTCAAATAAAATGGATAAAACTAAATGATAAAAAGAGGAGACCAATGCCTTGTTGGGTAAAATGGAGTCAAATGAAAGTCTTAGATGAATGGATTTTATCTAGCAAAATCTCTAATTGTTTGGTATACAAATATGAGTTGCAACTAGTACAGACATGCAAGAATGTGATTAATAACCCTACTAGAGGTAGAATATCAATCCTAATTATTTGATTCTTCTTATTGATCCAAATAACATTCCCATATTACTATAATTGATTGAAAGGAATTTAATTCTTCTTTAAAGAACCCAATTAATCACATCACACAAATATAGAAAATGTGCACTAATAAATTGAACATATACTTGATATTTCAACTTAAATAATCTAGAAAAATTAGGTTGGAGACAATCAAATAATTGTAGAAATTCAACAAACAACTGATACCAAAATGGAGCCACCAAATCAAAAATCTTTGATTATCTTCCTCAAAATATTATACGTGCAACATGGTCCTTTTGAAAAAACATTCTGAAATTATATTTCTTACTATCTATCTTTTATTCTACCTTTTGTCTTATCCTTGTCATTGCTACAAAAAAATGGATATTTATACATCAACCGTCTGAAAGGACGCGTTCTTTAAGAAATGTCTTATGCATGAAGCAAAAATAAAGTAAAAAGTAATTAAGATCTGTTGAGCCATAAGTGAACTTTTGACAAGTGATCGAATTAGTCTCGGCACCTGTGCGTGTGTGCATCTCCTAATTCATTTTGGATCGTGATCTCCATTTTCACCATTTTCTCATTCTACTCGCATGCTTCATCTAGTGTTATATCTTTCTTAGTAGTCATCTTAATAATCTCCTATAGTGCTGACTCAATTTCACCTTTCCACATAGCCATCTCTTTTAATCTTCCTTTATCATCAAAGAATGTAGTCAATCCCTTTTTAGTGGCATCGATTAATCCCTACGCATCCCCTCGCAATTCTTCGAAGAAGTCTTTATGCTCATCCATAAGATGAGTCGCAACCTCAATTGTGTCTTTATCAACATCATCCCTCTGGTTTATTTCTTCAAGCATCCCTTTGGTTTATTTCCTAGAGCTTCTTGAGAATCCCACCATCCATTCTTTCATGTTCTTCCATTTTTAGTGGCATCGATTATTCAACTAGGGAGTTAGACTCGCTTGCCTCTTCTTAATTACTGCAACAAGTGTGTCATACTTTCCTTGAGAATATGCACTT
Organism: Sequoiadendron giganteum; assembly: GCA_007115665.2. NCBI lineage: Eukaryota > Viridiplantae > Streptophyta > Pinopsida > Cupressales > Cupressaceae > Sequoiadendron > Sequoiadendron giganteum. The sequence goes on from CM021106.1 coordinate 562,955,605, forward strand.
GATCCCTCCCAGTGATCTTTCACCATGGGTGAGTAGCTTGGTTGACCCCACTATAACTCCAAATAAATCTTTCAGGTGCTCATTTTCTCTCAGCATTCCTTCATTGTTTGTCTTGTACATTTCCTTTTCCTTGATCGACGCCTATATTGGAGCTTTGTTTAATTTTGCTATGTTGATCCCAATCTCTGTTGTCACCACAGGGTCGGCCTCCCCAACATTTAGGGTCATAACATGCCCGAATTCCTTCTCAGTATCAATGACAACTAATCTCCTATGAGGTGGATACAAGGCCCAAATCATTAATGTCTCCTCATCTGGATTGTTCTTTGATCCTAGATAAACCTTTGTCACCTTTTCTATTGAGCTTGTGTGTAGTATTATTATTTTTCAGGAAATTGTCAAAGACTAGTGTAGAATTCAGGTCTAATCCTAAAAAAATCATGACACTGGCACTTTCTAACATTTCCCTCCCTTTCTAAGGGGTCATACCTACCATCTCCCTCTCCACATCATCTTTCAAACTTTTCAAAAATTGTTCTTCATTACCTAGTGTGACATTGTCAACTAGTTCTCTTATTTCTTTTCCTTTTTGCTTGCATAGGAATGTTTTAAATTCTGCAGATTTTATAAATGCATCATTTTCTACAAAGGATTTGTGTTCTACATGCCTTGTATTTGTATCTACACTCTCCTCAAGATTTGATTCCCTGGCAGAACAAGTGTAATCCTAAGTTCTCACCCTTGACACCTTATTAGGTAGATCATGTGGCATATTAGCCTCAGATGTTTCTTCTCTAGAAGACAACAGCTCTATATCTAGCAACTCTTGATTATGTCATTCAACCACCATTTTTTCCTCTTCTTCCTCCAAGTTCCTAATCATATCATCAAATTGGTAGGGCACATGGTGATACCCTCCAAATTTTATTCTTTGTTTAGCAGAATTGATATATCCTTCTAGATCAAAATTCTTTCTCAGTGGTCCTCTTTTCATGTTATATTGCAGCAATTTATCAAGAATCAGATTACTTCCTTCCTTTTCCATACATTAAAATCACCAAAGCATAGTGTACTCGGCATAAAATCCTGTTTTTCAAAAGAACTCAAATTCATAACACTAGAAAAATCCATTTGTGTAACAATTTCTAAGTATGCAATCCTATTTGGAACTATTCTAGGAAAAATGAACGAGGCATCTTCAAATCCATAAACCCTAATCATGGTGGCATTCTATAGACAATACAAATCCCCCCAATTGTGGTTAATTGGTCCCTCAAAGTATTTGGGCTTGAGAAACCTCTTTATCTCATCAGACAAAGAATAAGAACATGGATGATTATAAAATTTGTACAATGGTTTCACAAAATATTCTTCAAAATGTATAAAACTAGAGTTAGCAAACCTGCTATCCCAAACAACAGTCCATGATTGAATAGGCAATGATATGCCTTCCTTATCAAACTGTGAAATTCTCATCTCCTGAGGCCACAACCCTAATTCTTGCCTGAAGTATAACATTATGTGCATCAACAATGAATAATTCTTGAGGTGCAAGATAGAGATTCCACCTTTTATTGCCATCAACCTAGCATAGAGTTCCTTAAAAATATAGGAAGCATAATCAAAAGGTCTAGAAATGTGATACTGAATATCTACTAAAATGACCATGGGCACAATTTCCATATACTCAAGGACTTCCATTCCCAATACTTGACCTACCGAAAAATAGGTGTACTTCATATAAGGCTCGGAAAGATCTACATGGAATGGGGGTCCTTCACTATCTTCTAGTGGAATTGATTTGCCACCATGTCTAATTCTATGCAAGGGCAATCTCCAACCCTTGTAAATGGTGTCCATCCTTCTGAATTCCTTTTCTAGCTCTTCACATATAATATTTTTGTTGCATATCCCTTCCAATTTAAAAACTTTGCCTATTGCATTTTCTGATATATGTATCAATGGGTTCCCAGACAGGTCACGGATGGATTTAAGTCTCAGATTATAATGAGTGGCCAGTAATTTCACCAGTTCAACATTGACAAAAACATTACGGCTAACCAACTTTCCCAAATTAAGCTTCCATGGGTTGCATACTCGTTCAAAGCAATTTCTCCGATGGTAATGAAAGCTAAACAATTCATAGACTCTTATTGGAGTCCAAATATCTCCTATGAACTTACATTTATCGTCTACTTTATCCACTTCTACCCTAAGTTGTGCAGAGCATCTAGATTTGGGTCCAGAACTAGGTAGTTGGTCTATGAGATCTTGATTCAGCTTTTGTTACGTACCCTCTGGCTGAATTTCAATTTTCTATATTTTTCCTTTCGAGTGACCACTTTCCCCATTTTTTCTACCCTTTGGTTTTTTAGAACTAGTAGCTTCCATTCTTCAAAATTGTGAAATTAAGGTATGGATAACTTACTATATTTTCGCTAGAGACTTCGAGGTTGAGAGAATACCCTGGTCTTTTGCTTGCTCCTTTGCTTCCTCTGCTATCAATTCCGCAATAATTTTTCAAATAAATTCGCCTTGATTCACAAAATCACTAATGCTTCATGGTGCCATTAATGTCTTAGCTAAAACATGAGTGTAGCAAGATTTTTGAAATTCTCACTATCACATCATGCAACTTGTCGGCAAGACATTTTCAAACCTTCAGTGATTTTTTATTCAAATCTTTACCAATGTTTATCAAACATCCGCTAGGACATCCTGTAGTTTCCTTGATGCCTTAAGTATTCCTAATAGTTACCCTTTCAGTCTTAAGTATATCGCTACAACTCCCACCGAAGCAATCTATCATTGTGACTTTAGCAAGTCAGGCAGACAATCCTAATCTTACTCTGGAGATGTGTATTTCATCGAGATGTTTCTTTCGTAAATTTTGATCCTTGAGACATAATGATTTTCCTGCCGATGGAACTATGCTCGGTGTGACCCTCTTATCTCTCTCTGGTGAAGTTTGTCTCACCGATGAACTTCTTTCATTGGTGAAACCATGAACATTGTCCTACAATTTTCCTTCTTCTACTTTATCGGCAAGACTAGTGAATGTCTTAGGCTATCTTCAGGAACCTTACCCCGATGACTCTAGTTTGGCCGATATATTTCCTTGTGATTCGAGTGGTAAGACATATGTAAGCTCAATATGACTTCACACTGTCACGCCGATGATCATTGTCTTACCGATAAAGACTGTGAACTTGTGTTTTCCCAACATGTATCCTCATCAATATGAAATTACTGACTTCTTGTTGATATACTGAAAAAAATGTGCATTAGTATAAAATAATCTACAGATCGGGGAGACTTGCATCATCTTATACCGATATGATTTATACATTTAAATATTTAGGGCTAGGTGAATTTTATGGGACCATATGATAAAAAATTGGCCCGGACATTGGTGAGTATGTTATGTGAAGCAAATTTTATACTTGTAGTATGGAATCCTTAGGAAACTAATGAGCATGAATGGCCAATGAGATTTTCAAAATTTTACAGTTCTAACAAACCCCTAACTTCCCCCTGAGATACTCAAAAGTATCCTTCGAAAGGGCCTTAGTGAATATGTTTGCAATCTGTTCCTTGGTAAGTACATATTCAATTCTAACTTCATTCTACAATACCTTCTTCATTAAGAAGTGATACCTAATAGATATGTACATTTTCCTAGAAAGCATTACTGGGTTCTTTGAAATTTTTATAGCACTTGTATTGTCACAAAAGATAGAAATAGGTTCATCACAAATCACACCTATGTCCTTCAAGTTTTTCTTCATCCAAATTACCTATGTATAGCAGGATTCTACTACCATATACTTAGCTTCTATAATGGATAAAAAAAACTAAATCTCATTTCTCACTCAACCATGAAACCAATATTTCTCCAATGAAGAATGCACCACCACTTGTACTCTTTCAGTCATCTACACAACCAGCCCAATCTGCATCAGTGTAGGCATTCAATGTGAAACCATTATCCTTCAAATACCATAGCCCATAATCTGGAGTTCCCTTAAGATATTTAAATATCCTCTTTAGAGCTCTAACATGTGCTTCCTTAGGTTTTGCTTGAAATATTGCAGTTAAACATACTGCATGCATGATGTCAAGTCTAGGAGTAGTAAGATACAGTAGTCCACCAATCATAGATCTGTACATGCTTTGATCAAATTTAGAAGATTCATCATCTTTTCTCAGCTTACATTTGGTTACCATAGGAGTACAGATAGGTTTGGAGTCATCCATTCCAAACTTCTTCAATAATTCCTTAACATACTTAGATTTTGAAATGAATATTCTTTTACATCAGTTTGATTTACTTGAAGTCCAAGGATGAAATTCCACTCACCAATCACAAACATTTCAAACTCTTTCTGCATCTCTTCTACAAATTTCTTACACATACCTTCATTGCCACCAAAGATAGTGCCATCAACATATACCACAACTGTCATCATTTTATTTTTCTCAACTTTCAAGTAAAGATTGATGTCTAAAGATCCTTGTTGAATCCTTATTGCATCAAGTATCTATCCAACCTTGCATGCCATACTCTGGGAGCCTGTTTAAGTCCATATAAATCCTTTTTTAACTTGCAAACCATTTCTAGTTTGTCTGATAATTGAAATCCTTTTGGTTGCTCCATATACATTTCTTCTTCCAATTCACCATTCAGAAAGGCATAATTGACATCCATCTGATACACTTTGAAGTATTTATGAGATGAAAATACCAAGAACGTCTAAATGGCTTCCATTCTTACTACAGGTGAAAATGTCTCTTCAAAATATATTCCTTCAGCCTATGAATAACCTTTGCATACAAGTATTTATTTATTCTTTACTACTTCACCATCTTCATTCAGCTTATTCCTAAATACCCATTTTGAACCAATTACATTCTTGTTCACAGGTCTAGGGACCAGTTCCCATGTCTCACTCTTCTCTATCTATTGCAGTTTCTCTTTCATTGCTCTAATCATACTCTCATCATTACATGCTTCACTCACAGTCTTAGATTCTATGTTAGAAAGCAAACACAAGTTTACCTCAACCACTTTCCTCCATGTATTTACACCTTCACTTATGTTTCCAATTATCTATTCCTCCGAATGATTTCTCTGTACATATTTAGGAGTCTTAGGTGTAGGTTATGGAATCTTCTCTTCATCACTTTGTTATTTCTCTTCCTTTTCTTCTTCTTCTTTCACATTCTCATAGATATGATGATCCGATTCAACTTCAGTTATCTCAACTAGTCTATACATAGCTTCGTCAACCTTTACATTAACACTTTCAACTATTTTTCTCAATCTTTTATTAAAGTATCTATATGCCTTGTTGTCATTATAATATCTAAGAAATATTCCTTCATCACATCTAGCATCAAACTTCCCAAGATTCTCATAATCTCTCTTAATGTTACATTTTCCTCCAAACACTTTAAATTATTTAACATTAGTGTTCTTACCAGTCAATAACTCTTAAGGAGTCTTAGTGTTGCTACTTTAGATCTAAACTTTGTTTAGAATGTAGACAGCTTTGTGAATTGCTTCTCTTTAGTACACATCAAAAACATTTGCTTCTTTCATCATAGTTCTAGCAACTTCCTGTATAGTTTGGTTCTTCCTTTCTACAAATTCATTATGTTGAGGTGTTCTAGGAGAAGAATGATGTATCTTTATGCCATGTTCTTCATAGAGTACATTAAACTCACCAAAATTGAATTCTCCACCTCTATCAGACCTTAAACATTCTATTCTCAGGTTTACCTCATTCTCTACTTTTTCCTTGAATACCTTGAATCTATCAAGAGCCTGAGATTTCTCTCTAAGGAAAGCAACCTATGCCATCCTAGAGTAATCATGAATCAAGAGCATAAAGTACATGTCCCCATTAAGGCTTTCGATTCTTGTAGGACCACAGAGGTCTGTATAGACTAGTTCCAACATTCTGGTAGAAGATTGTTCTTTTCCTTTAAATTTTCTTCTTATTTGTTTTCCTAGTTGACAACTTCTGCAAATTGAATTTAAAGGCCTTATGATTCTAGGTAGATCTCTGAAAACTTCCTTAGAACTGATCCTGATTAGATTATCAAAATTTGCATGTCCCATCCTCTGGTGCCATAGCCAACTTTCATTGATCTATGAAACAAAACATTGACCATCACCACTCTTAAGCTGATAGATGTTTCCATGAGTTCTTCTTCCTACTAATATCATAGTTTTGGATCCTTTTATAATTTCATAGGTGTTATCTTGAAACACAAGCTTAAATCCTTTGCTACACATTTGTCCAACACTTAAGAGATTATGCCTTAAACCCTTAACATAATAGACATTGCCAATACTATTTTTTCCATCAAAACTAATTGTTTCTTTACCAACAATCTTAGCACCAGACTCATCTCCAAACATAGCTATTCCTCCATCATAGTTTTCAAGTTTAGTGAACTTATTCTTATCTCCAATCATGTTATTTGAACACCCACTATCAATTACCCAAAATTCTTCATCCTGTCTAGCATGAAAAGTAGTTACCAAAGCACCTTCCATCTCTCCCTTATTGCTCTCTGAACTAGATTCCTTTGCACTTCTTCCATGGTTAACAAATACAACTTTACTTTTGAGGGCTAGAAATAAACATTCATCTTTATCCTCCTAAAAATTAGACTCATCATCAGAAATTCTTGCATCTTCTTTGACATAATGCAATTTCTTGAATTTCCTATCCTTCATATCTCTATAATTGTTATTATCATTTTTATTCTTATTGTGTGTAGCTCTATTAGGACATCTTGAGGCATAATGACCAATATTTCCATAACTGAAACACTTAAAGGGCATCATACCTTTGTATTTACCAGTACCTTTCTTCAATTTCCTTGTGAAGTTTGCTTATAACTCTTCTAAACCATCATCATTTGATTCATCTCCTATCTTTATCTCTTTAACGGTTGTTTCAGTTTTATCCTTATTTCTTTAAAATTTTATCATCTCAAACGCACTTGAGATACCAAATAGGTGCTCCTTAGTAAATACCTTTAGATGATATGATTCATCAATAGAAGAGACTTTGTCACTGTAATTCTCTGGTAAGGTCATCAAGATCTTCTCAATTATATCTTCATCTAACATGGTACCACCTTGATTATTAATCTTATTTTCTACAATTTCAACTCTCTAATAATAGCCTCAAATATCTTCACCCTCTTCCATCCTCAAGTTCTCAAATTTTTGCTTAGTTGTTAGCTTCCTTGAAAGTTTTATTCTATCATTCCTTCATAAATATCTTTTAGTTTTTCCCATACTTCATGAGAAGTGCCTAAAGAAATAAATTTTGTCCTTTCAGTTCTAGATAAAGCACTGAAGATAGCATACCTTTCCTTTTCATTCTCCTCATAAGTCACAATCTCATCTATAGAGGAAGGACTAGCGGATGGTACAACATACTTTGTCTGCAAAGCTTTCCAAGTCTTGAAACCAAGAGAAACTAGATAAACTCTCATATGTTATTTCTAGTCACTGTAATCAACTCCATCAAAAATAGGGATTTGCAACTTGTGCACCATCTGATCTACCTAATTGTTGAAATGCACAAGATAACTGAGAGGGGGGGTGAATCAATTGTATTAAAAATCTTTACCACTAACCTTAATCAATTCCACTTCAATCCAATCTATTATAAAGTGTAAACATGAAATGAATATAACATAAAGTAAACACCATTAAAGACACCAAATTTAGTGGAAAACCCAATGAGTGAAAAGACACAATGAGGATTACCTTAGAATATAGTAATAATGCAATACTTGATACAAAGGCTCACTGCCTACAATAGGACTCACTATCTAGAAGGAGGCACACTACCTACAAAAAAAGAAAAGATAAATAAATATCCACCACAAAGGTTCCACACACTTGCAGCTTGATCAAAAGATAGTAAACACCATCAACTCACTGCTTTCATGAATCTAACACATGAAAGTACTTCTGCCTTGATTCACTCTTACATAGTCTAGATTCTGCACTTGTTCACACACTTTAATTTCTTGTTCTCATACACAGCTCAATTCATAAGATCTTGACTTGATTTTATACCATCTTCAACCCTAGAAGCATTCTCTAAGGTGAGCTAAACATCCTTCAATTTAAAAATTCAAATTAGGTTGGGTACTCAACATTCCCACAGTGGATAAGAATGAGAGAGGACTAATTACACATTTAATTAGGACCCAAACAACATCTTGGATCAATCACATGCTTCCTTAATTCGCTGCCAATATTTATGCAATGTGTAGAAACTAGGTCGGCCAAACCTAATGAAAACACAAATAATCTTTGAAGTACATGCATCTCTAGCAACATGATCACACATGGATCACTTAGTACGCTTCACCAAAAATTTCACCATCTCTAAAAAACCTTTAGGTTCATCCGTAGCAACTAAAACACTCTTTAAACATAGAATATTCTTCACTAGTCCAATCAGACCAACCAACAACACATAGGAGCTCTGGAGCAAGTCTTTCGGAGAGCCCAATCACAATCACGTTTGTTAGAGCACAAAAACCAATAGTATGAAACATCTCCCAAATCTGTAAGAACTAAAACAACACACTAGAAGACTGTAAAGCAAAAACATTTCTCCTAGTCCACAAGCAAATAGTTTTGTCAAACTAGTTCATACACCGGTGAACACATATTTTATTCTCCATCGATCCAAAAGCTAAAACTCAGGATATATTATCCATTGAAGCTCATTAACAATAACACATATCTACATAGGAACTAGATCAACACAAATGAAAATGCAGAGCATAATACTAGAGCACACTCATAACACACACTCAATACCACCTTTCATTATTTCTTAATTTTCTCAAAAGAATTGGGTAAAAACATAACTACAACTTCATAAAAATAGCTCCATGAAATCTAAGCACTTCTACAGTATCTCAACTATACAAGTGCCATCTGCAAACAAACTGGACTATGTTGACATCAATGACAACATTAATGATGATACCACCAAACATATCGATACTTGTAGTAGTCATTGCATCCACTGAGGTAAGATAGAGCATATCCACTCATACTATAATAAATTTTTTTACCATTCATAATGTTAAAGATGTCATATCATTGAAGAAAGAAAGAGTGGATCGTGGTTCGTTGATCATTGGTAAGCATATCGACTCATATTACCAATTGCAGGTATGTTGGTTTGTCTAGGTTTTGTAATTATTGTTAGTAAATTCATCTCTGAATATCTCAATCACGGGATTAAAGATTCTCTGGCTAAAAATAAATTAGAGAATGGAGACAATCTAGAGGATATTTTTTAGTAAGAGATACCTGTAGTTTCTTTTTAACATAGGAAAACACAATAAAGATTGACAGAATTAAGAAACAAAAAACATAGATCTTTTTATAAAAGCAATTTAAAATTTTAGTCATCCAACCTGATTACATCATGCCTCAATGGAGGACTACCTTACACTTCACTATTCTCATTATAGGTTGTATTTTTAAAAGCACAATAAGACATTATTTTATAGAGGCTATAGCCTCTTTTCATTGCATCTATCATGCATGTAGTAGCTTTAGTGAACTACCAAATAAAAATAAAACTCAAATACTATTAATAAATATATATCCATACAAAACTATAATTAACATTAACTATCTAAAAAACTCTATAACTATGCATTGCAAAGAAGGTAAAATGCATGGTAGTGCATGATGGTGGTCAGCACATTGCATGGCGGTGAATGGAAGTGCATGAATCAATGATCAACATCACTTCCCAACATACACCCCTTTGATGTTGGGATTTATAATATGATCTTGAAGTTTTGTAAACTGAACTTGAGAAACTCAATGTGCAATATTATTATCACTCTAGTCTTATAGACCCTCTTAGTACCCTTCTTGTAGAAGTCAAGTACCCACTTAGTTATTTCTCTCCCATTTGAGAGATCAAAAGGTTTTCCCTTCCTTTCTCTAACATAGAGAAAACTCATTATCTCTCAAATCACATGACACCTTTCAATGTGCCAATCATAACAAGCAATCATCACCCACTTGACTCAACTTAAAAAAAAATTTTGACAATCATTTCTTTTAACATGCCAATATTTAGGCTTATACAGCTTTTTAAACATATCTGTAACTTTTTGCCAACTGAATCCATCAATCCATCCATAATCAATCTTCATACAATCTTTCATACATTTTTCATTCCACTCTTTGTTCCAACATAATTTTTTAGAGTGATTCTTCAACTGACAGGTTGTACAAGGATGAATAACCCAAAATTTATCCTTTTTATGTCCTTTTGTGTGACAATGTGAATAATGCAAGCACTATATTCCTTGAGCTGATTTGTATGAACTTGTAACACTTGTTACATCATTTCTATCTCTCTCACCATATCATAGACCTTCATTCTTTGGCCTCACCACTAGCTGAATGGGCACTCTCATTCCTTCCTCATGTTTTCCTAAACCTTTTTCTGCATAACCCATTTTCTTCATAATTTCTAAACCAACACTCTTTTCAAATCAACCTTTGTTATAAGCATCACAAACTGCAAAATCTTTAGTTTTAGACACATCTTAACCTTTCATTTTACATTCTTTATCAAAAGAAACTTCACAAAAATCTTCAGTGCCCCATGACATATCACAAACTAGTGGTTTCATTTTCAAACACTCAATTTCTTTCTCCAACAATTTTAGCTTTTCTTCTAAATCTTCATTTTTCTTTTCTACGTCATCATGAAGCTTCAATATTCCTTCTAGCTCTCCATTTTTCTTTTTCACATTTTCTAATTCTTTTTCCATATTTTCATTCTCACACAAATAATCACATCTTTCTTTTCAAAAATCCAATATATTTTCTATCAATTTTGAGTTACACTTTTTGAGCTTCACCAATTCATCTTTCAAACTATCTTTTTACATTTTAAATTTGTGATTTCATTCTTCACCTTTTTCCCAATCTTTCCCATTCAAACAAATAACTCACCTTATGTTTCTGAAAAATGACAATCTTTTTGATAAAACAACAATAATCTTCCTTGTTTGATATGCTCCTCTACTATTTTCCTTGATAGCGGTAATGATCTATAAAACTCTCCTTTACTCAGCAAACAACAACTTGGAAGGTGACTCTGGCTATGACCTCACACTTACAGAGGCTTCTATGACTTACAAATTTCTTTCTATGATCTACTTCTAATTCTTTAACACTTACAGTCTTTCCTTTGGCCCATCTGTGGTGCTTTTTCATGGCGGCGACAATACTTTGTAGGTATTATGCTGCATTCTTTTTAACAAATTGGATGAATCAAACAACAATGATAGAAACTCATAACTTATTCTTTTCAAAGATTTTTGTGGTATTCCATTGATAGATGGCAACTTAGACTTCTATGACCTACATTTCTTTTGCTTTTTGTAGCGGCTACTTGTGCTTTTAATCTCTGTGTTTCATTCAGACGACCTTCAATCTCCTCCTAATTTTAGCTCACCAATAACAATATTTTTGAATCTATTTCCAATCTAGCTTCTGCCAAACACAATCAGCTTGAATTCATAATAGCTAGCTCTCCCACGATCAATTTTCTCTTATACCAATTGTAGTTTCTTAAACACAAGCAAACACAATAAAGATTGACAGAAACAAGAAAAGTAAACCACATTTTTTTTTAAAAACACTAAACTTTTATTCATCCAACCTAATTATATCATGCCTCAATGGAGGACTACCTCATACTTCACTATTCTCATCACAAGCTATATTTTTCAAAGCACAATTTGTAGCCTCTTTTCATTGCATCTATCATTCATGCACTAGCTTTAGTTAGCTGACAAATAAAATTGAAGCTCAAAGACTATTAATAGATATATCATAGATTAACTATCTAAAAAACTCTGTAACTGTGTGTCGTGGAGAAGGCACAATGCATGACAGTGGTCAACACTATGCATGGCGGTGAATGGTGGTGCATGACTCAATAATTAGCATCACTTCCCAACAATACTCCAGAAATGGATGGTAAATCATGTTTTCCAACCAAAATATGTAGGAGCGAAGTGAATGTTCAGCGCAGCAGCCAGAGGTATTGTGACGTGTTGTATTTTTTGTGCCAAAGTCATTTTGTTGAGATCTCTTGAAAGTCGAGTACCATTATTTTTTTCTTTAGTGTGTTTTCATCATCATTGGTGGACCTTCATCTTCTACAGATGGTTGACATCAATGCTTTATTTTCTAGTAGTTAGAGAGTCCTGGTAGTATTCTAGATATGTCTTCCTTGCAGCTGTTTCTTGCTCCTTTTAGGTAAAAAATAAATATTTGATTTTATAGTATATGATCTGATGGGCATGAAGAGCTCTACAGTCTGGCTTAAATGGAGGGGATGCCATTGTTACCGTAAGATAAAAGTTGAAATCATTATATCTTGTTATAAAGGTGTTCATCTCACCCTTCCTTAGGGTTCGATGCCTTGAATTTTAGTTAACTTGTAAGAATTTTCATGAGTATATTCTTTTGTGGATTCTTGACTGTATTGTGCCACAATGAATGTATTTGCATTTTTTGAAAAGTTCAGATGAAATTGGCACGCACAGCTGAAGTAGATGAAGAATTAAAGAATATAAAAGTGTTTTTGGAATCTAGTCATTCATGGAGAAGATCCAATGAGTTTGCGGTTTGCAAACACATGATCTTTAAAAAAATATAAAGAGTGCAATGGGAAAGAGATTTTGATGAAGTCGAAGGTTGTGAAGTATTTATTAATCTAATTTGAGAAGTAGTAATTAAGAAGCTTCTTTTGTAGATCAACTCAAACATTTCAAGAAAATGTTTTAGAGTATTTCCCAAATGTGATGTTTAAAAATTGCAATCATAGCATGCGATATTTCTAACTGTATTGAGATGTGGGGAATTGTGAGATGTGGAAATATAAAACCTTATATTTACATAGATTTTTCATAAAATATAATTAATTGATAGGCAATATGTTTGAAATTTCTTTTGGAATTTTCATCATTCCAGCCGTGAATAGAATTTCTCAGCGTCGAAAATTTCCCGGCCGACAGTGAGTTCCCCGAGGTTGTTTATGATGATGTAGAGTTTTCTAATTACGTAGGTTGGCGGTGGTGAAGTTGGTTGCCTCGATACACAAAAGAAGAATGGTAAGTGTTTGCTCATGTGAGGGTTAATGAAGGGTAGAGGCAAAGGAGCAGAAATTTAAAACACACAGAATAAGCCCAAAAAATTTGATATTGTATTAATTCAAAGTATATATATTTTTCTCATAGAGCTATTGCTCTCAATTCACAAATTCCTTCTTCTAAGCACTACTAAAAACATGTTCACAATCTTCAAACTAAAAAAAAAACTTACCCAGGAAGCAATATATAACCGTAGAAATCACCAAAAAAGAGGTGAAATAAATGTAATTAATTACAATAATGTAAGCTCTAGATATTCCTAGATTTAACCATCAAATCTAATTAAACCACTATCCTTTACAAAATAAATACAAAGCAAATGCTAGATTGTCATCCATCTAAAAATGCAGTAAAAAAAAGACGATCACCGCACTACTGCGAGCAATGGAAGAGAGATGTGCAGGACCGCGGGGTCATTGCACCACTGTACAAGACTAGGGAAGGAGTTGCGGGTCCACGGTAGACACCACTCTACTGCACGAAGCAGAAGAGGGGAGAGCGGTATGGAAATATACACCACTCTACCGCACAAGGCTGGAGAAGTGGTAGTTGGTCTACGATAGTCACTGCACTATTGCACAACATTGAAGTAGAGGACACAAGATCACAGGGAAGGCAGGAGAGAGTGGTGGGATTTGGGAGAAATTCCAACACTCCCCCTTAATCACAACTACTACCGTCAGTGATGCCCAGACGATTTCTTTGATAGACAAAACTATCTTTTTCAAGTGCCTTTGTGAAAATATCTACACACTGATCTTCAGACTTGCAAAACTCTAAGAAGATTTCTCCATTCTTGATTAACTCTCTAATGAAATGATATCTAGTATCAATGTATTTGCTTCTTTTATGAAAAACTGGATTCTTTGATAATGTTATTCCTTAGTTATTATTAAAAAATATCTTTGTTGCATCCACTTATTCATTCTTTAGCTCTTTCAACACTCTTCTCATCCATATTGCTTGGAAAGATACACTTGTTGCTGCTACATACTCTACTTCAACTGATGAAAGAGTGACAATGGGTTGTTTCTTTGAAGCCCATGAAACTACACTAGTGCCAAAGTGAAAAACATAACCTGATGTACTCTTTTTGTCACTAATACTCTCAGCATAGTCACTATTAGTATACCCAATCAGCTTGAACTCTTCTGAAATTGAATACTGAATGCCATAATTCTTTGTTCCCCTTATATATCTTAAAATTCTTTTTCCAACTTTCTAGTGTGTATATTTTGGAGTCTCCATGAATGTGGAAATTAAGCTTACAACATACATTATGTCTGGCCTTGTGGTTGTTCAATACATGAGACTACCAACAA
>CM021106.1:563695790-564057429 GCA_007115665.2 Sequoiadendron giganteum
GAGGAACCCTTCCTCAAAGCATTTAAGGCATTGAGTGGCAAGGCACTTGAAGGTGTCCCTATGTTCATAGGAAGAATGGATGCAAAGTTGGTTATGGAATGGATTGAGGGAATGGAGAATCACTTTGAGTGTGATGGTGTTACTAAGGCACAAAAGGTGAAGATAGCCAAATCAAGGCTAAGAGGACTGTTGATGGTGTTTTCATGCACTTCACAACATAGGTAATACATAGGTGCATCACCTCTCTTGAAAGACAATCTTCCACAATCAAATTGCAGAACACTATCCCAAGGTCTCTCGGATGTCAAGTCTTGACAGTGCTTGGAATATTTTTGTTGTTTATGTGATTTGCTGGAATCACAAGGTGGACTTATGAATGAGTTACAAAGTGGGGAAGTTGGATCTACAAATGGAGTTCTTAAGATGGGAAAGTTGCTGAATGTTTGCTGCAAGTTCAAATAGTCGTCTGGAACTCCATTTCAACATCAGATTTAGCTTTACAATGTGCAATGAACCTTTCCTAAGGTTACTTATTAAAAGAAAGGAAAAAGGGGAGGGAAGTGAAAAGGTTCCTGGATCTGAAACTACGAATGAACAGTGATCATGGAGGTTGCTACAGTAGACAAACTCCCTAAACTGGGTTTTGCTTGGCCAAGAGGATCCTACAGTTGCACAAAACTAGTGCAATCTTCTAAGGACTGCAGCTTTTCAGTTTGCATACACACATCATGAACATGCAAATGAGCTAAGTTGTAGCAATCAAATAAAGAATCCCAGGCTAACTTTGCACAGTAGCTTGCCATCAACAAGTGCCAAAAGTATGGGCTGGAAATTCATCAAATACTGTAACAAAAATCACCATTACCACTTCCATTCAAAAAAATACAACTAAAACTAAATTGGAAGGTAGAAACATGCACACATAATGAGTAAACTCAAAAATAACACCCATAGATCATGCAATGTTGATTTCTATTACTCCAGAATGTTTTTACAACAGCTCTCCAACACTTACAAATGAGGGGAAGACCCCTATTTATAGTTTACCAAAGCCCAAATGAATGGCTATGATTGAGTTACATTGTGTGGCCCAGATTCAATTACATTAGGGCTTCACCTACCCCACAATATTCAGCAATTTAAAATACATCTTTGTCTTTTTCCTATTATGTCTTGTAGTGGTCAGTCACTATAGCAGTTTTGTCTTCTAGCTAATTTCCCTTTTACTGTAGTTGAAACTACCTGAAAGATGCCTTCTTCCCAATGGACTTGCAACATTCTTCATTGCATCAAATGGTTCTGTCGATGGACCCATGGTAGGCTTCTTGAAACCAGAAATGAGAGGCCAAAATGCTGTTTTGAATGGCCGACGGAGCACGAAACTCTAGATGGTATTTTCCAGCTGCTATTTTGGAATTTGAAAAGGTAGGGGAGGATAAGACCCCATTTTAGCATCTGGGTCGAAGTCCGTTTCTGATTTGGAGGTGTGCTTGTATGTTCCAGAAACATGAGCCCAGAATGCCGCTGTAGGAATGTTGTTTCGAAATGGCTGCGAGAGCATGGAACTATGGATGGCACTTCTCGGATGCAAATTTAGAATTTGAAAAGCCAAGGGAAGATAAGACCCCATTTTAGCATCTGGGTCAAAATCTATTTTTGATTTTGAAATGCACTGGTACGTTCCAGAAACATGAGCCCAGAATGGTGCTGTAGGAATGCTATTTTGGAACGGCTGCGAGAGCACGAAACTTTGGATGGTACTTACCGCATGAAAATTTGGAATTTGAAAAGCTAGGGGAGGATAAGACCCCATTTTAGCATCTGGGTCAAAGTCCATTTTTGATTTGGAGGTGCGCTAGTACGTTCCAGAAACATGAGCCTAGAATGTCGCTGTAGGAATGTTGTTTTGAAACGGCCGCGAGAGCATGGAACTCCGGATGGTACTTTCCAAATGCAAATTTGGAATTTGAAAAGCCAAGGGAGGATAAGACCCCATTTTAGCATCTGGGTCGAAGTTTGTTTCTTATTTGGAGGTGCGCTAGTACATTTTGGAAACATGAGCCCGAAATGCCGCTGCAAGGAAGCCAATGCAGGAAAGCCACTGTGGGAAAGCTGCTACAGGGAAGCTGCTACGGGGAAGCCACTATAGGAAAGCCGCTATGGGGAAGCTGTTGTAGGGAAGCCGCTGCAGGAAAGCCATTGAAGGGAAGCTGCTAGAGGAAATCCATTGCAGGAAAGCCATTGCGGGGAAGCCACT
Organism: Sequoiadendron giganteum; assembly: GCA_007115665.2. Lineage (NCBI taxonomy): Eukaryota > Viridiplantae > Streptophyta > Pinopsida > Cupressales > Cupressaceae > Sequoiadendron > Sequoiadendron giganteum. The sequence continues at coordinate 563,698,048 of CM021106.1, forward strand.
GCAGGGAAGCCGTTGTGGGGAAGCCGCTATAGGGAAGCCATTGCAGGAAAGCCGCTACAGGGAAGCCGCTGCAAAAACATAGTTTTGGAATTTTCAAAACTTCCTGAAACTTAATGAAACCTTGTCAGTTCACTTAGGCACCACAAAAATATCCAAAATCCATAGGAAATATATCCCCAAAGTCAAAGAATGAAGGAAAAAGCGAATCGAGAAGGCAAGCTCAAAAAACCCAAGACTTAGCCACTTTTTATTTTAGGGGAAAAATATGGTCAACCAAAAATGAGACTTTGAAGGGCATGTTGACCAACTAGGACAGCAAAATGAGGGGCACACAAAATGAGATGGGAGCAAAGAAGTCCGTCGAGAGCAAAAAATGAGGGTCCCTGCCTACGACGGGGCATGTGTGCAAAATATGCACAACAAGGACAAGCACTAGCTTGGTGGAAGTTTCTGCAAGAAGAAAGAGAGAATGAAGGCAAGAAACCCATAGGAAGTTGGAAAACAATGGTGGCTAAAGTCAAGGAGAACTATGTAACTGAGGACTATGATATCCAATTGCACAAGAAGAGATAAAATCCCAAATAAAGAGACCTAGATGTAGCTGCATATACTGAGGAGTTCCAAAAACTAAGCCTTAGATCTAGAGTGCAAGAATTTGAAAGCATCAAGGTTGCTAGGTATCTAAATGGTCTTAGATGGAGCATACAAGAGGAGTTGAGTCTTTTCACACTTACTACCCTCCATATCTACTATCAAATGGCTATTAAGGTGGAAGAGAAACTAAAAAAGAAACATGCTTCCAATACTAGAGCTAAAGGGAAAGGTAGAGACTCTAGGGGTGGACATAGAGGTAGTTTTGGTGGAAGAAGCAATGAGAATATAAGCCAAGGTGATGCTAAGGTTGGCGAAAAATCCCATGAGTCAAATAATAGAGGGGGATACAAAGGTAGAAGCTCTAACAATGGAGGAAGAGGCAGATCAGGAGGATTTGGGAGAAGCTCTCATTTTGCTTCCAAGAAGTGTTACAATTGTGGACAGTTGGTTCATTCGGCCTATAGGTGCCCTGATAAGCCAACAACTTCACAAAGTGAGAGGAAGATGAACTATACTCAAGAAGAGGATTGCTCCAAACATTCAAAGGTGAGTTTAGATTCAGAGAAAGGAGAAAATTTATGTTAAGAAGGATCTTGATCAAAGCACCTACCGAGGATGAACACAAACAAAGGAGAGCTCTTTTTAGAGTAAAGTGCAAGATATTAGGTGAGGTTTGCAAGGTCATCATAGATTCAAGGTCTACTGATAATGTCATCTTAGAGGAGGTAGTATAGAAGTTGAAACTCATCAAGATACCCCATGTGTCTCCTTACAAGGTTACTTGGTTGAACAAAGGGAAAAATATATTGGTCAATGAACAAGTTTGTCTTGATTTTGCTATAGGTAAGTGTAAAGACAAGATACTATGTGATGTGTTACCAATTGATGCATGCCATTTTTTGCTTGGTATACCATGGCAATATGACAGGGAGGCAGTACACCATGGCAAGGAGAATAAGTACTCATTCATGAAGGATGGAGTGACTTACAAAATTTAGTCTTTGATAGAAGAAAACACAGTGGAAAAGGCAGAATCTAGTGCACTTTTGATGAGTGGAAAGGAGTTCCTAAAGGACATGAAGGAGGAAGAAGGAGTGGCCTATAAAATCATGTTGAAACCAAAGGAAGATGAGTTACCTAATCAGCTACCTATGACAACAGATGTGAAGTGACTGTTGGATCAGTTTAGGGACATCATTTGTGAAGGTACACAAGCTACACTACCACCTAAGAGAGCAATCAATCATTAGATATACTTTATACTAGGAGCAACACTACCTAACAAGGATGCATACAAGATGACACCAGAGCAGAATAAGGAGATAGCAAGACAAGTTCAAGAACTTTTGGACCAAGGGCTGATCAAAAAGAGCATAATTCCATGTGTTGTTCCAGTTGTGTTGGCACCTAAGAAGGGAGATAAGTGGAGGATGTGTACTAGTTCTAGGGCCATAAATAGGATAACCATTAGATATAGGTTTCCTATTCCTAGGATAGAAGATCTAATGGACTATTTAGGGGGCGCTAAGTACTATTCCAAAATTGATTTGAAAAGTGGCTATTATCAAATTAGGATGAAAGAGGGAGATGAATGGAAGTTAGCATTTAAAACCATAGAAGGGTTGTATGAATGGTTAGTAATTCCATTCAGGCTTACAAATGCACGTAGCACTTTTATGAGGGTGATGAATGAGTTATTGAAGGAATTTATAGGAGTCTTTGTGGTTGTCTACCTAGATGATATTCTCATCTTTAGCAAAACAAATGAAGAACATATGAAGCACCTAGAACTTGTGTTGAGGAAACTTCAAGAGGAGAAACTCACCATAAATCTTGAGAAGAGTGAGTTCATGAAGCAAGAATTGGTCTATCTAGGATTTGTAGTATCCCAAGGGAACTTGAATATGGAAAAGAGTAAGGTTGAAGTCATTATTAGTTGGCCTACTCCCAAAATAGGGAGAAAATTTAGGAGTTTCCATGGATTAGCTCAGTTCTATAGGAAATTTGTGAGAAGGTTTAGTGAAATCTGTGCACTGGTTCTTGACACCATCAAAGGAGGACTGAAAACAAAGTTTGTGTGGACCAAAGAAGCCAATGAAGGATTTGAAAGGTTGAAGAGGGATATAGCTACCCAGCCTATCCTAGTTTTACCAAGTTTTGACAAACAATTCATAGTAGATGCAAGTAACATAGTAGTAGGAGTTGTCCTAAGTCAAGAAGGCAGGCCAGTGGCATTCTTTAGTGAAAGGCTAAATGAAGCAAAGTCTAGGTACTCATCCTATGACTTAGAGTTAAATGCTTTAGTAAAAACTCTCAAGAAGTGGAGGCACTGCCTATTGCCCAAGGAATTTGTGGTATACATAGACAATTAGGCCTTAAGCTACATAAATACTCAAGAGAAGTTCAGTTTGAGGCATATCAAATGGATGGAGTTTTTGAAGTCATACACCTTTACCATCAAGAATAAGAAGGGGTTTAACAACAAGGTTGCTGATTCTCTTAGTAGGAGGTTTCTTACTGTCCAAGAGATATAGCTACAAAGCATAGGGGTTGAAGGATTCAAAGATCTATATGAAGGAGATTCTGATTTCTCATAAATATACAAGGTATGTACTGATTTTGAGAACCATTTTCACAGTGAATATGCTGATTACACCTTGAAAAATGGCTTACTGTTTAGGGGGAAGCAATTGTGTGTTCCTAGAGGTTCCATGAGGGAGAATATAATCCAAGAAAAGCATAATGGTAGTTTGAGTGGTCACATTGGTTTGAACAAGACAGTAGACTTAGTGGAGAGGTTCTATTGGTGGCCTAAGATGCAAAGAGATGTAAGAACGTATGTAGAGAAATGTGAAGTGTGTAAAAAGGAAAAGGGAACATCAACAAATGCAGGTCTTTATCAGCCATTACCCATTCCAAATAGACCATGGGAATGCATAAGCATGGACTTCATAGTATGTCTACCTAGGACACCAACTAGTTTGGATAGTGTGTTTGTTGTAGTGGATAGATTCAACAAGATGAACCATTTCATACCATGCAAAACAACACATGATGCAAGTCATATTGTACACCTATTCTTTAGAGGATACATGGGTTGCCAAAGAGCATAGTTGCAGACAAAGATGTGAAGTTTATAGGACACTTTTGGAAAACTCTTTGGAAGAGGCTAGGAACCAAATTGTCTCATAGCTCAGCATATCATCCTCAAACAGATGGATAGACGAAGGTGATCAATAGGGTACTTGGGAACTTGTTTAGATGCTTAACTAAGGAGTATGGACAAGGATGGGAATAAGTGATTCCACAAGCAAAATTTTCTTACAATGATAGCACAAATAGGACTACGGGTAAGAGTCCATTTGAGATAGCATATGGCTTACATCCAAGGGGTGTAATTGAGCTTACAAATATAAAAGGTTATGAAGGGATCAGTGGACATGTTGATGATTTTTCTCAGCCAATTAGAGAGGTTCATGAGCAGGTAAAGAAGACATTGATAGAGGCTAACCAAAATTTGAAGGCTAAGAGAGATGAAGGGAGAATAGAACTACAATTTGAGATAGGTGATTTGGTGATGGTATACTTGAATAGAGCAAGGTTATAGAAAGGCATACCAAGCAAGCTATAGATGAAAAGGATAGGGCCATGTAAAGTGTTGGATAAGTATGGGTCAAATGCATATAAGGTGGAGTTACCCAAGGAGATATCTATTTCTCCTATCTTCAATGTGAAGGACTTGGTGAAGTATAAAGGACCAGAGATGGATGAAGAAAAGTATAGTGCAGAGGTTAGTAAGGATGTGGAAGAACTCAATGTACCTGATCAAATCAAACCACAAGTGGACAAGATACTAGACTCAAGGGTGAAGAAGACTAGGTACAAGACATACAAGGAGCACCTAGTGAAGTCGAAACATCAACCAAAGTCAGAAGCTACTTGGAAAGTAGAAAGTGACTTTCACAAGCATGGAATTAGTGAGGAGCTCTTGACACCATAGATTCCCTAACTTCTTTGTTGCAGGGGGAGAATGGTGCAGGAGCACCTTAAAGGTCTTTTGGAAGATCTTGGTAATTTTGGCTTGTAGGTGGTTCTAGCCAACCACCAAGGGAATAAGGACTATGATGTAAAGTCCCAATAATTTTTTTCATGTGTGAGTTAAGGAAAACTTAGGGTAGTCTAGAGCCTTGAAGTTTTGAGAAGCCTGAATGATGAAATTAGGCAAATTAGTCAATGTAGACCTGGCAATTTGTCCTAAAAGTGGGAAAAGGGAATTAATGATGCTCTAAGCCCAACCCAAGGGTCCTATCACATGGGAGAAAGTTATATAAGGTCAGAAAAACCCTAATTTAGAATATGGGAAAGCTACTATACGATTTGGAGTCTTGGAAGGAGAATTTGTGAGCTGGAAGAGTGCAAATTCCATTGAATTTCTATTTTTGTGCCTTCATCCAGTCAAGAATGGATTGAAAGGACCTATCTAATGCTTTGAGTCTTTTAATTGTGTCACTTTATTACTATGTGAAGAATTATATTATCCATTTAGTTCAATTGCTTTCTATTTTGCAAGTTTTTAGAATTTTTGGTCTCATAGCCAGTTTAGGCCAGTTTGTGGAAATAATGATCCCCACTTGAATTCCTATGGAAAGGTTACCATGGACACTTGGAATAAATTAGGGGACTATTTTTACAGTGTACATATGGTGTGTGGTGTCTTCGTTTTTAGGGGAGATGATGAATTCATCAAGCTCTAAGCGAGTGCAAGTGCATTCTGGCTAGTGGCTTGAAGAGGACAGCAATAAAGAAAGTAGATGAATGGATTGGTTTGTGTAAATAAGGAGTATGGAAGTGTGGGAACATGTATTCCAGAAATGTGTGTGCAAGGAGGAGAGTTGAGGAGGTCATTGAAGCCCTCAAAGTTGGAAAAAGGAGCGAAAACCCTATAAACCCTTAAAAATAGGGGGTATGAGGACAGTCCTATGTACGGATACCAAAGGGAGTAAAAATCTGATAAATATTGAAGCCTATGGTACCAATAGAAATAATCTACAAAAAATATTTGGGGGTTGTTAAGACCGTTTTTGAGAAAAGCCAAGAAAACGGGTTCTAGGAGGCCTTATTGGGCAAAAGGTTACAAGGCCTAAAATTGGGTTTTTCAAGAAAGCGATGGGTACAAGTTGAAAGAATCCTATGATGGATTAGTGAGGAGTCAAATAAACAAGGGGATAGTGAGAATACCATTTCCTAGCCCCTGGAGTGGTTAGGACACTTTGGGTCAGTGTGGAGCCTGGGGAAGTTTAGTGGTGAATTGAGAGCAATGGTGAAGAATTTAAAATCGGTGGAGAGTCTTAGGAGGTGAGAGGGGTTTAGGAGAGATCCATGAGTAGGGTAGAGAGGAATAACCTAGGAAGACTAGAGAATAGGTCTTGGGAAGATCAAGATTGCTCTTGGAATATAAGACTCCCCATCAAATCCCCTTTGTACACATTGTCCTTGTATGAGTCTTGCTCTATGACCTGCCACTGTGTGCCTATGAGTAACTAGGAGCTCATCTCTCAAAAGGAACCTTTGCCTCATATAAGTCTCTATAATATCTCTCCCTATCACCAGCTCAGACTAAATCTTGAGCAAATGTTGCAGCTGGTCCTATACATAAAGCTCTCATCTCAACAAATCAACCCTTCATCTCCTACCTCCTGGCCACTGCGTGGTCCTTGTCCAAGAGAGCACTATCCTCTCCATCTATAGATCATCTCTCTCTATAGTCAAAACACTGACTCTCTCCTCCAAGGCCTCTTCTCAGGCCTACAAATATTTTGTAGTATCCTTGGGAGCCTCCTCATCCTTTCCTTGCCTCTCCTCTACCTCGGCATCCCAACCCTCCACTATCCTGTCTCAGAGCTCCCTCTCCTGCCCCCCCATCACTACCTACTCCTCCTCATAATATTCTCCATAACCTGCTAGTATACCAAGGACATCAATATCCATGTACTCTCTCCCAACCTCCTCTACATGCTCCTTTGCTCCTACCTCCTCAGCAGCATGCTCTCCTCCAATCTTAGCCTCTCGACCACCGCCAAGGTCCAACATAGGTATGTCCTCACCCTCAACCTCTACCTCCCAGCCAGGTGATAGTACACCTACTTGACCACCTCTCCTCCCTCATTGAACTCATCAACCACCTCCCCTACCTCCACCTCTACTATCATCTCTACCTCCTCTACCAACCCTACCTCCATCCCTGCCTCCATGCCCACCTCTAGGTCCTATCCTCCATCTCTCCACTAGTGTTAGCTGATCTAGATCTATGTAAGGAATAGGATGATGCTTTACCTACTAGGTACCATATGCTACTATGGTCCTGGGATCTACCACACCAACCCTCCATCCACACTATATAGGTTGTAAAGCTTGAATGTCTACCTCTATTGTCACCATAGTTATCATAGGCCCCCATAATGGAACCTCTTTGGAAGACCGAGAAAACTCTTCTCACCCTTGAGGCTCATCCTAAACCTCTCCAAATTGTCTCAAAACATGATTTGGAAGGTGCCTCTCAATAATATGTACACTAGAAACTTTCCTCCCTATCAAATACTGTGTTTGTCGGTGAAATGGAAAGTGTTTGTCCTCATCTAACCACCGACCATAATCCATGTATGGTCTCCAATTAAACTAAACAAGAGTATCAAGTGCATGCATCCAATACCCAACATCACCAACATGGCTCTGTGTAATGTTTCCTGCATAATGGAAAACATAAGGGGACCTAGTATCTTGATCAACATTAATTGGGGGATGGAACACAATAATGTGTTCCGACACCCAAAACCATAAGAAGGGTAGTGCCATAGGTCACCTAATTTACATCTTTGTATGCAATACCATGAATATGGAAGTACAATGTGGCTAGTAAACATGGCCTCCATGCATAGACAACCTCTCTCTCTAACATACCAACTAACATCTCCCCACACCCAACAAGAAATCCATGACCTCGACGGTCAGGAAGAACTATACCAGAAATCAATGTACAAAGTAGGCAATCTATCCTCTCATATCTATTCGCCAAAACCTACCATCTAATCTCATAATTATCTATACCTATCCACCTAATATCATCATATACATAAAACCTGGTAATCTCGCTATAACCCCTCTATGTATCATACATCACCCTCTCCCCTCTAATAGGCAATCTCAATATCCTATATACATCCTCTAATGTGATAGTTGCCTCTCTAGTAGGCAAATGAAATGAGGAGGTGTTTGAATTCCATCTCTCACAGAGCACAGTAAGCATACCTTTGTTCACCTGAATGGTGGGCATAGTACAAACATGATGCAACCCTAATCTCCAAATCATTTGTGTCTCTGCACTCTGTAGATCATTTCTAAGCTTGAAAGTTGCTAGTCATGACTCTCGTGTGTTAATCGGATCTAATACAACTTGCAAGGGCATCAAACATTATGTTTCAAATAATATATCATTCATCTTTCCATCACAATTTTTTTTCAAAAGTGTGATAGTCAGATGTGTTGCTTCAATATCACATGCAGTGCAGAATCTCAAATGCATCATTATAATTTACAAATGCAGTGCCAAAACATATATGCATTGTATAAATAGGCATATGTGTAGCACTAAATCAAATGCATCACAAAATCAAATCAAGATCATATCAGATAAATGCATGAAACAAATTGAAATTGTGGTGCACTTTATTAATCTATCTATCATGCAAATGTGATGCATTTAAACAAATGTGTTTCACAAACCCAAATGTGACAATGCCAAAATCAATTGTGATGCAAAACTACAAATATGATGCATACATTTTCAAATGCATTGATTTCCTAATTGACCTGCATATGACCTAGATGTGTTTACACAAATGCATTTTTCTATGAGAAAATGTGTCGCGTACGAACGCTTATGTGTTGAATTAGAAGCAACGCATCTACAAAATGAACTTTACATGCCTAAAAATGCATGCAAAACAAAATTTCAAAAGTTTGTTTGAGGGTACATACTGGGTGTTCTGTGTGTGTAGGGTGTCTGTGTAGACACATAAAAATGACCAAGACCTGCAAGCATTTTTTTACTACTTCCATCATGACATGATTATAACATTTTAATTATGTTCCTAACCCACATTCAACTATTAATTAAATAGTTCATGATTATTTAATTAATTCATAAACTTTCATTCTTTATGATTATTAAATAAATAAATCTTATTTATTTAATTTAATATGTCATTAATAATCAAAGTCTTCTAATAATTAGATAAAGACATCAATTTATTTAATTAACCCTTATCATAAATGTCTTCTTGATTATTAAATTAATATATTTTAATATATCTATTTAATATGTCACTAGTTCCTAAATCCTCTCTTAATTAAATAAATTTGTTTATTTATTTAATTAATTAACTACTTCTTCTAAATTAAATAATTATTTTAATTATTTAATTATGGCATATGACATTTCTATATTTTTAAATAAAACAAATCATTTAAAAATATCTCACTGATTCTTCATTTAGTAATTAATTTCAAAAATCAATTACTAATTACCTCACAAAATCTTCTATTTTCAATTAATTTAATTGAAAAGGGAAATATTCTCCTACAAATCAAGTAATTTCCAAAATTATTGATTTTCTAAAATCTCATCCTTTTGTCTTCTGATTTTTACTAATTTCATCTCCACTGTCACATTCAGTCTGGATTTAATTAATTTAATCAAATCTTATTTACACCTATGGGTATTTTGCCCTAACCCTAATTGAGGTTGCCTTATTGAATCTTGACCTTTGATTCTAGGGTATTCCTCAATCTCTCATCTTGTTCGTCTGTTCAAGATTGCATTTTCTATAAAATGACAATCTTGATCTCATTTTCGGATCCATGATCATTTATCTAATAGACTTTTGATATAGGCATTCTAGAGATCATAGACTTTTATTTACTATTTGCATATTAGAAATTGTTTTCTAGTTTGCATAGTTTGATATTTTAAATCCTTCAAAGGCATTGTTAAGGCTAGGCATTAGAGAAGTTTGCTCACAAAGAAATTTGAGGGCAATCCATCATTGCAGCAAGGCTTGAGAAGGTGCAATGGAAGCAATCATGGAATAGAGAAGATTGGTGAGATCATTCCATTTCACTTTATTCTCTTTTATATTCTTATGTATTTCATTGTTGATGTTTAAACTAACTTGCAGGTACAACTAATAACTGTTTGTTTCAAGTCTTGTAGGATTTTTAGATCATTAGAGTCTGAAGGCCTGGATTTGATATCCGTAATGCTCGACATAGGGTACAGGAAAAATATTCACTCAGAGTCGAGAGAAAAGGTCTCAAATTTCTAAAATTGGAGGGTGAAAATGAATTGGATTTTCACCCCATTTCTATTTATACCTAGGGTTTAAAGTGGTATTTTCACTGACCCTGTCCATTGGCTGCGTAAAATTACAGCTTCAATCAACTCGTACACACACCTAACACCTCCAAATTCATTTCTATTAACTCCACTATGTTTCTGGCTATCAAATTGACTTATCAGGACTATTTCCATATTTTTTTGAAGTTATTGGAAATTCGTCATTTTTTTCGAGGGGGCATACCTTCACTTATTCTACACTGGGGCACGATTGGGGCATGTTTTTAATTGATTTTCTTTGAGACAATGCCAAAATAATATTGTATCAAAGAGGGGCAAATGTAGACACAAAAATTTGGTCTAAGCTTGCGACTTCAATTCCTTCATAATTTGTATTTTCATAGTCATGATTAAATAATGTTAATTATTTAATTACTTGCTAGAGTCCTTTCTCATCTATTAATTAAATAAATTTTAATTATTTAATTAATTCACTCTAACATTTATTCATCTATTAATTAAATAATCTTAATTAGTTAATTAATTCACATTGTCTTTATTTCTATCATGATTAATTAAATAAATGTTCTTTATTTAATTATGTCATTAATTAACTTTACCCTCCTTAAATTAAATAAATTCTTATTTAATTTATCTTTATCATGTTTTCAACAATAATTAAATAAATGCTTGAATTATTTAATTATTCATTTAACCTTTTCATCACTCAATTAAATAAATTTTATTTAATTAATTAATCCTTAAATGTTGAATTTTGAATTAAATTAATCATTTAATTCATAACTCTATTTTTAACATATTCCTCTTTATTTAGATAATTGTTTAAGTTATTTAAGTATTCATTCTCACTGGGCTTGAGAACTATTTGAATCAACTAGTTATCTCTCGATTCAACATCTAATTGTCTCTACAAAGAGATTCTCTATCATAACCAGTTGGTTATCTAGTTCTAACTCATAGGCACATGTGAACATATTTATTAATTAAATATCTTTATTTAATTAATTAATTCATGTATGCATTCAAACAAATCATTGTCCAATTTCTATCTTTATCCTTTTCATTCAAACTCTCATTCTTGTAATTTTTGAATAATTTTAACTAAAGATTAAATCATCTATTTAATCCCGATCTCTTATTCTTTCAATTTTTGAATAGTCTTAACGTTAGATTAAATTATTATTTAATTTAATCTTTATCCTATAGACTTTCCAACTCACGTTCTAATTGACACAAATCTCACATTGCATGGCATTCATCAATCTCCATTGTTGATCTCTTTTTCGAATCTGAGCCAATCGTTCAAAAACCAAATTTCTATAAATTGGTGTTGTCTTCATCATTTCAATTCCTCCCGAAATCAATATACTTTTGGAAGTGACTTGTTAATCTTCAATATTTGTCTATAATCACATACATCAAGGCTATACTTTCACAAATACTAAAAATCTAAGGGCAAGAATACTATCATGGCGAGATGGAGAAGGACAGTAGAGATAATTTGAAGGAGTGTACAAATATTCAGTGAGTGTGTTTCACTTATCATTTTGTTTATTTCTTTTGTGCTTTGTTGTTTAATGTAGTTGAGTTTGATTTGTATATGCTTTATTTAGCTACTTTCTAGTATTTTTCCTATGTTACAGGTACATCCTAAACTCATAGATTGGGACCAAATTGGGCCTATTGATATCCCCACATTTTCAAATGACGAGGCCATCATTAACTTCCTATACGTTGTTAACCTTGAAACAGATTCCACCATTGAACACCATAACTAAGCTTCCAAATAGGGGAGTGTCAAATTTCCAGCTACAAAATAAGTAAATTAAAAGAAAGATTTGATGGTGAAAACCATTCTATGGTAGTATCAGATCAAAAATAATAAAAATAAAGAGTGCATCCAATGGTGAAAAACTCTCTAAGGTGCTGAAGGATGGGAAATTTGGCACTCTCCCAGAGAACTTACAAGATAGATCCAAATTTTTGATTGAGCCAACATAGTCCATCAATATCAATAATGTAGAAATAGTGAAAACTCTCTATCTAGCAAAATCTCTGATTGAACAAGAGAAGCCTAAATTTATCAAGTTATTTGAGGAGTGGAAAATCAACTTTTCCTAGTCATATGTAGACATACCAGGGATAGACTTGGATCTCATAATGCACCATTTATCCCTCCCTCTAGGAGTCAAACCAGTCAAGAAAGCGTTGAGAAAAATGCATCCCCACATTATCTTATTAGTGAAGGTAGAACTAAATAAATTATTGGATGTAGGATTCATTAGACCCATTGATTATGGTGAGTGGATATCAACATTGTACCTATTTCAAAGCTTGATGGCAACATATGGATATGTACAGACTTCAGAGACCTTAATAAATCTTGCTCGAAAGATGATTTTCCTTTGCCAAACATTGATATCATCATAGACTTAATAGTGGGTCATGGTATGTTATCACTCATGTATAGATTTTTTGGCTATAACCAAATCTAGATAGCACTGGAAGACTAATATAAAATAGCTTTCACCTGCTCATGGTGCACCTTTTGCTGGAACGTCATGCCCTTCAGATTAAAGAATGCAGGAGCCACATATCAGAGACCCATGACAACCATATTTCATGAAATGATGCATACCTTTATGGAAGATTATGTGGATGACTTGTTGGCCAAATATTTCACTAGAGAAGGACACTTGGAGATACTAGAGAAAATATTCACTCGATTGATGTTTCCCTACACCAACAACATGAAAGAATATAAAGTGCTCATTAGCATCAAGATAGTTCTAGAATGGAAAATCACAGAGGTGCAAGTCTATGGGGATTCTCAACTAGTCATTAATCAGGTCAACGATGATTACCAAAAAAATGATGAAAAATTGATGCCGTATAAAAGAATGATTGATGACTTCAAGAAATATTTTGTTGACATTAAATTTGATCAAATTCTAAATATTGACAACAAAGCTACCGATGCTATGGGTAACATTGCTTCTTTGCTACAAATTCCAGAAAAATGAAGTCATTATCGGTTCATGGTGGAACAACTGTTTACCCCTACCTATGATGATCTCGAGTCCCAACTCATATGCCACCTAATTGATGTCGATACAACAATCGACGAGAATATCTAAACCTACCTAAAAGATAATACCTTTCCTCCAAATATCTCCTAAAACCAAAAATGAAACTTCATCTACCAAGCTACTTGCCATACCCTTATTGTGGATGTACTTTACTGATGAGGTCTTGAAGGAACTCTCTTATGATGTCTTGAACATAATGATTCTGAAATGACTTTACAAGAAGTCCATAAAGGTATTTGTGGCACTCATTCAAGTGGTCTAACCCTTGCTAGGAAACTCCTCCATTTGGGGTACTATTGGTCGAATATGGAGAGTCCTTCCAATTTGTCAAAAAATGTCAGAAATGCTAGATCCATGGTAATATTATCCATGCACTAGCACAAGAAGTACACCCCTAAGCATCAACATGGTCATTTTTCAGTGGGGATTGGATCTTGTAGGTAAAATTCACCTACCATCTTCCAATGGAAAAACATTCATTATTATAGCCATGGAGTACTTTACAAAGTGGGTCGAGACCATGCCTTTGACTACCATCACAAGAAAGAAGATCTCATCGTTCATCCTAAACTGCATCATCTGTAGGTATGGTATCCCTTAGTTCATTGTCATTGACAATGGAAGCCCTTTCAACAATGAGGATGTACAAGAACTCTATGAAAGCTTTCATATCTAGCATCAATTTTCTACACCATATTACCCTCAAGGAAATGGAAGGGCAGAGGCCTCTAACAAAATCATCCTAAAGATCCTAAAGAAATTCGTCAATGATGTTGGACGTCACTGACATATTCAACTAAAACCTACTTTGTGGTCATATCACACCAACATTTGTACTCCCATAGGAGCCACCCCATATACCCTCATGTATGGATCCAAAGTTGTTCTACCTATTGAGGTTGAGATACCATCGCTTTGAGTGTCCTTGAAAGGTATCATTTCTGATGAAGATTACCGAGTGTCTAGACTATAAGAGCTGGAACTGTGGGATGAACGTCGTTAGCTTGTAGTGGATCACCTGAAATCGTATCAACAGAGAATTTCTAGGAGCTACAATCACAAGGTTAAACCAAGGAAATTGTAGGTAGGTGATTTAGTACTGAAGGAAAATCCTTGTAATCAGCAGGATAGAGAAAAGAAAGAAAAATTTGAGCCAAATTGGTTAGGCACTTTTTTTATTGTATCTGTCTTTGGATCGGGGGCATATCAATTGTCTATAATAGAAGGGGATCTATTTGAAGAACTGATGAACAACCTTCATTGGAAGAAATTCTACACATAATGCATCTAGTGCACGCTTAAAAGTCTTGCGAAAACCATAAAAATCAGAAAATGTCCTGAAAAAATCAATAAAAATCAGAAAAAGTCTTGAGAAAACCATAAAATTAGAAAAAGTCCTAAAAAAATCCATAAAAATAAAAAAAAGTCCAAAAAAAACCATAAGAATAAAAAAAAGTCCAGAGAAAACCATAAAAATTAGAAAAAGTCTTAAAAAATCTATAAAAATCAGAAAAATTCCTGAAGAAATCCATAAAAATTAGAAAATGTCCTGAAAAAATCATCACCTTGGTGAAAACCTAGCAAACAGGCATCTTAGTAACAACAAAATAATTATAAAATTTGAAAAAGTGCAATAAAAGCAAATGGTGAAAACTTAGTAAACAGGTGCTATTTGTGATTGGATCTGCTCTTCCGTCTATTTTGGAACATGTGTCGACTATCCACTTTTTTCTATCATTGCACATACATGACCATCATAAAATGAGCTTCATATCCATATTTGGTTGTTGTGGTCATGTCCCACCTTGGCTTGGTTTCATTATGCATATCCATAATAATTGGTTTGTTTCTCACCGGGGGAAAAATCCTCAACTCGTTGGGGGAAAAAAACTATTGAGCTTAAACCAAGTAGTAATAAAAAAGTAACAACAAGACAACTTGCCACAATCAACAATCACTTTGGACATCAATCCATCTCAATCAATCAACCATCCAATTCAACATCAAGAAAAGAAAAGAAAATTTCACTGAATGATCATCTTCTGAATCATGGTTGGATCACGTTGGCACATGTGTTTAGATGTTGTATCTCGATTGTTGTTATCATTTCTCTCAAGTACCTCGATGATGTTCTAAACTAGAAGGGCCAGGAAGGAGAATTCTATTTTTCTTTGTTTGTTGTTTGTGAGTCGATCATTACTTCTATGCAAATTGTCATGAGACATGCTCTACAAAGTATCATTGATGACATTCCAAATTTTCATGGGAAAATGATTAACTCTTGTCTATTTACGCAAGTAATGCTCGGGTTATCTTAGTCTGATTATACCTAGATGCTTGTGTTACCTTGCAATATCAAAAATCAACAAAAGTTGTATGGAAGTTGTACTCGATCATCATGGTCTAATTACACCATCGATGTTGTACTACTAACTTTCAACATAATAAAAAGCTCAATGATGATACCAAGCACAATGAATCGGATGACAACATTTGCATAGTTAGGTTTGCATGGCTTAGATAGGATTACATTCATATTAGTTATGCATTTGCATTATAGATTTTCCAAGGTTGACAAGCTTCAACATGATGATATCTTTCATTAAAATATTGAGTGCACTTGAAATAGAAAAAAAAATCATTTCATTTAATTTGCATTATCCATTCCATATCATATCATTAGAAATTATTATCATGCATTCATCCATATGTCCATCATACTAGTTGCATTATAAAATAAAACATCATTATCTATCCATTCAGGCATTCATCATACATATGCATTTATCACACATTTACATTACATTGCATAGATACACAAATAAAGAATTCTCATAATTCATACACATCATCTATCAATTCATGCATCCCTCACACATTCGCATCCATCACATAGTTGCATTGCATTGCATAGACACAATTTTTTTATATAAATAAAGCATTATCCACATTAAAATTATCATTCATAATTCATATCATACATCGATATCATAATACATTCATTCTTTTTTTCATACATATACCATCCATATGAGCATTCATAATAACAATCATTCGTACATCATCATAATCCATTTACATACTCATTCATGCATTTAGATAATATATTTGCATCATGAAATCTAAAAGAAAGCATTTTTCCTAAATCATTCATCATGCATCCATCAACATTCATTTATCACTTTCCATAAACCATCTAGTCATACATTCTATAATAAATTCACCCATTCATCCATCCATAAATAACATCATAATCCATATATTAATGTCATCCATAGCATACATTTGGTTATACATTTAGGTCATATATGAACAGGTGAAAATACAACATAGAGTGCATATCATAATATTTACATAACTCCATCCATTTCATACATCATAATAAATAGAATTCATTAATGCATCCATACATAAAACATAGCATAAACATATAAAATCATTACAGCATTCACACATCATCATCACATAGGCATATAAATCATCACATAGCATAGAAAATAAAGTGCATCCATCACATAAGCATATAAACAACATGTAGATCAAAAATCATCATTGCATATCACATAAATATCAATGTCAAGTGTACAAGGATGTCTAACAAGATAAAGAGATACATCATAAAAATGGGACAATATGTCATAGTATCACAAAAATATTTGAATCAATGTGTATCAATGTCTCAACAATACAATCAAGTATGACCATAAGAATTTGTGGTGCTACCCCTAGATGTCCTAGGACCTACCCCTCATGCTAGACCCACCCCTCTTGATGGCCCTGCCATTGGTGGTCATGGAGATTGCTAGGTAACTCCCATGTTGGTAGACCTTGAGTGAGTTTGTCCACTCACAGACTGTACATAACTCACCCATTTCTCTGTAGGTACGACCTTATGATATCTACCTCTATAATTTTTGGCTTCCTTGGTCCTATCTCGTATCTCTCTGATATAGTATACAATGCCAGTACACTCTGCTACCCTCAAAACTCTCTTGATAATGCCCTTAGCCTGCTCAACTCATTGTCTCTGAGTATCTCTCTCACCTCTTAAGGTAGTGATCTGAGCTTGCGCATGTGTCAAGGCCTATGCCTATCACTATATCTATCCCTAGGCTTGTGTGAGTAGAGTCTATACTTGGGCCAACTAACCCTGCATCATCTCAACCTGTACCTATAATGCATCAATCTATGTTTGTTGCTCCTATGAAGGCACCCCAGTTTGAACATGTTGTTGTGTGGCTACCACCAAGGATCTCTGGCATTGAGGTATCATCGCATCCTACACATCAAAGGATCTACCTCCTCTATCACCACCTCCTCCATCCCCATCTCTACCATCATCCCCTCCTCCTCTCCATCACCCCTCCCTCACCTCCATCTCGGTGCCCTCTCCTCCTTATCATCTAATGTTGGCACTATCTCATCTAGACTAGATAATCTAGGAAAGGAGTGTGTGTCGAAGTACTCTACATACTCCTCTGACATGGCAGCCTTTGCAACCTCTACATGACATGCCCATGCAATGGGATGTAAACCGTAGTACTCCTGATGTGTGATATCATAAGACAAGATGGGCCCCCAATTTGGTATGTTATGGTGCCTACTAGCATAAGTAGCCACTCCCTGTACCATGCCTTGTACTCAACCATACTGTCTATGTACTCTTCCCAACAAAAATATCTCAATAATGAACCATGTGTGTTAAATCAAAAATTTGGTAGTACATACACAGGGCATCACTAATTGATCCTCGGCCCACTGCTCACACTCAGGTATGGCCACCAGGTCATAGTATCAAGATCATGCAGTACGCATCTACAATACTCTAGTTTTCCTAGCTTATGCTAGAAAATTGACCTACTGTATCCATAAACATAAGGTCTCCCAATCCGCTGATATTTGTCAGCAACTGGCTGGGTAACAACTATGTGCTCCCATGCCCAGATGTGTAGTAATGTGACTCCTGCAAATAGGCTGGTTGCTCCAAGGTAAACTACCTAATGAAGATCATGATAAATATGGGAAAGCATGCATTAGCCCCAAGCATATTAGGTCCCCTGTAAAATCATCTACTCTAATACTCGACCCCACCCAACATATAGCCCCTTCAACCTCTGGTTGGAACATAGGAAACCACTAATGAAACCAACAAGTACAAAAGTTAATGGGCCATAACTCTCAACTATCTTCTAGCAAGGCGGATCATATCCAGTAATATGGTCATCATGGAATATCCTTTGTAATGCATCTATGTCTCCCTACTTGGTAGCATCATAAACAACTACCTCTCCAACAATAGGAATCCGAAGAATCCATTATACATCCTTTGGTGTCACAGTCATCTCACCAGTAGGTAGGTGAAAAGTGTTGTGTTCGTTATGCCACCTCTCTACTAGTGCTATGAGTAGTGCCCAGTTAATCCTAAAATGGGGCATATGAATCAGATAGTAAAACCCACATCCATGCTAGCCTGTACCAGCTATGGGATCATATCCTATGTCTTCAAGAATCACTCTCAAGACATCAGGTCTCCTAAATCACTCTCCTATCATCATAGGATATCGTCAATCAACATGATATCAAATCAAGCAATCAATCAATTAATCAACCTATCAATCTATTGAAGAAGCTCACCTATCATGCAGTCAATCAATCAACCTATCATTGCTCCTCACCAATCATGAGGATTATTATCATCAATTAGTCATCGAATCTCACCTATCATGAGATCGATCATCACCTAATCTATCAACATTATCAATCCGCTAGAAAATTCTCAATTTTGGCATGGATGCGCCATTATAGCTCTTCTATGTGGTAAAACACAAATGCGCTAGAAAATTTGATCTATGCACCATAAAAGTCAACTTATGTGCCACTTTCATAGATGGGCTAAAGTTTCACATCAATGCGCTATAACAGTGCACCTATGTGCTAATCCTATGAAAGCGCTACTCTCTCACATGGATGTGAAAAATCATCAAATTCTACCCTAACAAATCCTATGCACTAAAATAGGTAACGAATGTGCTACATTGGGTCATGTATGCACCAAAATCCTAAGCCTATGCACTAAGATAGGTCATCTATGCACCATTCCATCCTATGGATGCGCTAAAACATTTGAACAAAAAATTCAAAATTTTCAAAAATGTGGGAAAATCATTTCAAAATTGATGAAGAGAGGATTTAGAATTTGGTACCGGAGGTCTATACGCTATCAGGTGGCTGTGTCACTGCACACACTCGAATCAATGAGTTTGAATTGGAATCATAATTTTTGTCTAAGTGCTCAAAGTTGCTCAATATCTCAAAAAAATTCAAATTGTCAATGCACAAATGAGCTTTTTCACTTTTTACCTATTAAAGGGGTTATTAAGTTGGGTAATTAAGTGACATGAATTTATTTTATTTTTCAAAGGAGCTAAATTCATCAATTAATCAACTGGGGTAGATTTCACAACAATTTTTGGGAGATAAATCATTGAAGCATGCTAAAAATTTTAAAATCTCCAAAATTTTCTAGAAAATTCAAAAATCCTTAAAAAATAAAAAATTCCTCGATTTATCTCCTGAGGGGGCATACATCACTAAAAAATCAACATCTAGGGCATGTCAAAAATTTTATCATCACAGTCTGGCAATTTTTTTCTTTGAAGCAATGCATTTGCGCACATCACTTCAAAGAGGGGCAAAATGTATACACATAAAAATGGTCCCGAGCACAAATTAATTAAATACTAGTTATTTAATTAATGAATCTTAATGCCTCTACTTATGAATAAATTTCCAAATTTATTTATATAGTTCATTTCTTAATTCTTCCCATCTAAAATCATTTTCCTCTGGATTTAATTAAATAAAAAAATTTAACTAATTTGTTTTATTGGATTAATTCCTCTCATTTAAAATTGAATTTTTCATTCAATTTTGTCACATTTCTCCATATTCTTCTAACTTCCTTCGACCTCACCTACCACCTCACCATGTGTCACATGAATTTAAATATTTCTAATTTTGTAAAATGAGAATTTCCATCAACGACCTACAACAAATTTGAAACCACCTTGGACACATCGCTTCTCCTTCCCTTTGATTCTCTTCAACACTTGGAAAAGTGTTCTATTAAAGGGAACCACCTTGATGATTTTCTCCAACTTCTTCTTCCTCCACTGTCGATTCCATTGGATCATAATCCTGAACGTTGACTTGTGCCACATCACAATCTTCCTTGGAAATCTTATAAATACAGTTGCTTGATCTAGCTTTTGAGAGGACATCTTGAAGTAAACTTACTCTGCAAAAATCATTTGAGAGCATTATAGCATTTTGAGAGCATTTAGAACTTAGAGAATTTTAGCATTTAGAATTGTGGTTATCATGTTAGTTTAGAATCATGTCTTAGTGTAGTAATTGCATTTCCATTATTGTACTAGCCTCCTTACAACAGTTATATTACAACATTTGCAGCATAGAATCATGGCATTTAATCATATAGTTTATCAAACCATGTAGGAATTAGGATTCTTGCATTCTATAGCATCCATTCTCTAGGTTGTCACTCTACAACGTCATAGTGCTAGAAAAATATGAGAGCCATTGTGATACAAAGAATCCTTAGAGATAGGAAATAGTGGAACATTTTTAAGAATTGATTGTGCTTTGAATTTAGTTAATTATGAAATTTTATTTCTAATGTAATACGTCTCATTTCTTGTGTGTTTTGATTATTCATTTTACTCACATATTTACAACACATAATATCAAGTATCAAGCATGTTTTTATATAATTTTGTTCATGTTTTGCAACCATTTATTTTGTGAGCACTAGCACTTGCAAAAATTTAATCAAGCTATCAAATTCTCCTTGAAGGTGATGAGTATATGACTTCTATCCATAAAGTATTGTAGATCTAAATGGTGAGTTACAACATTAGTCAATCAATCACCTATTTATTATTTACCCTTTGTCTTGCCAATGGTAAGTTCTATTTTATATCATCATAGACATTGTGGACGTAGAAATACCAAAATAGTAATTGATTTAGGTAAGCCTGTATACAACACAACCCTTTCCACTTTGTTATGTGTATGAGTTTCTCAATCTAAAGACATTTCAAGGAAGAAAAAGTACTCACATATAATTCATGCATTCAAAATTATAAGTTTTCAAGAAATGGGAACTAGATTTTCTCATCAATAAATGAAGTTCTAATAATACCCTGAAAAGAACAAGAGCTACAAACTAGGGACCTTAGACTTGTAAAAAAGAGGACAGCCTGGGGCACATTCGACCCTAGGCCAAGGAATTCAAGCTCAAATTTATATGCAATGTTCCTCTTTTCTATCTTCTACATTTTTTGATTCTAGTTTTGACCTATTTCATTCGATTTCTCATAATTCATATTAGACTACTTCTTTGTTATTGTTTACATAGTTAGTTGATTGCATCATTCAAAACCATTCCATTAACAATCATAAATTATCATCACATCATCAACACATAAATATTCACAAGGATTAGAACATTGATCCATCATTTTTTAACTCTTACTATTAGCTTTTGTAGTTAAGTGGATTTGAGATCATTTCTAATCCTTCAAACCAAACTGGGATAAGTTTGACTTAAGACCTAGATCAATTTTCCCAATTAAACATGAATACATGGATGGAGGTAAATCTTTGAGTAATATATTTATATTTTCTTTTTGGTTGTATTTCTTCTTTTTTAATTGGAATTGCATAATTATTTTTCATTATTTCTAATTGGTAGGACTTTGTGGTATTTTTTATTTATTTTAATATTTTAATGTATTTTGTTTTTTATGTGCATGTTAGCCTATTGTGACATAGTGATCCTTAGAATTTTGGTGATTATTTTCGTTATATGCATTTCCATACAAATTACTTCCAAATGTGAAGGTATAGTATCATAGAGAGGTATTATATTAACATCCCATGAACTAGAATATGGCTACATAAATTTATAATAACTTTAATAATATGTGAGTGTGATGATTGCCATTGATGATTTTGGAGGATTAAGTGTTAGTGGTTGAGTTGATAAAATAACTTGTTGATTTTGGGAGAGAGATGGGAGAAGGATTAGATTTAATGATATAATGAAATGAGCAATTAGAGAAACCCATTTTGGTGGGTGAGGAATATTCCATAGTATTTGTGAAATTTTTACCAATGTGTTTGTCATGGAATTTGTATCCAAGGCCCTATTTTAATAGATTTTCTTAGATTTGGATGCCTTCTAAGATGCCTTGTAATCATTTTCTAACCCTTTACCATGATACTTTATGTTTTGAATAATTAAATCTATAATAGAATACTATTATATTTGGAAATATGATGTGCATTCAATTTTGATAAATAAGGAGTGGTGGTAGTAGTTTCTTTAGTATTAAGGAAATCAAATTATATACAGGTTAAGGAACCAACTTAATATGTTTATTACTATGGGACAAGTTGAATAGGAATATTTCAATCTTGAGAAGGTGTAGTTTAGAGGATTGTGCTCCCTTCTTGGAAATGGTACAATTTCACACTTACTTTGGACCCATTTTAGCACCCTTAAATTTACGATCCTTTAAATCATTATTAATAGGCCCCTAAGACCCTGTATTTCAGATCTCAAGGCTTATTTTGACCAAAATCTTGACAAAATTAGTAAATACATTCAAAATTATAACAACTTGATATTTAATCACCTCAAAAAGCTAGGTTGGGACTCACAAGCCTCCTTGGGTGTATGAGTTCCCCTAGGTGAGACCCATACACCACAAGTGGCATATGAGTCCCGTGTGGCCCCTTTTTGGGGTTTGAGTAAGAAATTAAGATTTTCAATTCAAATTTTTGGTTGATGTCAACATTTGAGGTCTAATAAATGATAAATTTGATGAAGTTATTATATTAAAAAGGTTTCAAATCATCATTTGACCTAAGTAATCCTAATCATTCATAATACCAACTTGAGCACTCAAGCATTCTTTCACAAGAGCATTCAAGAGCAAGTAGAAATAAAATTTGAAGTCTTGGAGCATCATAATAGTGTTTTTGTATGTCTTCAAGCTCACTCTCATTCAAGATCTAGAATTTTCAAGGATTGATGATGGTTTCCTATGGTGAATCATGATGGATTGTAGGTTGGGGATATGCAACTAGCCATTGCGCCTAGCCTAATGACTTGTTTCCTAAGTGATTCCATCCTCCATTATCATTCTACTTTAATCCTTAAGGAAATTACATGCATTATTGTGACCTATTAGGGTGGTTAGACATCTCCCAAACTGAGTTGTCATCTTTATGCTTCATTCATACATCTTATTGTAATGTGACTTAGAATAGGGTTTCATTGCACCTTAGATCTCCTAATATTAGATACACTTAAGTTTAGGGTTTTCATTCACATTTAATTTTAAGATTCATTGTTTGTATCAAGGTTTAATTACCAAAGTAGGGGTTTAACCAAGGAAAATACCCCATAAAAAAATCAACACAATATTTTATTTTGCAAGTCTTGTGACAGGTTTAGATCAAGAAATTAGGTTTAGAAGGAAGAGAAAAGATAGGAGAATAGATTTAGGTCTTAATTTTATTTAAAAAAAAAACATGAATGGTATGCTACTTGTAGCATATGAGTCCTAGTATACAATTTTTTTTGGGTTTCAGAGGATTTAGACTTGTCACTACCAGATTCCAGTTTCTAACCAAAAACCCTAATCTGGGACTAAATTACCCATCATTGCTCATAAGTCCTAGTGAGGATTAAAGTCACCATTTCCAAGATTTTAGAACTTCATTCAAACCTCTTCAGTTTCCAAGATCACCTCTATTCTTTCTCAGTCTATGATTCTAATTTTCTAGTTTCATAATCTAGGTCATATAGTTAGGTTTCACATATCATTTACATTCCTAGTCTTTCCAAGCCCTAGCTTGGTGGTGAACCCTCTTTATTCTTTAATCACACCATAGGACACCTTATTGTAGATCTATTTCCTTCATTTCATTGCTTGATTGAGATCCCTAAGGTTTCATTGAGTGAAAATTATAGAAAATTGGTTATCCTATCTCCCAAAAGATTAGAGAACCAACATTTTCAAGGTTTCATTTTGGTGAACCTGATATGAACCTAGCCTTTAGAACACCTTATTTTCTTATTTGGAGTGCATCATAGTTCTAGATCTATCTTGCATTAACTTTTCATTAGGTTTTACATTAGTTTATTTGCATCAAGGGTTTCTATATCTTGCATTAATGAAAGTGCATATATGTTGCATTTTTGCATCTTGCATCATTAATTTTCATAAATGAATTTTTTTTTTTCACTTAGTCTAGAAATTATACAAACCATAAAACATAACATTCACTCATAATTTTCTAAAGTTTGTGCAAAAACCCTAATCTAGGACTCATACCTCACTATGGGAAATTTAGTCTTGTGTCAAATCTTAAACTACATTTTATAGCACTAAAAATCATGTTTGTCTATTTTAGTTTGTTGCTGTTAGATTTATGTTTTAGTTTACTTAGTTTCTATTTCATGTCTTTCGTTAGATCTAGCCTAATTTAGATTCATTTCAATTGTGGTTAAAATTACATTGTTTTACTTTTCATTCCTTGCATTAGTTCTTAGTTCAATTAAATTAGATGACATTTGGAATTCATTATAGAATAGAACTAGAAACACCTATAAATTGATGAACCACTTGGAGAAAGTATAGTTATTTGAGCATGTCAAATCTCATTTTCCAAGTTAACCTAACTCTCAAGCCTTTTAGTAGTGATGAATTTGACATGTTAGATGAAGACCTTGAGGATTTCATCTCGCAAGGCTCATCCACTAAGGCTTGTTACAACAAAAAGAAACACAGAGAATTTAATGTTATTCAACCTCAACTCATCCTTTACCCACCTTCACACAAACCTAAAACTAAAAAAAACCCTGTTTTCAGCCTTGAACCACCGAAGAATAATGTTTCACATCAATCAAGTTATAATACCATTTCTCATACATTTAACACCAGAAGCAATCCATAACCAAAACAACCAACTCCAACATCCTTACCTTTGCATAATTCCATATTGCTTAGTTCTCCTCATTTTCCTTTGAATAGTGGGAAGGAGTATGATCTTGTTAAACAACATAAGAATACTCCCATGAAAATATCCCTATGGGATGTAATTCAAAATTCACCTAATTATCATACTATGCTTCCAACCTCCTTGCAAAAAGTAGTGGTTCCCTCTAATACAAATGCAAATTATGTGGCAACCCTAATTCAGGGAATGAATGTGGTTAATATAAACATTAATTTTCATCAAAACGAGTTAACCCCTTTTGAAATAAGAAAGAAAAATGACGCCTTCATGATAATAGCTACCTATGATGGGTGGGGAATAAAAAGAACCCTTGTTGACCATGACTCCACCCTTAATGTGTGTAGTGTGACCCTTTTGAACATACTTGGCATGGATAAATCAATAACTGA
Source organism: Sequoiadendron giganteum (assembly GCA_007115665.2). NCBI lineage: Eukaryota > Viridiplantae > Streptophyta > Pinopsida > Cupressales > Cupressaceae > Sequoiadendron > Sequoiadendron giganteum. The sequence continues at coordinate 563,723,643 of CM021106.1, forward strand.
ACTTGACTCATTGATTTGAAGATTTCACAATGTAGGAAAGTAACCACTTGGTGTGATTACTTTGCCTACTATAGTTGGAAAGGCTACCTTACAAACTTCTATTCACGTTATTCCTCATGATCTTTTATAAAATCTTCTTTTAGGAAGACCTTTGATTCATGAGATGCATGGGATGCCTTCAACTCTTCATCATATCATGAAGTATGTCTATAACAATAAAGTATACCAAATTGATATAGATATGGAGCCTAAAAGTTTTTAACAAGTTGAAAAGGAATTCTAAGTCCCTCTTAACACATTAATCCCAATGTCGAACATAGAACCTATGAAAGAAAAGAAACAAGAGATGAAAATAGTGTCAAATTTATTGGTAGATAATTGGTGTTCCTTAGAGTTCACACCTTCATTTATGGGAGAATACACAATCACAAAAAAAAAAAAAGCAACCAATGGGGCTGATGCAAGAAGTTGGGTCCACAAAAAGCTCAAAAAGTGGAAGTGTTTTTGTAGTTTTTCACAATTTGTCACACTTGGATTGAAAATTTGAGGCACTTACACAATGAATTTAAAAAAATATCAGTACTATGAAATTTATAATTTTGAATCTAGTTTCTAAATATGTAAATTATTCAAATACCTAGATTGTAGAAATTAAATTTTGATAGGGATCTATAAAAAACACTTTTTAAAAGTCCCTATTTTTTTATCATACCATTCACGTGTACGAACACCACTTTTTGACCCAAATAAAAGTGTTTTGCTAATTAATTTTGAGGAAAGAGACCTAACAACATGAAGATTGATGAGGAATTTTTTTTGTAATTTTTTGTTGAATATTTGTTTTTTTATTAAATTTTTATTGGCCTTGATTGTTGTTTTTAAAAATCAACGTGTACGGACAACATAATTTGACCTAAACTAAACATTTTTTGAAACTTTTTTTTTTCGTTCTGTAGAGAATTGTCTAAATATTGATGTCATATAGTTTTTTTTACAAGAAACTTAACCAAAAAAAAGTTATTAAAAAACAAAAAAAGTCTGATATTTCATTTTTAAGGACTAGTTTTCTTTAAAATTAATTTAAAAATAACAAATATAATCCAATATTAATAAAAATATATATATTTGGAAACTAGACATCATGTTCTGTAATGGGTTTTAATTTTATAGATTGATTCACAAAAAAAATCCATCAACCATATTGTCAAAGTTGGACATTCTTCTTCAATTTGCCTTAGTTCTTTAGTTACAAGTCAAAGGCTAAGGCTCGGATTGCCAAGCCTTTCCTGAGCCTAAAACCAAGGCTGCAAGTGGGTTTGAGATTCAAATTTTTAATAACGTATATGTGTTACAAAACACATTTGCATTCTTTATTTTTTTGATTACTTTTTTAAAAAAAGTTTTTTTAGAAACAGGTACCCGTTTGTAAAAAGCATTTAAGAAAAAATAAATGACTTGTATGCACTAAAAAATGTATATGCAATATATAACGCATACGCGTTTTTTAGTGCATATGCATTTTTTTAGGCTCGGGTACCCGATGCATAACGCATACGCATTTTTTAATAACATGTATGTGTTTTCTATGAGATTTTTTTTTGGCCAAAACTTCCCCTCTTCGTGGACTCAAATTCTTGCACTTACCCAATGGTAATACCAATGTAGAAAAATAAATAAAACTCAAAAGAATCTATCTCATCTACACTAGAAGAAGACACAAGCTATACAAAAAAAATTGATGAGATAGACTATGAACAACCACCAAAGCTGAAAGAAATGGAGAAACTTTATGGAAAAGGTTATGAGCTTATGAAACAACTTGGGTATAGTAGGAAAGGATGTGGAAGGAAATGACAAGGCATCCACATTCCTATAGAGCCTAACATGTAAGAAGCAAAAGGTGGTTTTGCATATTTCCCTTCTAAGATAACACAAGCAATGAAAATACCCTCATTAAACATCAATACCATCATCTATAATCCTAAAACAACTCCTACCTCAAAGCATCTTGAATTGATTGACACAACTTGCGAAACATCACTAGAATACTTTGAGGATGATGAAGCCTTGAAATAAATGTTAGGAGTTTATGATAAGCCATATACTCCTAAAAGGAAATGGTTTACATGTGCTATGATTAGTGCTAAGAAAGAATACGAAGATAAGGAAAGTAATGAAACTGATAAAGACAATGAAGAATACAACCCTAAATTCTTGAAACAAACCACACTTCCTTTGGGAGCTACAATCAACATAATGATGGATATCATTAATGAAGAAAAAGTGATTAAGATAGGAAAGTGCCTTGATGAAGATGATCAAGAAGACCATGCAACTTTAATTCATGACTTTCCTAAACATTTTTCTTAGAATTATTTAGATATGTTGGGAATTGATGCTAAAATAGTAATAGAAAGCATAGTCCTTGCTAAAAAATTTAAACCAATTAGACAAAAGATATGAAAGATGAATCCTAAGATAACCTTATTAGTTAAGGCCAAGATTGAAAAACTCCTTGAAGCTGGTTTTATATGCCCTATAGATTATCCCCCTTACATCTCAAACATTGTAGTAGTAGCATAACCTAATAATCATATCAGGATGTTTATAGACTTTCGTGATTTAAATAAAGCATCTTTAAAAGATGATTTTCCCCTTCCTAGTATCGACATGATAGTGGACTCTATTGTAGGACATGCTTTGTTGTCATTCATGGATAGATTTTCTGGATACAATCAAATCTTTATCAAACCTCAATATTTGTACAAAACAACATTTACTACAACTTGGGGAACATTTTGTTGGGTGGTCATGCCTTTTGGATTCAAGAATGTAGGTGCAACATATCAATGAGCTATGATATTGATATTTCACGATTACATACATAGAATTTTGGAAGATTACGTTGATGATATTTTAGCCAAATCTTTGAACAAATGCAAAAATATAACATGAGATTGAATCCAAAAAAGTGTTTCTTTACTGTAGATAGTGGAAAAATTTAAGTTTTTATAGTATCTCATAGAGGCATTGAGATTGACACAAAGAAACTTGATGCTATAGTTAACATCCAGCCTCAATTTTTTTTTCAATTGTGCACTTTACAAGGAAAAATTGAGGCTATCCATCATTTTGTAACATCCCTAGCAGACCGAATATTACCCTTTACACATCTTCTTAATAAGGAGGTCCAGTTTAATTGGAATAAGGATTGTAAACAAGCTTTTTAGAGTTTGAAACACTACCCTTCTACTCCACCTATTTTACAACCTTCTATGCAAGAAAAACCATTCATCCTTTATATAGATGCATCAGCCCATGCTCTTGCTACATTGTTAGCTCAACAAGATGAAAATGATAAATAACATCTTATTCATTAAATTGTTCAAACTCTGATTGATTATGAAACACTATGCACACTGATAGAAAAACAATGTTTGGATCTTTTATTCGACACTATTAAATTGAGAAATTACTTACTGACTATTGAAATACATGTGATGACAAAATTTGATCCTTGAAAACATCTTTTTGCTAAAATAGGTTTATCACTACATTTAGCTAAGTGGGTTATGTTGTTAACTAAGTTTGACCTTAAGTTTGTCTCATAATAATAAATTAAATGAAAATCCTTGACCAACCAATTAGTTGATTCCCCTTCTCCCCTAGCATTACCTAATAATGATTCATTCCCCATCGATAATGTGTTGACGATGGAAATGGATACATGGGATTTATACTTTGATGGATCTAAGTGTACCACTGGCTCCAACACTAGAATTATAATAGTCTCTCTTGAAGGAAAGACTATTCCCTTAGCTTATCATTTAAACTTCCTATGCACAAACAACACTATAGAGTATGAAGCGTTAATTGTTGTATTATGCATCACTTTAACTCTAGGAGTCTAAGACATGAAGATATTCGGTGAATGACAATTAATTATTAAGAAAATAAACATAATCTATCAAGCAATACATGAAAAATTATCAAAATATACAGATCTCACAATGACTTTGTTAGACAAGTTTGATTCATACACCATTGATAACATCACACGAAAAGATAATCCCCATATGGATGCAATGGAAAGTGTTGCTTCCTTGATATCTCCTCAAGATCCTTAAAAAATTTCACATTCATTGTGCATACAATTATGAAACCATCAATAGAATCAAAAGTCGAATAAGTGTTATCAACCACCAAGGAAAGCTCTAGTAAATAGTACACGCCAATATTTAATTATTGAAAAGAAGGTACCTTTCCTGAGCCGACAACTAAGAATATTTGAGCTCATCTTAGAAAAATTTCCTCAAGATATATAATCCTTTCCAACGTGTTGTATAGAAGGTCTTTCGATGGTCTTTTACTTAGATTCCTTAAATAATTTGAAATCTCCATAGCACTTGTGGAAGCTCATGCAAGTGATTGTGGGGGACATTTTGGAGGAAGATCAGTTGTTCAAAAGTTAATCCGCATAGGATACTATTGCAGGAACATGGAACAACATTTATTTGAATATGTTAAGAAATTTCACAAATTTCAAGAGCATAGTAATTTGATTTACGCTCTTGCTTATGAGCTTCATGCCCAAGTTTCTATTTGGCCTTTCTCGGTGTGGGTTATAGATCTTACTGGAAAGGTTTCACCTACTTATTTTAATGGACATACCTTTATAACTACTACAACATATTATTTCACGAAATATGTAGAAGCCCTCTTTGTTCAACAACTACTGATTTAATATGTCATTTCAAATTGGAACACATTATTTCTCACTTTAAACTTTCTTCGACATTAGTTTTAGAAAATGGGACACCATTTAAGAATAATGATGTGCAAACATTCTTATAGACATTCAACATTCAACATCATTTTTGAACACCCTACTACTTGAAATCTAATGGTCATGTTGAATCAACTAATAAGACTCTAGAACAAATATTAAGGAAAACAATAAGAAAAAATAATAAGAATTGGAACACAAAATTGACATACACATTATGGGATTATCATACTAGTATTCAAACATCAACTTGAATCACTCCTTATAACTTTGTCTATGGTACTAAGGAAATAATGCCCTTGGAGCTAGAAATTCCTTCATTAAGAATTTCTCTTCAAGGACTTATTGATGAAAATACTTATAAAGAACAATTATTGCATCAAATTGAAATGCTTAATGAATGGCACATTAATGCTCTTGAGCATCTCCATGTTTATTCCAAAAAATAGCAACTTAGTTACGATGACCATGTCATCCCTCATGCATTTGCTGAGGAAGATTTAGTGTTATTTTAGAATCAATGTAACGTCAATGTCACCTCGACTAAAAATGGAAAATTCAACCCTAATTGGTTAGGACCTTATATAATTGATGAAATTTATGGGTCTAGAGCATACACATTAAACAAAATGGATGGCAGACCTTTTAAAGAACCTATTAGTGCAACATATTTGTTTCAATACTATGTCTAATCTTCTTGAATAGTCTAAATGATAAAAAAATGGTGTTAGAGTTGGTAGATGATATTCTCTTACATTGCTTTGTTCTTGACAAACAATCATTTATGTGGCTTGAATACTAATGTAATTACTTAAATTTATTTTAGGTGATTACTTTAGGTTTCATACTATTCAATTTCATCTTGTATGTTGTGTTATATTAGATCCTTATATGAATTTAATGTTATTTAATTAGATCATAGGTGCATTTAATTTAACATAACATACTTTATCATAATCTTGCATCTAAAAGAAACTAGAATAGTTTTAATTAGATCACATAGAGCATGTTAGATCATGGATACATTTATTAGATAGTCTTACAAATTTATTTGATAAATCACATTGTCATCTAACTAAAGCATAAAAAAATTAACAATCAAACATAAAAGATCATATATCACAAATTTTTAGTACATTTCATCAAATATACAATGCTAGTGTGGCTTATGGCTCCTAGATCCCTTAGGACCTGGTGATTGGATCTGTTGAGAGACAGTCTATTGAGATATTTTAGTGTGCGATTGTGAACTAATTAGTGAGTCTAGTGCATATTGTAGGGCCTCTTCTCGTCCAACCACTATAGCCGCCTATTTGATGGCCTCTAGGTGCTCTCGATCTATGCAATCTCTATCAGCCTATAGCCTAGTGATCTCTGCATGAAGTCTATCAACCTCTGTTGGATCTTGAGATTATTGAATCTCCTCATAAGCAGCCTTAGCTCGATCAGTGTGACTAGTAGTTCCCTCATATGCACTCCTCTCAATATAACATAAGGCTCACATAGATTTGGGTGTTGCTACACAATAGGTGGGCCCATGTAGTGTGTGGCGATAGCCTAATCTAAGACTAAAGGAGGTACTATCTCTATGGTTTCCTCTCAGTAGATATCATGCAAATCTCTCATGGATCCTACAAAATAGAAATCATAAAGATAATCAGTACACATCATGATATATATATATAAATAAAAATCATAATCATGAAAGAATAAGCATAATCATAAATAAGATTTCATCACCTACATCTCCATCCAGTCGTGTAAAAACAACCTCATCCTGTATAGGAGGGATGGAATATGTGCTAGCATCTTCCTGTTCATAGGTGTTGGTGCATGCTACATCTACTAAGTGTGATCTAGTAACATAGGTGGGATATGAATCTCTCCACTTGTGAGCAACTAGAACCTCATCTACTATGTCACTTTTGTCACTCATCCTCCTCCTCGTCCCCCTCCATGTCCTTGTCATCCTCCTCCTCATAGTATGAGTCTACCTTTTCATCATAGTAATCCTCTACCTCATTTGCAAATAGGTCTATAACCTTGACCCCTATCTCCTCACCTATCTCCTCCTCCTCATCCCTCTAATCTGGAAGAGGCCCCACAAAGCCTATAGGCTAGTCCATAGGAAATATTGGAGTTGGTCATGCTACAACCCATCACTCCTCAAATGAATTTGTAGCACTAACGTCATGAATATCAGAGACTAGGCCATGTCGAGATCTAAGTCATTTAAGTCACTAGATACAACATCATCTATTATTAGTCTTGACCTCTGCTAGATCTTAAGATGATCGAAGTTCCTCATATGCAGCATCACCTTGATCAACATTCCTAGTAGTGCCCTTGTCTGATACTCTCAATCTAGAATAAGGATTGAAAAAATCTAAGTGATGCTCCACGATAGGCAGGGGCACGTAGTCTATGTCAATATCTTGATCTAAGACTGAAGGAGGTACTATCTTTTTGGCTTCCTGTCGGTAGAGATCATGCAAATCTTTCACAGAGCCTGCAAAATAGAAATCATAAATCTTATCAGTACACATCATGATATATATATAAATATATACATATATATTTAAATAAAAATCATAATCATCAAAGCATAAGCATAATTATACATAAGATGTCATCACCTGGATCTCAAGTCAGTTGTGTAAAAACAACCTCATCCTATGCATGAGGGGTAGAAGATGTGCTAGCCTCTCCCTACTCATAGGTGTTGGTGCATGCTGTAGCTGATGATTGTGATCTAGTAACACAGGTGGGAGATAAATCTCTCCAATTCTAGGCACCTAAACCCTCATTTGTTGTGTCACTACCCTTACTCATCAACTGGCCGTAATCCTCCTTGTCAACCTCCTCATCTTCCTCCTCCTCCTCATAGTATAAGTCTGTCTCCTCATTGTAGTCCTCCTCTACCTCATCCACAAATAGGTTTGCAGCCTTGATCCTTATCTCCTCACCTATCTCCTCCTCCTCATCCCTCTAATCTTGAAGAGGCCCCATAAAGCCTAAAGGCTGGTCCAAAGGAAATAATAGAGCTAATTGTTCTATGGCCCACCACTACTCATATACATCTATAGCACCAATGACATCAACATCAGATACTAGGGGCATGTTGAGATCTAAATCATCCGAGTCACTCGATACAACATCATCCACTATTAGTCAAAGATCATGGCCTATTAATGATGATTTAAAGGATCATAAATTCAAGGGTGCTAAAATGGGTCCAAAGTAAGTAAGAAATTGTACCATCTCCAAGAACACCTTTTCAAATTTGAAGTGCATCACAATTCTAGATCTATCTTGCGTTAACTTTGCATTAGGTTTTGCATTAGTTAATTTGCATCTAGGGTTTCTAAATCTTGCACTAGTCAAAGTTCATATAGGTTACATTTTGTCATCTTGCATCATTAATTTTTATTTGAAAAATGTAATTGCACTTAGTCTAGACATCATACAAACCATAAAACATAACATTCACTCATAATTTTTTGAAATTTGTGCAAAAGTCCTAATCTATGACTCATACTCCCCTCTAGGTAATTTAGTCCCAATACAGGTGGTTTCACCTAATTATTTGGTATTTTGTGTTAACTTTTTATCACCATTTGAATCCCTAGAAAGCCCTAATTGGGACTCATATGCCCCTCTAGGCGATTTAGTACCACCCTAGCTTTTAGGAGGCATATGAGTCACACCCTATATTTTTGGGGTGAGTAAATGTCGGGTTGTTAGAAATTTGAATGTATTTATAGATTTTATCGAGATTTTGGTCAAAATAAGCCTTGAGATTTGAAATAAATGGTCTTAGGGGCCTATTAATGATGATATAAATGATCATTAATGCAAGGGTGCTAAAAGGGGTCCAAATTAAGTGTGAAATTGTACCATCTCCAAGAAGGGAGTACAATTTTCTCCACTACAGAAGGTCTTAAGGTGTCATAAAAGAGATTATTTGGGATACTTGGATCTTGATTTGGATGAGGACATGTTTAGGCATGCTTTAGAGATTTTTTTTTCTTAGTCATATTTTATTAGATGAAAAGAGGTAAAGTGATGTTTTATGTTGCTAGAAAAGAGTGCATAGAGGGACTCTTGAGCTACAAAAATGGATTAGAGAATAATCATTGATATTTATGGATGTTGTATTTAACTAAATTACGTGTATTAAGGGATTTGAGATATTTTGAATTATGACTAGATGGTTGAAGAGGAATATGGATCATATGGGATTAGTGATGTTTTAGGATGGAAAAAATATTTAAACTTTATAGCTTGTGATTATTTGCTAATATACCTCTAGGACACTCCTTAAAGTTTTTTAAAGAATGAAGCACTAGAATTGGAGATGGAAATAAGGAACTCACATGAAAAATAAATTTTGGATTTATATTGTAAAGAATTTTTTTGATGAAGGATGGATTTCCCTTCTTAAAATTGGGGTAACGTTAGCTGTTAAATATGAATTTAGGTTTAATATAATAAGCTTGTACTAGTCAGCTCCTAGTTTTAATAGTTAATGAGTGAATGATTGTACCTTGTGGCAATATTTTAAAGCCAATGGCATCTAAGGATTGAGGGAGTTTTGTTGCAGTATGTGATGTGGGCGTACTCCTAAGGGGGCGTGAACATAGTTTTTATGTAGAATTTCCTTTGCCATTGATGTCAAAGGGGGAGAGAATCATGTGAAAATTTTATGCTTCTACAGGTTGTCATCTCTGAAGCTTGTGTATGCTATCTTTGATGTTTTTTCACATCATGTGTTGCCATCAATGGAAAAGGGGGATATTGTTGCAAGTATGGATGTGTTTGGTGGTATTTTCATTAATGTTGTCATTGATGTCAACATAGTTTTGGTTGATTATAGATGGTAATTTTATAGTTGAGATACTGTAGAAGTGCTTAAGTACATGGAGCTATATTTATGAAGTTGTAATTGTGTTTTTTACAAGTTCTTTTGAGAAAATTTGAGAAATAATGAAGGCAGCGTTGAAGTGTGTATTCTTAGTGTACTCCAATATTATACTCTGCATTTCTCCTATGTCAATCCTATGCATGTGATAATCTCTAGTTATGTTCATAGCTTTCAATGAATAATATATTCCAAGTTTTAGCTTCTGGTTCGATGGAGAGTGAAAGATGTGTTCATTGGTGTGTGAAATGGTTTGGTAGAACTATCTAATTGTGAATTGGGAGAAATGTTTTGGCTTCACAGTCTTTTGACATTTGGTTTTAGATCTTATGGATCTCGAAGATGATTTTTTGTTTTGGTTTCTATGCTTTGACAAACGTGCTTGGTATTTGGCACTCTAAAAGACTTGCTCTAGATCTCTTATGTGTTGTTGATTGGTTTGATTGGATTGTTGAAGAGATATCTATGAATGAAGTTTGTTATAGCTGTTGTAGATGTATTTGAAGTGTTCTTAGAGATGGTAAAATGTCTGGTGAAGTGTGTTGAGTGATCAACGTGTAATCATCTTGTTGGAGATGTGTTTACTTCAAAGATCATTGGTGTTTTCATTAGGTTTGGTCGACCTAGTATCTACACATTGCATTAAGATTTTGCATCGAATTAAGGAAGCGTGTGATCAATACAAGATGTTGTTTGGGTCCTAATCAAATATGTAATTTTTCATCTCTCATTCTTATCAACCATGAGAATGTTGAGCAACCGACCTAATTTGAATTTGTATTTTGAAGAATGTTTAGCTGACCTTGAAGAATGTTTCTAAGGTTGAAGATGATATAAAAGAAAATCAAGTTGTTGCAAATTGATCATCCATCCATCCATGAATCAAGAAAGCAAGTGAAGTGTGCAAGAGAGAATTGAGGCAACAGTACTTTAATGTGTTAGATTCCTAAAAACAATGAGCTAATGGTGTCTACAATCTTCTAATCAAGCTACAAATGTGTGGAACCCTTGTGGTGGATCTTTATTTTTTTTTTTCACTTTCTATAGTAGTGAGCCTCTTTCTCGATAGTAAGTCATTTATTGGTAGTGAGCCTTACATCTAGGGAGTGAGCCCTCTCGCAATGAACCTCTATATCTGGTATTGCATTATTATTATATTGTGAGCTAATCCTCACCATGACTTTTCCCTCATTAGGTTTTCCACGTAAATTTGGTGTCTCTAGTATTTGCTTTATGTTATTTTCATTTCATTTTTGCACTTAATAATAGACCAAGTTAAAGTGGAATTGAATAAGGTTAGAAGTAAAGTGATTTGAAACAACTTATTCACCCCCCCTCTCAATTGTCTTATGATTGTTGGCAGATGGTTATCGCTCCCTTCAGGATTCGTGGCATGGACTAACTACCTCTCATGGATTTTCTAACTTTGGAAGTTGTATTAGGCATTAACAGGTTGATCTTTTGGTGCAATGACAACTATGGGGCCAACAATTGGTATCAAAGCCAAATGTGTCATGTTCAAATCCCCTTGGGTAAAACTGAGTGGAAGATTGTTGGCAGATGGTGAACGCTCCCTTCAGAATTTGTGACATGGACTAATCACCTCAAGTAGATCCATTAACTTTGGCAGTTGTATCAGACATTAATAGGTCAATCTTTTGGTGCAACGATAATTGTGGGGCCAACAAATTTATCTTTTTCCACAATAATAATTATTTATAATAGGTAATATATTCATCCTGATAAAAAATGCTAGCACCAGTATCACCATAAAAGAATGAATTTTTACAGTTACAAGGGAGCTCATCAAACACAAAATGGAGTCATAATGTTGGTTTGGGATTTAGACAAAATTTAATTGAGGTTGAATGGTTGGATTAAATAGGATATTAAAATATATTTTGACATCATAATATCTTTCGATTGATTTACTAAGATTTGATTTATAATTTTATTAATATTACGTTTCAAATAATTTTTGCTATGGAGCATCAATGCCAAAAACCTTAGGATGGTTTAATTTGATTGTTTTTTTTACTTTGTAGACTTACGATGGGTAAATTTCTACATAAAATAATCGATTTTATTTTTATATGACTATAGATAAAATAACAAAGAATGTTTAATTTTTATCTAATTTTGTGTTACATAATTGGGATCAACTAAGGTCTTAAGAAAGATCAATTAAGATTGACATTAGGATCATGATCCCTAGTTCTTTAATTTATTTGGACTATATTAACGAACTATTTGTTTAAGGTTGTATGATGAACTAAGATGTTATTAGGATATATGGGTAGGATATTTTTTTATGATTACCTAGGCCTTTATGTTTTTCTTGATTTGGCTTTGATTCCCTAGGATTTTGGAATAATATTTGCTATTTTCATAAGTTATTTTAGATTAGGAGGTTCAAGATTACTAATTGAAGTGTATAAAAGTTTGGATAGAAAGAGATGTGGATGAATATGATTATATAAAGTTTTATATTTATTTAACTTTCATTTGGTTACTTAGGGTTTTAGATGAGGATGAAGGTTTGATTAAAATATAGAAATTCAAATATTCTAATTTGGATAGATGATTATGATTTAAATATTGAATTATTGAATTTGAAGTGGTTAAAATATGAACATGAAGCTGATAAAATTTATTTTCAACCTATCAAAGTTGTATTTGTTATTCATGTCATCTCAAGCTACTGACAATAATAATAATTATTAATGATATCCTTGTTTTTAAAATTTTACATAGATGTTGATATAACGACTTAGGTAGATGTTGATGAAATCAAAGGTAGACATAAGCTAACAAAATATATATCAATTCTTTTGAAATTAGACAATGTTACAATAGAAATTTATTAGAAATTACAAAAAATGATTCATGTTGCTAGAAAATATGCAACAAGACTTTCTTTTGATATAAAAGTAAACTAAAATAATATTTCCACTTTAAACTCCTTTGAGCATGACAAAAATATGTACTCAAAGACAAAATTGTACTCAGCTTCCTTTATTTTAGTTTTTTAGGTGATGCGCGATTACTAGTAGACTTGGATGATTTTGCATAATTTTGGGTTCTCTATAAATGGATATTAAACAGGGTTAATTGTATGCCGATAAGTGCAAACAAAGATGATATTGATATAAAAAGATATCAGCTCATAAGATAAGATATTGATATGTAATTATATTTAGACATTGCCTCAAAATTGACTTAAAACTAAATGAGAACTAGAATAATATTCTAATTTCACTATTTATAAATATAAATTTAAAAATAATAAATTAATAGATATCTTATAAATATGAATGTAAAAATAATAAAAATATTAAATTCGAAACATCTATAATTAATTAATAACAAAAAGTAACAATTTTTTAAATGAATGTATTTAAAGTTTCCTTGTTCTTTAATAATAATCCAAAGATTATGAAACTATATTTTACATTATAAATAAGAATGTAAAAATAATAAAAATATTAAATTCAAAACATCTATAATTAATTAATAACAAAAAATAACAATTTTTGAAATGAATGTATTTAAAGTTTCCTCGTTCTTTAATAATAATCCAAAGATTATAAAATTATATTCTCTTATGTCAAACTTTTTGAAAATTTTACTGTGAGAACTCGAGAGGAATAGTTATATATAGTGTATTCTTATGACAATTCTCTAAATCTATACAAGACTTTCCTATAAAAGTAAAACTTAAAAGATGTTTTATCTCATTCTAATTTCTTGTGTTTTCAATTGTTGTGATTCCGCAAATTCATGGCCAGCAATTCATCAATCAGCAATTTACCGTTCACCACGAAGTAAAATTCATTAATGTAATTTTATTAACCGTGAATTTTACTTCATAAATTTTCCATGACGATGAATAAATTACTAGCGATGAATTTTCTTAGAGTCTTGTGATCCACATGAGACAGACATTTGCGTTTCAAATCTCATTCTGTGAGCGCGCCGAGAATTCTATAGAGCATTGTCATTAATGACGATGTTTATGTTAACCTTTCTCATCTGAGATGTCATGTCTTTCCTAGAATTTCCTATTGCCCAACAGAGACAGGATGGCGATAAAATGGATTTCCTCCCCTGTCTACTTCACCGTAGGGTTGTAACGAGTAAGATATTCATGTTTGTACGTGGCCCAGGTCATGAATGGCGAATAAAAGCCAATGTGTGAGGGCTCAGAATTAGAAAGAAACAAATTTATTTGGTAACAAGTATTAAAGGCGAAACAATGGATCCCAGCGATGTTTCAACCTCATGTTGTCCCCATTCTATATTCCATTTTCGTTGCGATCTCGAATCTTCATTTGAAGAGTTTGAAATACATGAAATGCCCGAGCGGTGGATCAACCCAAATGTGAACGCAAGTTGATAAAGTCATAAAGTAGGTGCGATTAGGAATATATTTGGCGTTTGACAGTGGAATAAGTTTTAGCGGTATAGCTTTTCTCCCGCTGCTTGTGCGCATGTTGGGAGTGCACGTGTATATATGCATATATACGGCTTTAACATCATTCCATTAATGATATTTCATTAATAACCATTGGAGAAAAATGATTTTGGAGGAGAGGGATTCGCAATACAAGAAAAGAATCTTTTATCTTTTATTTATTTTTTTAATGGAGAAATGGTTCATTCAAGGAAACTTAGGATTTCAAATTGGATTGATTATCAGCACAAAGGTGAGTCAATTTTCAACAAGGGAGATTTAGGAAGATTCACCACCAAGAAAAAGTTTGGAAAATACAACTTGATATTCGACTCACAAAACTTAATAATGCAAGTCAAATAATAAGTGTAAATGACAAAATTAAGTAACAATTGTAGACACCGAAAATTGGTCTAAGCTTGCGAGTACCACTTTCGATATAATTTTTTATTATCTATGGTCATAATTAAATAATGTTTATTATTTAATTATTTTTTCTAATACATATTTCCTTTATTAATTAAATAAACTTTTTAATTAATATATTAATTCATAATGATCTTTATTCAATTTGATTAATTAAATAAATCATATTTATCTAATTATGTTGTTAACTAATTAATTTTTTTTTTTTAATTAAATAATTTATTTTTTAATTACCCCCTTTGTCATATTTCAACTATAATACAATATTTATTTAATTAAATCTCTCGTTTTCGAATGTAAAATTTAATTCATATTTAGTTATTTATGTCACATTTTTATGTCGTCTAGTTGACTAATCATTCACTCACCTTCTGACTCAAGATCTATTTTTAAATCTTCCAGTTATCTTCGGGTTCGATATCTTATTGTCTCTGTGAGAAGACTCTTTGTCACAACTAGTCAGTTAACTAGTTCTAACTCATGTGCATGAATGTGTTTATTAATTAAATATGTTTATTTAATTAATTAATTCATGTATGCATTCGAACAAATTATTCTTCGAGTTCTAACTTTGTTTTTGACATTCAAAGTCTATTTCTTCTATTTTCGAAGACTCTTAACTGAAGATTAAATTGTTGATTTAATCTTGAACTCTAGTTCTTTCTATTTTCGAATAGTCTTGACACAAGATTAAGTTATTGTTCTAATTTAATTTTTATCTTGAAGACTTTGCTAACTCATGTTCTAACTGACACATAACTCACATCGCATGACATTCATCAATCTCATCCGTCGATCTCTCTTTTGAATTTGAGTTCATCGTTCAAAAACCCAAAATCTATAAAATGGCCTGTTATTATCATTATTTCTTCCTCCCAAAATCAATACTTTTGAGAAGAAACTTAATCTTCGATATTTTTCTTAGACATTCGATAAGGTTATGCTTGCATCAATAATAAAAATTTGAGGACAAGAATACTGAAACAACAAAATGGAGAAGGACAATCAAGATAATTTGAAAGAGTGGACGCATATTCGATGAGATTGTTCAAATTCTAGATTTAATTCATTTTGTTCATTTTTACTCGTTCTTAGTTGTTTGATTTTAGATTAATACTTGTTAGATTAGATTTAACCATTCATCTATCCTAGTATAGATCTCTCCATCTTAATTCTAGGTCATACATTTGGTGAACCCGACATGAAAACACTTCAAATTCGTGCAACATATTTTCATCTTTCAGTTTTTTATTTTGTGGGAATCGTACGGCACACCACATCCGCTCAAATAAATGATGCATCTGTATTCTCGAACCGCATCTGCTACATCCCATGACGCATCTAGCATCCTGCACCGCATCCGCAACATCCTACAACACATCCGACTGTCGACATTTCACACCACGTCTGACTGCCAACACAAACCACACCCGCCTGTCAACATCGCACCGCATATGTGGCTCAAAAAATTGCATCTTCCTGGTAATAGATTTTTCACTTTTTTATTAACTTCCGTACATTCGCATTTTCAGTTTTTATTTTTTGCATTATTTTATTTTTTCGCTAATGTTTTTTTACAACTGTTTATAGGGGAGTAACTTAGTTTCTGTAGGACGAAGCATAAAAGACCAAATAAAACACCAAAAACATTTTTTCTTAAGGACGAAAGCCGAAGAAAGAAAGGGAACTACTGATCAGTTTGCATGCAGGACCTAATGACATTTTTAATTTTATTTGGAAAGCTTTTTGTTTGGCAGTTTAGAAAATTGTCATTTGGGCTAAAAAATTAACCAGTGTTTTTCGTGTTTACAATTGTTTAGCTTAGAACCCGATTTGATATATCGAAGTATCCTCTCTCCTTGCGCATTTGTGGGATATTGGGTGTAAGAGAAACGGTTACTGGCTCTAGAAACTTTGGGCCTATGTTGGTGGTTAAGAGTAACCAACACGATTGAAAACCAGTGACGCTCTTATCGCCAACAACTCCCAACCAGTATAGAAATTTTAATACTTGAGGAAAACTCAGTATTACTGGAGCTCCAACGGACAAGCTATTGATTCCCCAATACCCTTGTGGTGCGTCGAAACCTATAGAGCCTAACCTCTACAGATTGGGATGATATTGCCTCTCGCATGGCCTTCATGAATGGGTGCCCAAACTAAAAATTCATTTGTTGCAATTCTACCAAAATCCTACCTATTTGCTGGTGTAGTAGGTTTGGACCTATGAAGTCATCTTACATACTTACGATTAATGCTTAGAGATGAAATTTATGCCATGGGAGTTTCATGGGTACATTAGCTTGGCTGCTCCGTATAAGTGAGTTCCATGGAGGGTAGCTAGTGGGGTCAAGCTACTAGTTATCCACAGTGAATATGTGTAGTTGAATTTATCCAAGTAAGAACTCAGCAAGTATTGTCCAACATAGCCTAGGCTATAAATGTTCTCTAATTTTAATAGATGTATCACTACAAAACTGAAAACACATTGAATTTTGTGGTTGATTTTGTTGTATTCGTCAAAAAACTTGATCAACAAAAGAAGTCAGTCAAAACACAATCTTCAAAGAAATGCAATTGTCAAAGTAAGTCGCAACTGCCATGTTTAACACTGCATCTATCTTAGAGAGTCACAATTGTTAAGTTAAATTCCGCATGTGTCTGTCAACAAAGTTTAGTTTCATATTTTGGATACTGAGCCACAATTGTCAATTTTTGAGTCACATGTGTATATGCAAGTTGCATCTATCAATGAAAAAGCTGCATGTGTCTATCAACAAGTTTAGGTTCACAAAGTCCATATTCTGAGTTGCATATGATCATCTATTGCATCTGTCATATGGTGAATCGCATCTATCAGAAAACCACAACTACATGTCAACATTTGAAACCATGTTTAGTAAAATCACTACATGTGCATGCTAAACTACATCTATCAAATAAATCAACACATTTGTTAGGTGAACCGCATTTGACTATCAACAAAAATCTTCGAAAACTGCAAACTAATTCTGAAACATTACTATCTTTTTTGCTTCTGTTTCTAAAGATCAACCTCGGATAGAAAATAACTTTTTTTCTCAAAACCTTGCATTATTAGGTGTCATATACATCCTAGTTATAGTCATCCTACATTGCATGCATTTAGATATTTCCTAGGAAATTGCATATAGTAGAATAGAATAACTTTCCTCGTCATTGGATAAGTTCATGCTTCGATTTTGTCACCATCATTGAACCAAGTCACTTTGGTCCTATTAGTGAATCTTTTAAGCTCAACAGTCTAGTTTGGGAAATTCACCTTGTCAATTTTCTTTGTCCTACAATCAAGTTCCTTGGTCAAACTCAAATCATTGCTTGCATTTATTCCATAGCTGGTAGGTTATACCCATCTTAGAATCCTTTACCATCATAGTCTACTCAAGATTTTGCATATTGTTTGTCCTACCATACGTCATCTTAGTATACGTCATTTTAGGAATCTTTTTAGCAGCATCCTCTATTTTAAGAAAATCCAAACAAAAAACACAAAAAATGACATATCAATTTTTAGACATAGTTTGCATTACCCCATTTTGAGCAACTTTTTATGGTTGAAACAAAGTCTAAAAAGAAACAGAAAGCAATTTCAGACCCTAACGAATTTTTCAATCCTTTCAGAAATCCACCATCGGGGAAAGAGAGACCACACAAACCTTTTCTTGAAAAACACATCACTAGAGACACACATGGAAAAATTTATGTTGAAGAGATAGACGCCGTTGCACAAGATCTTGAGTTTGCATCCTTTATGGATGAGTGTTTGGAAAATTATCCCCAACGATATCTAGCAAAGTTGCTAGTAGAAGGTGTCACACTACCACTAGGATTTGATATTCATACTTTGAAAACACCGTCTACTCAACCAACACAAACTGTGATGTCAAGTGTTTATATTCCCCAAATTACCACAATGATATCAACTGGCATACCTACTCAAACATTGTCAATTGTAAGTACAATCCCTTTCAACATAACACAAGGTTTACAATTTACTGCGGGAGAAAATTCATCAAACCCCTTTGGCACCAACACTACTAATAAGAGATCCAAAGTTGGTATGAATATTCCTATACCAAATCAGAAAATTCAGACAGGAAATATTCCTATACCAAATCAAAATATTCAAACAGGAAATATCCCCAATCCAAATCAGAACATTCTAACAGGATATATTCCCTTGCCAAATCACAACCCATCACAGAGCATGGTATGTTAGAACACCTAAATTGATCCAAACAATGTAAACAACATGTCCTTGACACAACCAGATTTTCGCCAAAACAAAATGCAAATGCTTCAACAATAGACAGACAAAATGTCTATTTCAGGCAAGCGAACTATCTCAGTGCAAGATCTATGTCCATGTCCTTTTGACAAAGTGCTTTACATGACACCCATCCCCCATGGCCACATTATACTGAATTTACCTAAGTATAATGGGAGGAAGAATCCTTTGGAACACATTAGAGAATTCTCAATGATATGCATGGACATATCATATGACCCCACATACTTGATGAGACTATTTTCGTGAACCCTTATCGGAATAGCATTGGAATGGTTCTCCAAATTACCATATGGAATACGATCCTGGGTTGAATTAGCTGAGAATTTTGTCGAACACTTTGCATTTAACATAGACAATGAAGTAACAATAGATACCTTGTGCCACACAACACAAGAAGATGGAAAAAATTTCACCACTTTCTTCCAGAGATGGAGAAGTCTAGCTAGTAGATGTCTAGTTGAAATACTAGAAAAGAAAAATGTCACGATATTCCTTGAAAACATCAATCCAAAACTGAGAGGTGACTTAAGGGTACATTGTTGTACTTCATTCCTAGACTTGGTAAAAAAGGGAATCATCCTTGGAAAAGGCCTTATTGACAAAGGAGAAATTAAAGTACTAGGCAAAAACCTAGTGGTTCAACATCAAAACGTTCCCAATGATAGAAATAAATTCTTGTCTAGAAACAAAAATGTTACAAATGACGGCATTGTTGATGCTAAAACCATACATATGGGACCAAGTATCACACTTAGAGGTTACAAACCCAATCAAGACATGATGAATAGTCCAGATCAAATAACTAATTTTGTCCAAAATTCACAACAACAACGACCACAAAGGAGATTTCCTAAATGTGAATTTACCCCTTTGGGGCAACCAATCGAGATAATTTTCAAAGAGTTGATTAAACATAATCTCATTAAACCTTTGGAACCAAGAGAGTATGATCTTGGACAATTTAAAATTTCATGGTCGGATGATAACGCATATTGTGACTATCATCAAACAAAAGGACACAATCTACAATAATGTCGACAACTAAAGAATATTATACAAGACTTTGTTGAAAATGGAACCATAGAGGTCAATGGGCAAAAAAATACCAAGAATAGTGATCATAAGGTCTTCAAAGACCCATTACATGAACACACAAAAGGAAAAGCCTCTAGTTCGGGAACCAAGCATTCTCCATCAGCCAATTATGCAAATGCCAAGTATGATTATGCAAAAGGAAAGATCATAAATCACCTCTGAGCTACAAATGAAAATGTCGATACCATCACCATTAAGAAGCATCCTGAATGTGTTGTAAACACACATAGATAACTATTCTAGGTCCTTCTTCTGAGCCATTTATACAATCTTCCAAGTCTAAGTACAATCTCCTTGATCAACTGAGCAAAACCCCACATATAATTCCATTTTTGAATTGTTGACTTTATCACTTGAGCATTGAGCCATTCTCAATAAAGCCTTATCGAACACATCTGTCTTTACTGACTTAGATGCCAATCATTTCAAAGAAATTGTAGGATATTTAACCAACTCCCATCATGCCACATTTTTCCAATAGGATTACTCAACCGAAAAGACTAATGATAATGACCCATTACATCTTGAAGTCCTAGTTCATCAAACCAAAGTCAGACGAGTCTTGGTAGATGGAGGAGCAGGTTTGAACCTGTGTACCCTAAAATTGGTTAAGGCATTAGGATTCTCAAAAGCATGCGTGGAAACCTCTAAGACTATAGTCATCAAGGCTTACGATGATGAGGAAAGATCATCAAAAGGAGTTGTCACACTCCCTATCAGAATTGGCCCAACAGTTATGAACACCATATTCCAAGTCTTGGATCTCACCCTTCTGTATAATCTATTGTTAGGTAGACCTTGGATACACACAATGAAAGTCATACCTTCCACATATCACCAATGTCTTAAATTCTTGTATAATGGCATCGAGATCACGATTGATGGTGATCCAAATCCTTTTCAATACTATACAAGCCTAAGGGAAATTTCACAATGATAGGTACCCATTAGTCAAGAAGCTTCATCATCCACTTTATCCCTATACATTGATCCATCACATCGTACCAAGTCCATTTCATTAAAACCACCATCATCCACTCCTAAGGTCGATATCCAAGATGAGGGTTGTGGAGAATATCACATGAAGGCATCTTATTGTGTCAGTCAGCCGATTTTGCCTAAGGCATATGGATTACCCATGGAAGATAGAAGACTATCATTAGTCACATTTCATGTTCCCCCTACAATGAAATTGACCAAATGGGGAGAGTTAAGTGAAGAGGTAGTGGACTAAAGTGATATAACCTCCTAGTTGTATGAGGAAGACAATGAATACCCCTCACCGTCTATTCAAATAGCTAAGGATCAATATAGAAAAGGCTTTAAGATAATGCAAAGAGAAGGCTATGATATACAAAGTGGGTTAGGACTAAATCAAAATGGAAGGACGAAACTGATCATTGTCTCACCATGACCAAAATACCTAGGTCTAGGGTTTCAACCACTTAGAATTGGTTTTCCTAGTACTTTGTCACCATTTCAAGATGAAGTGAGTGCTTATGCAGACATCGAGATATCTCACGAACCACTTCCCCTAGTTTACGATGAATCCCCTAACTCAAGTGACTATGAATGGGATTCCCTTTCTTCTACCAACACCATGAACCTAGATAATCTATTTGGAGAATTGGACCTAATGATAAAATCCTTACCAAAGTCATCTAGTCCCTATAATAAGAATTCCTTGTCCAAAGAAGAATGGCTTAAGCACTATTATTGGGAAACCCTTGATCATGTATCTTGGGCACCTAACAAACCATCTTCTAGCAACTTAGTCATTGCAATAGTTCCACATTAGAGTTTACCTACCCCTAGGAAAAAGAACAAGAATGAGTTAGTCCAAAACTTCTGTGACCATGTCAACCATTCTATATTCACCTTATCAGCTTCCACCTTTGATAACTCTGATGATGACATGCCCCTCATATATCCCCAACTTATCGACTAGGATCAACAAGGTACATCCATCTTAGATACATTCGAGAACGATGAAGTAATAGCTGAGTTCATGGGAGTTCAAGAAGGAATTCCTAGAGGGGATCATAAAGTTGGTTTTACAATAGAATTGGATGACAAAGCATATTTTGGGGAGTCTATTTACACATCTAGTCGCAAAAATGAAAATCAAAAGAAATGAAATGAAAATAAGAAAAATGATGAGTCCTTAGGTGAAAATTGAAAGGTGCCTTTGGATGAAGAAACAGTCAAAATAAAGGACGTATCCAAGGGTGAAAACCTCTCTGAGGCACCCGAGGATAGAGATTTAAATATTCTCCCCATTGAATAGGAAAATTCACCGATGCCAGTAGAAGAGTCTGCTGAAGTCAACATCAGTACAAAAAAAAACCCTCGGATAGTATCTTTTGTGGCATCATTGATAGAGACAGAAAAACAAGAGTTTCAAGACTTCTTCACAAAGAGACAGATAAAATTTGCATGGTCATATGCTGACATGCCTGGGCTGGATCCATACCTAATATTGCACCATCTATTAATACAACCAGGTATTAAGCCAGTCAAACAAAAGTTAAGGAAAATGCATCCACTGTTTTCCCTACTGGTCAAAGAAAAACTTAAGAAACTCTTGGATGTCAGATTCATACGGACCATAGACTATGCAAATTGGATTTCAAATCTTGTACCAATGACTAAACCAACTGGGGGAATTTGCATTTGCACAGAATTTAAATACATTAACAAGGCATGTTCAAAGGATGATTTCCCTTTTCCGAACATAGACATGATAGTAGATCTTAAAGTAGGATACAAGATGCTATCCCTCATGGATGGTTTCTCTGGATATAACCAAATCAAAATTGTAGTTGAAGACCAACACAAGACACCTTTCATGTGTACATGGGGCACATACTATTGAAATGTTATGCCTTTTGGGCTTAAGAACACAGGAGCTACCTATCAACGGGCAATGACTACTATTTCCCATGAATTTGTACATACTCTCATGGAAGATTATGTAGATGACATTATAGCTAAATTAGAAACAAGGGAAGATTATTTGAAGGTTCTAGACAAGATATTCCAGAGGCTATAGAATTACAACATTAGAGTAAATCCAGAGAAATGTGTCTT
Organism: Sequoiadendron giganteum; assembly: GCA_007115665.2. Classification (NCBI taxonomy): domain Eukaryota; kingdom Viridiplantae; phylum Streptophyta; class Pinopsida; order Cupressales; family Cupressaceae; genus Sequoiadendron; species Sequoiadendron giganteum. Next base: position 563,746,744 of record CM021106.1, read on the forward strand.
TGGAGTGAAATAAAGGAAACTTCTAGGGTATATCATTTCTAGAAGAGGCATTGAGGTTGATCCAGATAAGGTAAAGCTAGTGTAGAAATTCCTCCTCCAGTCAACATTGGTCAACTAAGAACACTATAGGGAAGATTACTATCTATCAGGCATTTCATTGTACAACTAGCAGACAAAATACACCCATTTCAACATCTACTCAAGAAAGGAGCACCATTCGTGTGTACACCTAAATTTTAGGAAGCTTTCCAACAAATCAAGGATTATTTTCTCACTCCACCTATCTTAATGCCACCTACAGATGGAAAACCATTGATATTATACATTTCAGCAACTTAGTCCGCATTAGGAGCTCTTCTTGCACAAAACGATGATCAAGGTCATGAAAAAGCAGTCTATTACATCAGTCATACCTTGGTGGTATATGAAGTAAATTACAACAACATAGAATGTGCCTATCTTGTGGTAGTCTTTGCTACTCAGAAAATTTGGCACTATATGCTAAATCATCAAAAAATGTTGGTCGCAAAGATTAATCCCCTCAAATATCTCCTAAGTAAAGCAACATTAATAGGCCAATTGGCTAAATGGGTTATGATATTTAGTGAGTATGGCATCCAATATGTGGAGAGGAAGGCTATAAAAGGACAGGTGATTGTGGATCAGTTAGCAGATGCACCTATGAAGGAAGACCATCCTTTAGTGGCAGATTTTCCCGATGAATTTATCTTCAACATTTGCATTAGAATGGAATGGAGATTATAATTTGACAGGTCACATACAAATCGTCATTCAAGAGCAGGTATCCTATTTGTTACACCTCAGGGTGATACTATTCCTAAATCATTCAGGATTGCTTTCCCTTGCACCAACAACATAGCAGAGTATGAAGATTTAGTGATAGGACTAAGAATGGCATCCCAGTGGAAGATTAAGACTCTACATATTTTTGGCGATTCTCAGCTAGTAATCCAACAAGTAAATGATGATTATGAGACTAAGGATGAGAAAATTTCCCCCTATAAGTACATGGCTGACAGTTTCAAGAAGTACTTTAATGACATTACCTTTCAACAAATACCACGTATTCAGAACAGGGTTAGAGATGCTATGGCAACCGTGGGTTCCTTATTGGATATTTTGAGTAACATGCCTACGTTTGAGTTTTTGGTTGAACAGTTATTGGTCCCTGCCTATGATGTCCCCGATACTGCGATGGTGTGTACGATTGTTGGTCCTACTTCCTCATGCTACAAAGACGTATTCGACTATATAAATGACCAAACCTTACCATTAAAATTATCAAATAACCAATGCAGAACCTTTATCTGTAAGTCAACTAGATACACCACCATCGAAGATACCCTATATAGACGTACCTTACATAATGCCCTAATGAGATATTTCAATGCTGAAGAAGCACAAAAAAATTTGTGAGCGGTGCATGAGGGTATATGCAGATCCCATTCGAGTGGTCCTACTTTAGCCCATAAGATTATGAGACTAGGTTATTATTGGCCTATAATGGAAAAAGACTCACATATCTTTGTAAAGAAATGTAGATAGCATCAGATACACAGAGATTTGATAAGAGCACCAGCATAGAATCTTCGTCCGATTACATCACCATGGCCCTTTGCCCAATGGGGACTTGACCTCATAGGTAAGATACACCCTCCATCATCCAATGCCCATAAATTCATCATAACTGCCATCGAATACTTCACCAAATGGATTGAAGCTATTCCCATGACCTACATCACTGACACACAAATATCTAAGTTTATCCTAAACTATATCATTTTTCGGTATGGTGTACCCCAATCCATTATCACAGACAATGGCCGCCCATTCAAAAACCAATAAGTATGCCATTTACGTGAAGAGTTCCATATCAAATGTCATTTTTCCACCCCGTATTACCCACAAGGTAATGGCCAAGACAAGGCATCTAATAAAACCATTGTTAGAATCCTAAAAAAATATTGTCAATGATGCTGGTCGTGACTGACACCTATAGCTTAATCCCACCTTATGGGCTTACCGCACAAGCATCCGTACTACCATTGGCACCAGTCCATACTACCTAGTATTCGGGTTTGAAGCTATCTTACCTATTGAGGTTGAAATTCCTTCCCTGAGGGTATCCTTGAAAGGTGACATTGATGATGAAGAATACCGTGTATCTAGATTACAAAAGCTAGAATTACTAGATGAACAAAGGCAAGAAGCACTAGACCATTTCAAAGCATATCAGAATCATCTTCGTCATAGCTATAATAGGAAAGTTCTAAATAGACATTTTGACATTGGTGACCTAGTTTTAATGGAGAATCCCAAGAGTCAAACTAAATGAGAAAATCTAGGTAAGTTTGAACCTAACTGGTTAGGGCCCTATATTGTCACGGAAGCTTTTGGATCAGGAGAGTACCAACTCTCTACCCCTGAAGGAGAGCCACTTTTGTCACCAATAAACAACCTTCATCTAAATAGGTTCTATGCGTAGCTTCTAAGAGTCTTTGTATTAATCTATGAAAAAAAGAAAAAATGGTTACGTTGATGAAAACCTGGAAAATAGGCATCTTTGTAACACCAAAAAAAAAGAAGAGAAAATCAATAAATAGTAAAGAGAAATAATTTGTCCAATAGTGAAAACCACTTTGGTGGTGCTATGGATAAGTACCATAGTGAAAAATTGGAAAATAGGCACCATCTGTAGTCAAACTCCCTCTTTTGTCTACCATCATTCCAATCAGACTTTACACCATCCCTTATAATAAATGGTTGTCCTATCCATTGCTTGGAATGATTGACATCAAATTCCATTCTGTCACATTCCACTCTGCATCTCATAAGTCTTATTGCTGACTGTGGGAAAATCCTTGTTTTGTACCAACAGGATCTTATACATAGCATTAAACCATCGAAAATGTCCTAAAAAACCCCAAAAACATTAGAAAACTTCAAAAATCCAAACAAATTTGAAACATGTAAGAAAATAACAAAAACAGAGTCGAGTCAGTCATGTTAAGTCATTCATAGACATAGTAAAACTAAATTGCCTCTGCGACTGGGATGTAAGCAAGGCCATCAATCGATGTGCCCCTGAGGCATTAGGTTTGTTTGTCTAGGTTTCTCACATCTCACACACATTAAAAATCATGACTCTTTGTACATTCAAGGTCATTTGTTGTGTGGAACTACAAGGTCTCTGTGTGTACAACATAGTCAAGGCTAATCAATCGATGAGCCCACAAGACCACACTAGGTCAGTGTAATAGGGTTTATCACATTCACTATCACACATGTTGCATACCATCATATTAATTACATATCTTCATTCAGTTATGTTGGTTAAAGTTGGGTCGAACTATGAGGTCTCTGCATGTACAATGTAGGAAAGGCTAATCAATCGATGATCCCCTGAGGCCGCATTAGGTCAGTCCTTTAGGGTATATCATCTCAAGTCATACACTATCAATACACACACACTTTTTAATTAGTCAAGGAATCAAAAAACTTCATGCATCAACAAGAAAAATATCTCAAAGTCATCAAGTCAATATCAAACACATTATCAGAATGATCAACTTATGTTTGAAGCAAGATATGTCTTTCTTGTTAATGAACATTGTCAAATTGTCATAGCCTCATAGATCTTGTCACATCAATGTCATCAGGCTCCAACGTCTTATACAACACATGTCTTTCTGAAACTAGGCTTTGTCATGCCTTATACAGATAGTCACCAAGTCGAAATGAGAGTCAACATCTTATGCGGTATGTGTCATCCCTCACATTATGCTATGTCAAACATCAAACAATCAACAATCCTACAAGATCAAGGTTTGGCGAATAATTTTATTTGGATTTATGAATTTATATCTTATTTTTTCTTATCTTTCTATCAATTTGTGAATAAGTCCGGTTACTAGCTTTCTTAGGGATGTCCCTTGGGGGATTTAGAGAAGAAAGGATGTCTCAGGAATCCTTTTCTTTGGATGTTGTCTATCAACTATCTTTTAAATTTTGTTTTTGAGTCATGTTACTAATTCCTCAAGGATTTCCTATCAAGGATTTAGAGGAGCAATGATGCCTCATGACCCGTCTTTCATATATTTGTTGTCTATGGTTTGTCAAGACAAATCGACTGGGGCAATCTAGTCCTTAGTATGAGTTAAGACATTCCTTGTATTTGACTATTTTTTTTTTGTAGATGGATGAATTTTTACACTATGGTCTATCTCATATCATGGTGTGTACTATCCATTTGTGTTAGTCCTACCGAATGATGATAAAAAAAGAAAGCTTAGCATATATGGCAAGATATCGAAGATCATATTGTTTTTCAATCAACCACCTTCATTGTTTCTTACTAACATTATGAAATCATCCATGCTAAAATTTATCTTTTCCAACATAATGATAGTCCTGTGACACAAAAAAAACATTAGATCATCTACATATGCACACATTCTATAAGCATTTTGTATAGTTACACTACATTAACATCTTCATTGCATATCTACAAAATCATGGCATAATAGGAATTTCATCATCATAAGATACATAATGTAAAAATTGCATGTACATATCACCATCACATATAAATAAAATCATATAAAACATTACATCTATCATCATATAGAATCATCATAACATCATAAACTGCATAAATTCATCATATGTAGAAACATTCATTCATAACACATGTACATACATCATCTAGGAAACATAATCATATAGAAAAAATGCATCATCCATAAAATAGAACTGCATATCATATAGAAGCCACCAAATATCATATATATATGGCTCAAAATAATGTGTCACAGTACAATATCAAAATGTATCCATAAATAAAAATGCGCTCGCAGGCTCTCTGATCAAAATACAATGTCTACATATATAACAGTGTCAACGTGTCCCACTGCCACTACTATCACATGGTAAAGGTGGAGGAAACTGCGTCAGTGGTGCTCTCTATGAGGTGGAAGGCCTATCATATGGACCTATCCTCAGTGGTCCTACCACACCCTCTGTGCTCTATGTCCTAGTCTGACTCCTTCCCTATGATATGTGGCTGCGAACCTCTGAAAAGCTAAGAGCTTGTCTCTCTACTGGAAACACTACCTCATATAGATCCCTGTAATAAGTAGGTCTCTCTACTGATCTGACTAGCTCGTGTACCATACCATTAGATGGAGTACCCCTACACAAACGTCTGACCTCTATGAATTGCTGCTCTATCTCCTGTCTCCGAGCTATGGCCTGATCTCTCTCCATGAGTGCACTGTCTGTCTCCATATGAGTATTGTCTCTCTCTCTCTCTCTATCCACATGGAATCTAGCTCTGCTATAACCAATCTCAACCTATCCTCCATGGCCTCCCTGTCATTATCCCTAGGTGCCTCCTCATCTCATCTCCCCTCTACAATCCATTCTCAGAGCTCTCTATCCTACTCCTCCATAGGTCTCTCCTCCTCAGCATCATCCTCCCCATAACGTACCAGAATGCAAAGAGGATCAATATCCACATCAGCCTCCTCCTCCTTTGTAGGGTCCTCTCTGACAATCTCTACCTCTGCATGCTACTCTGCTACTACCTCCTTGGCTACATGCTCATCTCCAACCTGTCCCTCTACTCCACCTTTGAGGTCTAACATAGGTACATCCTCTGCCTCCGCCTCTCAGATAGATGATAGTCCATCTAACCAACCACCTCTTTGACCTCTCCGTCCTTGTCTACCACCACCTCTACCACCATATCCACCTCTACGTTGCCCTCTCGGCCCTGTACCTTGTCTCTCTATTGGTGTTGACTGATCCAGATCTATATAAGGAATAGGACGATGCTCTGCCCACCATGTGTCATATGCAACTATAGTCTCTAGATTTGTTGCTCTGACTCTCCATACCCACTGTAATGGTTGTAATGCCTAAATCTCCACCTCTTCAGTAGCTACTGGTATCATAGGCCCCCAATGTGGAACCTCTCTAGAAGATCGAGCAAACTCTGCTCTACCTCTAGGCTCATCCTAAACCTCCCCAAACTATCTCAAAAGTTGGTCTGGAAAGTGTCTCTCAATGATGTGAACACTCAAAACAATCCTACCAATTAGGTACTGTGTCTACCTGTAGTAAGTCAAATGCCCATCCTCATCTGACCATCTCTCACAATCCATGTATGTCCTCCAAGTAAACTACTCCAATGTATCTAGTGCATGTCTCCAAAAACCTATGTCTCTGACATGACTCTGAGTAATGTTTCCCATATACCAGAAAACATAAGGAGATCTAGCCTCTCGCTCTATAGTTACAAGAGGATGAAATACTGCAATGCGCTCCCATGCCCAAACCATGAGAAGAGTGGTACCACAGCTCATAGACCGTGCATCTCTATACACTATATCGTGTAGATGAAAGTACAACATGCCTAACAAACATGGACCCCAGACATACAGCGTCTCCCTCTCTAACATCCCCACTAGCATATCTCCACACTCGACAGGAAAACCATGAACCCACCAGTCTGGAAGCACTATCCCCCCTATCAATGTACATAGGATACAATCTATCCTCTCGTACCTATCAGCCAAAACCTACCATCTGATATCGTAATGCTCTATCCCTAAACTCCTAATGTCATCATACACATAATATCTATTCAACTCACTAAATCTGCATTCGGTATCATACATAACCCACTCTCCTCTGATAGGAAGTCTCAAAATCATATAGATGTCCTCTAAGGTAATAGTTGCCTCCTCAGTTGACAAATGAAATGATGATGTCTTTGAATTCCCTCACTCACACAAAGTTGTCAGCATGCCTCTGTTTTCCTGAATCGTGGGCATAGTTAGCACATGTTGTAGTCTAAGTCTCCATAATAATTGTGTCTCTCCACTGAATAACCAAGATCTCAACTCGAAGGTACCAGGACATGTCTCCCGAGTATAGATCAGATCTAAAACAACCTACATTTCAACCAAAATGTCAAATTCTTCTTAGAATTTTTTTTCAAAAAATTTTCCAGCCAAATGCGGCTCACTATTAAATGCGTTGCATTCATACAAAAGCATTGCATCACAATAATTTTCATTGTACATCTCATATGCGTTGCAAAAAATCGTAACCATCCTAGCTAAATGCAAATGCGTTTCAAAAATACAATTGCGGTGCATTATTTAAACTGCCTATCTCAATGGATATGTGTTTTAGATTATCACTTGCATTTCACTATCCTACATGCATTTACCATTTATGAAAATGTGATGCAACATGCCAAATGCAATGCATTTTAATTCATTTGCGTTGAATTCCTAAATGACCTATATTAGCCTAGGTGTCTTTTTGCAAATACATTGTTATGCAGTCAGATGGGTTGCACACGAACACATATGCGTCAAACACAAAAGACTGCATGTGCAAAACTAAATTTTAAATGCCTAAAACTACGTGCAAAATGAAATTTTAAAAGCTCATTTCTAGGTACATACCGATGGTCCTGCGTCAATTGGCCGTCTGAATGTTTGGATCCGATATTCGTGATGCCTAGTGTAGGGAACTAGAGACATCTTCATCCAATGCTCAGAGCAACTTTCTCAATTCTTCAACTCTTCTGAGTGCAAATGAATTGGTTTTCAACCTAATTCCTATTTATACTTAGGGTTTCAGTGGCATTTCTTCTACCCTTGTCTATTGGCCATTTAACCTTCCAACATCTATTGACCCGTACATGTTCATATCACTTCCAAATTCAATTCCATCAACTCCATAGCATTTCTGACCATTTAATTGACTTATCGGGAATATTTCCTAATTTTTTTGAAATTTTTCAAAAATTTGTCAATTTTCCTCAGGGGGCATACCCTAACCTATTTCATGCTGGGGCACGATCGAAGCATATTTTCTTTGACACAACACAATAAACAACATTGTATCAAAGAGGGGCAAATTGTAGACACTGAAAATTGGTCTAGGCTTGCGAGTACCACTTTCAACATAATTTTCTATTATCCATGGTCATGATTAAATAATTTTTATTATGTAATTACCTTTTCTAAACACATAATTCCTCTATTGATTAAATAACCTTTTTAATTAATACATTAATTCATAATGACCTTTATTCAACTTGATTAATTAAATAAATCATATTTATTTAATTATATCGTTAACTAATTAATATTTTCTTCTTCATTAAATAATTTATTATTTAATTACCCCATTTATCATATTTCAACTATAATTAAATATTCATTACTTAATTATTCATTTAATCCTTTTTCAATACTCAATTAAATAAATTACATTATTTATTTAATTAAATCTCTCGCTTTTGAATGTTGAATTAAATTAACATTTAATTCATATTTAGTTATTTATGTCACATTCTTCTATCATCTAGTTGACTAATCATTCACTCACCTTCTCACTCAAGATCTATTTTTAAATCCTCCAATTATCTTTGGGTTCGATATCTGATCGTCTTTACGAGAAGACTCTCTATCACAACTAGTCAGTTAATTAGTTCTAACTCATGTGCATGAATTTGTTTATTAATTAAATATATTTATCTAATTAATTCATTCATGTATGCATTCGAATGAATTATTCTTCGACTTCTAAATTTTTCTTTGACATTCAAAGTCTATTTCTTCTATTTTCGAAGACTCTTAATTGAAGATTAAATTGTTTATTTAATCTTGAACTCTAGTTCTTTCTATTTTTGAACAGTCTTGACACAATATTAAGTTATCATTCTAATTTAATATTTATCATATAGACTTTCCTAACTCATGTTCTAACTGACACGAAACTCACATCACATGACATTCATCAATCTCATCCATTGATCTCTCTTTTGAATCTGAGCCAATCATTCAAAAACATAAAATCTATAAAATGACCTATCATTATCATTATTTCCTCTTCCCGAAATCAATACTTTTGAGAAGGAACTTAATCTTTGATATTTTTCTTAGACATTCAACAAGGTTATGCTTGCATCAATACTAAAAATCTGAGGGAAAGAATATTGAAAAAAATAAAATGGAGAAGGACAATCAAGATAATTCAAAGGAGAGGACACATATTTGGTGAGACTGTTCTAGTTATAGTTTTATTTAGTTTCAATGTTCATGTTTACTTGTTCTTAGTTGTTTTATTTTAGATTAATACTTGTTAGATTGGATTTAACCATTTATCTATTCTAGTTTAGATCTCTCCATATTAATTCTAGGTCATACAATAGCAAGTTAGGATGTATATACCTGGGATGTCTGGAAATGTGATTAGGATTCTAGAAATACAAAAATGTTGTAAAAATATGATAGGGAGGACAAAGATTCCCTTACTGTTTACTTAGTCCTATTGTTTTTTTAGGACAGATGTGGAATCTTCAAATGTCAAAATAGAATCTGAAAGAATCTCTGCAAAATACCACTTGGAGGATTAAGACGCCCTTACTGCCAACTTAGTCTCGATCTAAATTTCTGCAATTTCAGAATGTGATCTTTAGACCCAAGTTCTGCACTTCCTTCTTTGCCAAATCTTCATATCTAAACCTATAAATAACCTACAAAACAATGGAAATTTGATTTATTGTTTATGGAGGTTTTTCTTGGTCAAACCCCTTGTTTGGTAATTAAACCTTGATGACAATGCATAGATTTGAAATAGAAATGTGTGTGAGACCTAATCTTAAGTGTGTCTAAGATTATGCAAGCTAGAACATGGAGAAACCCTATTCAAATTTGTTAGAATAGAATCCTTAATATGCAAACAAAAGTGACCTACAAAGGAGATCTCAAATCACCCTAATAAGCTATAAGAATGAAATGTACCTTCCTTTGGTAGAAAGTAGAACAACAATGGAAGATGGAATAACTCAAGAAACAATTCCTTAGGCTTGGAAGTATGGATAGTTGCATCCCCCAACCTAGAATCTCTCGTGATCATCCATAGACATCCATCATTAGTCTTTAGCAATGCTATATTTTGACTTGAAAATAGACTTGAAAAACCTACAAAAGCACTAGAAGGCTGCTCCAAGACTTCAATTCCTTGCTTCTTGAAACTCTCATTCTTCTTTCTTACTCACTTACTTCATACTTAGGTGAAAATGGGTGTGAATCTTACTTTTATAGGCATTCCTATCTAATAACCCGATTATTAGATCCCAAAGGCCGACAAAATGCCAAATTAAATCAAATATTTTTATTTCCCACTCTTAATTCCTTAAAATAAAGACCTTGGGACTAAGATGTTCTAGGTGGTGTCTTGATCCCACTAAAGGGGACTAAGATTCCACCAAGTGTGTATTGGTCCCACCAGGATTATTTTTCCATTTTAAAAGGTAGGTTTCTAAGATTAAAGGTTGTTTGTGGATTTTGGTCAGGTTCACAGTTGAAATATACTTCGAGATGCATAAAAGAGGTCTTAGGATCCCATAATAAGTGACCTAAAGAGAATTTAATGCAAGAGATGCTAAAATAGGTCCAAATTAAGTGTGAAAATGCAAAGGTATGCATTTTTTTACAATACACATTCTAATCATTAAATTAGTATATCTATGTTAATTTATCTATTGTAGGTCTATTTTAGGATGACTAATATTATTTTTATATTAGATTAGATAAAAATATATTATATTAGTTTAAAAATTGTGAATTATATTGATAAAATGTGAGCTAAAAGTTTAAAGATAAAAGATAGCGAAACACATTATTATGTTATTAAAGCAAGTCCAGTAAGAGAACGAAGGTAATGGTCAAGGTCTTCTCTTAGGAATTCAAGATATCTTGACAACTATGTATATATTTCCAACCTATGATAGTGTCATATATCTTGTTCTTCTAGTTTATCAAAAAAGGCCATGCAAACATGAGAAATATAAAAACTCAATGGAGGAAAATTTTCATTGTCATGTTCATTAGAGATGCCATAATTAATTTGACAAGAAGAAGATTAGCCATGACATCTATATCAAAGAGACTAGGAAAGTGATTAGAAACACATCTAGAACAAAAAAATATGGCTATAGGCACCCTAGTGTCAAGATAGAGGTGAGGCATCTCACATGGCAAGAGAAGGAAACACATGAGAAATAGTACACAAAGAATTAGCCTAATGCTCAGTAATATTTTACAAGTAGGAAACCTAGAAAGCCAATTTATTGGCTTCAACTTGAAATTCTAGCATAACATTAGAGAATATAATGTCTTTAGTACACATGGAATAGTGAGCATCCATAATAACAATGAAAAATAAAGTAGTATTCCATTTTTTTCATAAGCTAAATAAAATTCCACTTTGAAAGTATGTCAAACTTTCGTAACTCTCAATGCTATTTTAGGAAAAATACCTAGAAGAATCACATACTAAGAGGAAAAATATAGCTAAAGCGCAATAAAAATTAATGTATCTAGGTCCATGTATCTTGGCCCTATTGGTGAAACCATAAAATAAACTTGATAGATTCTAAATGTTCACAAAAATGGTAGAGGGTTTTGCAACAACCAAATGAATAAGTTAAGATCTAACAAAAATACTTGTTGAAGGATACATCATCTCAAGTCAACTATTTTGGGCTTGGAAATTAATAAAGCCAAATATTTAAACCTTGTAATTCCACTTAATGGAAATTTACTTTGGATTCAATCTAGCAGTTGGTTGAAATCATTGGCAAGTGAGAAAAGAGCCATTTATAGCCTTTTAAGGAATTGTAATTTTCCATAAAGGAGTGTCAAGACACCACTTTTAGTTCTTCCACTAAATTTTTGTCCATTGAATCTCAATATTATAGATTGTCTCTAGAGGAACTATAAGAATTAGGAGATCATGGAACTAATAAAAAAGAACAATGAACAATCCAAATATATATTTAGTCAACTCAAATGTACAAATGAGAAAGCCTTGTATTTTAGGAAAGGAAGAGGTAATCCACCTATCATGTGGATTGAAAATTTCCCCATGATGTGGCACGAATGTGTAGACAAGTATCCTATAGGTGTCAACCTATGGATCACTAGGAATGTGAAACCAACAAACTATTTGACCAAGCCATTAACCTTGATGTCATGTGCTGAGTGACTAGAAAAGTGAAATTTAAGGTGAGATGGAAATTCTTCCTGTAACAACCTCGTTGTTCTTCATCGTAAAATTTCCAATGTTTTCACCTCAAATGAATAAAACATGATGCCATGACATAGCAATAGTTGTTTTTCTTGCAATAATGTAAATTACTTGCCTAATTGAAATAAGACAAATTCTAATTTTTCGTTGCATTCAAAACTAATTATACAAATCTTCCAAAACATAGATATCATATTGAACAAAGATGTCATACAATATTCAATAGAGATTTCATTCCAATATAATAATTTCACAATTTACAATATTACAAGAATATACACTATTACAACCACAACTCCACCTTGTTTCAGAGCGTAAGATATAGATGGTCCAGGAATCCATTTTTCAAAACCTTGGTCTTTTTTCACTTGCTAAGGTGGAGAAGTATCACTCAAACACTTCTCCACCAACCACAAACTCATATGCAGGTAATCCCACAAAGCTAGTTTACAATTTCTGGGAGATTCTGATTTTTGTTGAGATCACATATTTTTAGAAAATATAATGATTTAAGCCTTAAAAAGTTTCATTATATGGATTCCAATTGAAGAGGGTTTTATCAAACCACCGTAGATCAAATCCCCTTGGATAGAACCTCGCTAGTTTTAAACCATACCTACAACGAAGTCTCCTTTACACCTATCAAAATGCTGATAAAAAATCACTTTTGATTTACCTTTTGGGAGATCAAATGAATTCATTTAAATTTATTTCTAATTTTCATGGTATTCCTTAGAACGAGTTATCCAATGAATATAATTTTAATATTTTTTGGTTTTATTATGCATGTTTTTTTTAGTTTTATTAAACATGGGTTTTTCACCGAAAATCAAGCTCTTTGTTCTGCACATTTGGAAAAATAGTATATTATCAAAATAAAATTTAACAAAATATATTAAAGCTAGGTATCAATGTCCTTGATCCACTAAAAAAAAAGAAATTGAATTTTGATACATAGAAAAAAAGTTATGTTGTATACAGTTTGAGTATGTTTCAATTGTAATTGGTTTGACTTCGAAACTTGATTAAGGAAAAATAATTGAATAAAACACTATGAAACCAAATGAAATTGCTAGATATCATAGTTATAAATCTAAATTCTAAAACAATAGAATTTTATCCTCCATACAAATTTTTTTATGTTGTATATGGTGAGAGTCACTCCTTAAAAATGTTGTTTTTAAAAAAAAGCTATTTTTCAAAGGAGATGGAAAAAGAAATGCAATCTGATTCCATAAAAATTGAAAAAAATATATCTAGAATCTATAGACAAAACATCACAAATCACTAGTTTTCATCATCTCCAAATTCCTCATGGTTTAGCTGCTATACTAGCTCGAAAGTGAAGATTTGGAAAAAACAAATTAGTTCAATGTCCAGTTTGCCCAAATATTGTAAACCAGTATTGTGGGATCACCCATGCGGTCCCCCGCACATTTATCAATGATAGATGGCCTCTCCCTTCAATGAATGTATTATTTGGGTAACCCTATACAACATACCACTCTGAGCTTAGTGTTGTTCCATAAATGACTAAGATTTATAACCTACGCTAGGTACCCTTCATGCATTTAGGTAGACATGGTGAACTGATAGTGGAGCCTCAACATTCACACTATCTATAGTGGAGTCTTTGGAAAATCTCACTACTTTGGCCAAAGTGTTCTCACTCAGTATAATCGAGCGATGGTCTACCATTCACCTACACTATGGAAAGCTCATTTTGACTTGAGACCATTATATCTATTCTTAGGAAATCCCTCTCCATGGGCAAGCTACTCCCTAGGATAACCTACCTCATTGACACAACTTAAGGTAGCACAACTCAATAGGAAAAGTAAAATTTCCCTCCCTTCACTGGACATCATTCCCAGAAGTAACCTAGTAGCCATCTAGCATAATTAATTATCTAGTTATGAGTGCTCCCAAAGCTTGTCTATGTTTTGGTCATATCTAGCATAATAACAATACCTGTGATAAACATACTCCTTTACCCATATCTACATATGTATAGTATAATAATAATACCCTTCACAAAAAACTTCATCTATCATGGAGTACTTACAAAAAATGCACATTCAAAGTAAATATTTTTGCACTTTTCTTTCAAAGAAAACAATACTTTTCTCTATGTGCAAGCATCAACAAGAATAGCTAATTCAATCACGACATAGCTCATTCAAAAATGAAATGAAAAAAGTATAAAATGCTCATGCTTATGTTTAAGCTTCCCAATTTGACTAGTTGCAGTCACGACAATTATCTTGATATTGATTCTCCAACAAGTCTCTCAATACTTAACTCTAAATTTGGAAAATGTTTCTTATCAAAAGATAATAAAAATCCCTTAATACTCAAGGTTCTCCCTCACTATTTTGACAAAATATTATAGATATAAAATCACACTAAAATGCAATGTCTTTTGTAGAAGAATTAATGTATAGGAGAGAATAATGATGTGTCCCAAACAAATGAACTATTATTACTTTTTATAAAACAAAAAGTAATAGCACTACCTACATTTTCGGAATGATTTTTACAACAAGAAGCAAGTGTAAAAAAACCACTAACATATAGCTTGAAAGGTGGTGAGCATGTAAGAAAAGAATCAACTCAAGTATAGACAAATCAACCCTCATATTCACAACAATTGGAGACCAAATCAACTCTCTATGTGATAGAATTCAACTGTCAACATAAAGTATGACTTCTATGTTTAAAAGGATACAAAGGTGGTGTGATTTCATCCTTAAGAGAAATAGTCATGGTAATTTTGTTGACCAAGTCTATGATCCATAATAGCATCGATTTATTCTCACTATCGAATTAAAGGTTGCGGAGTTTGTAGATTCAAACTCTCTTTTAGTATTGAAGATATGTGTGTGTGTGATTTGGGATGTATCTAAATTCTAAAAACTAATGAAATAAGCCAACTATTGAATACAAACTAATAAAATGCAAAATATGTTTGAAAACACAATGTTGTATGCTAAATGACCTAGAAAATACAAGTAAGCTATAACAAAAATGGAGGAGAGTATAGAGGTGCACCTGGAATCTGAAGTGTGATGCAAAAAGGCTCTAGAACCTTGCAGATTTTGTTGTTCAGGCCAACTAGGACACTTACACCAAGTTGGGTGACATAGTCTTGTTTCAAGGAGATTGTACCAGAATAGGTTTCGGGGAAATGGGTACCCAAAACTACAAAGATCACTTTTCAGACCAAACAGTGAGACTAATTCGCCAATGATGGTGACTTAGTCCACCTGTAGCTTTCAACCTTTGCTTTTTCTCCTAATAAGTGTACGGGTCTGAATTTGCATACTTTGACTGATAGGTTGGGGTATGTGTAGGATCATGATGGGCCAAAAAGTGGCAATATGTAAGTGATATGATGGCCCATGTGGCTAACGAATTATTTTTTACCCAAAATTGATGAAACGAAAAGGGTTTCTAAAGGAGATTCTCAGATTTCCACCATTATAAATTCTGCTTTACTTTTAATTTAATAAATAATTATTATTCATCTTCTATTTGAATTACGACTAAATTCCTAATTGATAGGCTGATTGAAAAAAACATTATGACTAATTGTTTTGACCAGGTTAAGGTGATCAGATATGCGAGTTTTTATATTTTTTGAAATTTGTAATACAAAATTCATAATTAATTATTTACTTGGAAAAAAATTACAAAATATATGCATCACATGGGGACATGATTCCTCTACATATATGCAAAATCTTATAAAAAATATTATCATTTTATTGTGGTTAGGTGGTAAGACAAACACCCACTTCTTATTTTTTCCCTGAAATTTAAGTATTACTTCATTGAAATTTCAAATTTTCACCAAATAGATATATAATTTTTAAATAAACCTAGTAGTTTAGAAACTACATTCAATTTGCTACAAATTCTATTCTTACATATTTTTGAAATAATAAAGATAACTCATTCAAAAAAATTATGTTAAGTTGCCTAAATCTAATTTTTTGAATTTTCATCGCCACTTAAGGTCTTGTTTTTTCCATGATGATCCTACACATACTAGTTGTCTCCAAGATTATTTTAGGGTTTGTTCACTTTGAAGGATGTTGATGGGATTTTTAAAACTTTTAACACCTTGATCTTTGAAAAATCTACATACAAGACCAAACCCTTGATGTATAAGTCTGAATATATGCAAGTAACAACTCCAATGGATGAATGTTTGGTGTTCTTAGATTGATTGTGTGAATGCTTGATTGTGAACTATTTGTCTATGGACTTGAAGAGATGTCTCTGCTCCATAGACTTCTGGTGGTTTCTCTTAGATCTTGTGGATCTTGAAGAAGGTTAATATTGATGTTCTCTATGTTCTAGAAAATGCGGTTGTGGTTTGGTGCTTCAAAAGGCTTGCTCTAGAGCTACTATGTGTGTCTACATGGTCAGGTTGGACTATTCGATAGATTTTGGTGCATGGAAGTTTTTACAACTATTGTGGATGTATCTAAAGGTTTTGAAGAGGTGTTTTAGTGTTTGGTGAAGTGTGTTGTGTGATCCACATGTGATCATCTTGTTTTGGATGTGCGCACTTCAAAGTTCATTGGTGTTTATATTAGGTTTGGTTGACCTAGTGTCTACATGTCACATGGAGATTAAGCATTGATTAAGGAAGTGTGTGACTAATCCAAGATGGTTTTTGGGTCCTAATTAAGTTTATGTTTGGTCTTCTCTCATTCTTATCTACTGTGGGAATGTTGGGCCACTGACCTTATTTGAAATTGTAAAAGGAAGAACATGTAGCCGACCTTAAGAATTTCTCTAAGGTTGAAGTTGGTATAAAGGAAATTCAAGAAGTTATGAATTGTGTATTGTATGAGTGTGTGAATCAAGTGTGAAAAGTAGAGTGTTTGAATCTGAATTGAGGCAATAGTACTTTGATGTGTTAGATTCTTGAAAGTAGTGAGTTGATGTTGTCTGTAATCCTTTGATCAAGCTGTGAATGTGTGGAACCTATTGTGGTGGATTTTCTATTGTATTTATTTGTTTGTAGGTAGTGAGCCTCCTTTTGGACAATGAGTCCTTTTTATAAGAAGTGCACATTTGTATCTAGATAGTGAGTCTTTTATGGGTAGTGATCCCTTTGGCAGTGAGCATTGGTATCCAGTATTGCATTACTATTATATTGTGAGTTAATCCTCACTGTGGTTTTCCACTCATTGCGTTTTTCACATAAATCTAGTGTCTTTGGTGTTTTCTTTCTATTATCTAAATTTCATGTTTATACTTAATAATATATTAAAGTTAAAGTGGAATTGATTAAGGTTTGAACTAAAAGTAATCTAGTACAACTGATTCACCCTCCCCCATCTTAGTTCTCTTGTGCATTTCAACATGTTGTCACTAGAACCTTGATAGGACAGGACTGTTGAAAGCTCTTCCTGAAGCTGGTCAACATGACTAGTGGCTCTCTCATATGTTGCACCTAATCTCACTATGACTCGAAGAGGTCTACATATTCCCTTACAAAATGTGGGGGCATGTACTCTAGCAATGTACCATCCTCTACATGAAATGGAGTAACTATCTCAATGATCCCTCATTGACAGAGATCACGCCACTCTCACATGGATCCATGCAAGATAGAAATCATAGGAATATAAAAAAATATCATAATCATACATAAAGCATATATGTAAAAGACACATGTGTAAGTAAATAACATAAATATCAAATCATCACCTCAATCCCCCATCCGCGATTCGGGGTATGACCATACAACATTTTTCCCCATTTGTGTTGAAGGTGTGGGCGGCCTACTACTACTAGCCTCCCAACACCTATGCATGTGGATCTCTGGCTTGGCTGTGGCATGTGATCTAGTCAATCTGGTAGACAATTTCTCTCCTATATTGGGGGAAATTGGATCCTCCTTGGCCTCATTAGTATCCTCACTCATACACCAATTCTCCTCCTCATCATCATCCTCATTTTAATCTAGAAAGATGTCAGGTATAGTGTCATCTTCATCTCTATCACCATCTATTTTCTCATCATCTTTGTCCTCTCTCCAACCTACAAGAGTTCAGGAAAAACCCATAGGATGGTATAGAGGATAGCTTGGAGTTGGTCGAGCTCTAACCCACCACTCATCATAGGCCTTAGTGGTACCTATGTCATAAACCTCAGAGACTGGGGGCAGGTCATTGTCATCGTCCTCTAAATTGCCAATATATACATCCTCGATAGTGAGACAATGTCTATCCCCATACCTAGGAGCAGTTTGTGTTGATCATCGGTACATAAGTCTACTCCTCATTATTACCTATATGTGTATGAACTACCTCATAACATGGTCATAGTAGAATTATATCACTATGTAATCATGCCTACCTACAAGATATTGGTCCACCTATAATTTGTGTAGCTCATGCTTGTCATCTACTCATTAGTGAATCCACTAATATGGTCTCCATCTCATCCTCATCCAATTGGTCATATCTAATCCACCAGTGTAGTAAATCCCCCTTCTGTCATGATCATCTTAGTGGATAGTTGAAGACATATGGCTCAGCCATGGCTGTTATGATGGGAAACCCTGTCGGCCTCATACATGTGATATGCTTGAAGCAAAAACATTGTAGAAATATACAATGTACAATGCTATAGAGTGCCTGGTATACAAATCGGCCTAGATCATAATATAGATGGGTGATAATTTTGTGGCCCCATGCATAGATGGTTCTCTACTCCTCCATGCTTGTGATAGTATGAACAATTCTAGCATCTAAATGAGCTTCTCGACTATATGGTGCTAATGTGAGCACTAAATTGATGATCAAGATACATCGTAGAAGTGGTTACCATGGATTTAGAATCCATTTAAGCTCAATTCATGATCCGATGCTCAAATGACGGATAGGCCACTCTAGAAAAAATAGAATATCATCCCTCCTATATATAAAGGTAGGAAGATGGAAGGTACATGAGTTTTCATCCCATCTGTCTACTAGGGATGCCAGCATAGAATCCTGATACCTCATTGGCGACATGAAATATACCCAAAATAATCCAACATCCTAAAGAATCTCAATATCCTCCTTTGATATTCACTTGAAAGACTCATGAAGGAAACAAAATTGTGTCCCTCCTAGGTGCTGATAGGCTCAGGGAAGAATCTAAAAAGAAAAATACATGAAATAAGTCCTAAAATAGGTAATTAAATAACATTACAATTGTTCTAAGATTCCTTTCAACCAAAGTGGTCGCCTAGGCCATTTTTGGATTGGGGTTCTTGCACACTTTGTGCAAAAGTTGGAAAATTTGCACCAAAGCGGGACACTTTGGGACACATTGCACCAAAGTGGGACACCTTGCGCCAAAGTGGGACACCTTGTACCAAAGTGGGACACCTTGTGCCAAAGTAGGACACTTTGCAAAAATGATGGATGATTTGCACCAATCTTTTCCAAGGTCCTAAAATCACTCTAATTACATGAAAAAGTATAGAAAGCACATGAAAATGATGAAAAAGAAAAGATGAATCTACTCACCCTGTGTTGAAGTACACCTTGTGTTGTCTCTTTGTGAATCATGTCCAATCTAGGGGGCTTGTAGGTCCTTTAGCTTGACATCCTCAATCACTTTGCACCAAGGTAATTTGTAAAAAGGTAAATGTTAAATGAATAGTGAAAACTGTCATTTTTATTAGTATATAGTAAAACCCTAGTAAATAATTCTTATTTACTTAAAGGGAATTAAATTCAAATTACCATATTGGGGGCTAGTGGACTCCATCTTCGACACCATTTGTTGTGTTGGACTCATGATTCTGCTGTCAGTCTCACCAAATGTTTATCCCCATGTTGTATGGTACTTGGAAATACCTTATGATCTGATCTAAGTAATTTGACGTGGTTTTGTATTCACCCTGATTCCACCTTCATAAAGCAAGCAAAATTGGGGGGGCATACTCCTACCCTCAAATTGAATTCTCCATAGAAGTTTGATTATTTTTAGTAGCTAATGAATCTGTGTTGCAGAATATAGTTCCTAACATTATGGTTTTGTAGGTAACTACAGTGGGGGCTCCATTCTCCCTAATGAATCCATATGAGTATCATTTTTATAGAATTTATTTCCTATAGCTTACATATGCACGTAATATCATATGGCAGCTAAGGTGGGGTCTAAATGTAGTGTAGGAAAAAGTAACCCATTTTCAAACTTAATTTAGGAATAATTAATACTAAAACTAACTTAATTAGTCCTTGATTTAGTGTTGTAATGTGTTTTACAAATTCACACTAAGTCTAGGGACATTTTTAATAAAATACACTTAATTGTGCCTTATTTAGGGCATTGTAAAGTATTATACTACACTTTCACACTAATGTACGAATTCATTAATTAATTGAGCTTAATTGGCCCTTTAGTTGAAATTCAAGCCATATTAATTGTATTTTTCCAGGATCTATATTGACACCCATTAATTATATTGCATAATATTTAAACTGGAAAAGTTGGAGTCCTAGAAAACTGTGTTAGGACCCATTCACCACTTTGGGTGAATGGGTCCTCCTCACCTACGACACCCTTTTGTGGCATATTTGAGGTGGTTTTTTAACATTATCTCACCTCCCCGAAGCTTGGTCCTAGAAAATATGCTAGGACCTATTCGCCACTTTGGGGATGATCCCACAATACTAGTTTACAATTTTTTAGCAAACTAGATAGTGAACTATATTTTTTAAACTAAATCTTCACTTTTGGGCTCCTATAGCGGCTAAACCGTGAGGAATTTGAAGATGATGCAAACTAGTGATTTGTGAAGTTTTTTCTATAGATTCTAAATAGATTTTTTTCATAAAAATTGGAATCAGATTGCACTTCTTTTTCCATCTCCTTTCAAAACTAGATTTTTTTTAAAAACAACATTTTTAAGAAGTGACACTCACCGTATACAACATAACATTTTTTGTATGAAGGATAAAATTCTGTTTTTTTCGAATTTAGATTTGTAACTATGATATCTAGCACTTTCATTTGGTCTCAATTTTTATGGAATCAGATTGCATTTCTTTTTCCATCTCCTTTGAAAAATAGCTTTTTTTTAAAAACAACATTTTTAAGGAGTGAATCTCACCATATACAACATAAAAAAATTTGTATGCAGGATAAAATTCTATTTTTTTAGAATTTAGATTTGTAACTATGATATCTAGCACTTTCATTTGGTTTCATAGTGTTTTATTCAATATTTTTTCCTTAATCAAGTTTTGAAGTCAAACCAATTACAATTGAAACATAGGCAGATTGTAAACAATATAAATTTTTCTATATGTATCTGAATTCAATTTTATTTTTTTAATGGATCAAAGAAAGCAATACCCAACCTAAACATATTTTTTAAAATTTTATTTTGATAATCTGCTATTTTTCCACATGTGTAGAACAAAGAGCTTGACTTTTGATGAAGAACCTGTGTTTAATAAAACTAAAAAAACACATACATAATAAAAACAAAACATATTAAAACTATATTTGTTGGATAGCTTGTTCTGAGGACTACCATGATCATTTCAAATAAATTTTAAATGAATTCATTTAATCCCCCAAAAGGTAAATCAAAATATTTTTATTAGCATTTTGATAGGTGTAAAGGGGACTCCATTGTAGGTATGGTTTAAAACTAGCCGGGTTCTATCCGAGGGGTTTTGATCTAAGGTGGTTTGATCAAATCCTCTTCAATTGGAATCATTAAAATGGAACCTTTTAAGGCTTAAATCATTATATTTTCTAAAAATATGTGATTTCAGCAAAAAATAGAATCTCCCAAAAATTGTAAACCAGCTTTGTGGGATCACCCTTGGGAAAATGGCCCTTTCTTAGGAAACCCCTTTCTAAATTTATTTGTGGTAGGATTTTAATGATTTTCAATCTTAGATCTTGTGTCAGCTTGTGTTGCTTGAATTTCAAGGTTAAATCTCAAGGTATGTATAAATATAAGGTTATTTTCCACAACTTTCAACTAGAGAAGATAAGCAATCTATGAGTCTAGAGAAATTTCATGAGATCAAGCATTCATATTAAAGAAGGAAGCAAGAGTGA
Organism: Sequoiadendron giganteum; assembly: GCA_007115665.2. Lineage (NCBI taxonomy): Eukaryota > Viridiplantae > Streptophyta > Pinopsida > Cupressales > Cupressaceae > Sequoiadendron > Sequoiadendron giganteum. The sequence goes on from CM021106.1 coordinate 563,768,977, forward strand.
GTTTTTGGAGCAACATTACAAGTCTTCAAACTCATCTTGTGTCAAAGATAAAGCATTATTGAAGGATTAGTGATAGATTCCTATGGAGAATCATGAGGAATTTTAGGTGTTGAGAGATACAAAATACATAAAACCAAGCATAAGGACTTGTTTCCTAAGTGATTCCATCTTCTATGATCATCCTACTTGTAGCCTAAAGAGAGGTATATTCATATTTGTGACTTATTGAGAGGATTAAGGATTTTCTATAGTTCACTTGGATTGTTCATGTTTCATTTAAGGGTTCTATTCTAGCAAAATTGAATAGGATTTCCTTTACATTCTATATTAATGCAAAACGTATCCCTTTTTCCTACATTTGGGAATAATTAATAATTAATTAACCTAACAATGCCTTGATTTAGTGTTGTAATGTGTTGTACACGTTCAAATTGAATCTAGGGCCCTTTTTAATGAAATGTACTTAAATTGTACCTTCTTTAGGGTGTTGTAAAGTGTTATATTAAACTTTCACGCTTATCTAGGGTTTCATTAACTAATTAGAGCTTAATTGGTCCTTTAATTCAAATTTAAGCTCCCTTAATTGCATTTTTCAAGGATATATCTTGACACCCATTAATAATACTGTATAACATCTGATTTGGAAAAATTGGTGTCCTAGAAATTTGTGCTAGGACCCATTTTCCTTTAGTGTCAAAAGAGTCCTCATAAAATAGGACACCCCTTTCTTGGCATATTTGAAATGGGTTTTTCACATTATTTCACTCCCCGAAGCATGGTCCTAGAAATTTGTGCTAGGACCCATTCACCCAAGGTGGCGAATGGGTCCTCCTCAAATAGGACACCCATTTTTAAATTTAATTATGGTGGGATTTCAATTATTTTTAATTCAAGATTTGATGTCGACTTGTATTATTTGATTTTTGGGGTTAAATCTTAGATTTAATATAAATATAAGTTTAATTCACATTTTTTACCTAAAAAGAAAATTTAGGTGATTTCATGGGATCAAAAGAAAGAGAATTATAAATCATTTCGAGGAAATTCCAAGGAAAATTATTGAAGTTTCATTGCAACAATTAAAGATCATATCATTATGTCAAAGGCATAGTGCATCATACATTTTGTTGAGCTAATATTGTTGATGCAGCATTGAAGATCTACTTGAAAGCATTGATTCACATCCAATTCCAGATCACGATCTACATTCTTCATGGTTACTTCATGTTATTTTTAATATTTACATTCCAAGACAACTTCCAAGGTATCAACATTTGATGTTTGATGTTTCATGCTTCTATTTCATTATTTTATCACAAGGTTTAATTACCTCAAAGGGGTTTGACATAGGAAAACCCCTATCCTCTAATAATCAAACAAGTTGTCTTCTCTTAAATGTGTGTTTGCAGATTTATAGGTTGAAGATCAAGTGGAGAAATTTTTTGAAGAAAAATTATCAAGGTTATCAAGTTGCAAAATTTGTCACCTACATCAAGCAAGAACATGGAAATGAAGCTACAAAATTTATTTCAAGTTTCTGGGAGTTGATCACCGAGGAGCTAAGAGTATAGATCTTGAAGAATAGAACCTAGATCTCAATTTTCAAAAACCTTAACCTGGACCCATTTGCTAGTAAAGGCGAATGAGTCCTTTGTGACCTAAACATAGCCTTCTTACAACAAGGTACACACCATTCTAGCCTCTCAAAAAATTCCCCCATTGTTGCTATAATAGTTAGGATTTATTTTTTATTATTATTTGCATCATATCATACACATAACTACATGTTTTATTATGAGAATTACTAGTTCATCATTGTGATCAATTCATTTTGATGCAAATCCTATTTTGCCACCATTAAACACATTCTTAGGGATCTTAATCTTTGACACACTTATGGTTAGGATTTCACACACATTACATGTTTTATATTTTTCATTCATCATCAAGGTTCAATTACCAATATGGTGTTTGGATGAGGCAAACCCCTATCCACCAGCAAGCTCCAATGTTTTTCTTGTAGATTATTAACTGATCCAGATCTGAAAGCAAGAGTTTCAAGTTGTAGGGAAGGAGTGCTGACCTAGAAGTTGAAGATCAGATTCAATTTTTTTGAAATGGCCTAACATGAACCACTCACCTTAGGTGGTGAATGAGTCCTTGTTAGGGTTTAGGGAAAACAAATCTTCACACAATATAAGCTTCATTCCTAGATCTAGATTGCTTTAGATAGGTACACCCAGACCCATTCGCCTTGGGTGGAAAATAAGTCCATGTTAGGGTTTTGAAACAACAATATTTGATTAGGTGCACAATATTCCTTCTTCTTTGTTTCTCTAGACAAGGTATTGGTTCTCTTTGTTTTGTGTTAGATTCATTCATTGTGTGTGATAGATCTAGAATTAGAGTTAATTTACTAGTTCAATTTCTTCTTCCCATATTGTGAATTAGATCACTACCTCATCCTTGCATAAAGGAGAGATTGCAAGATCCCTAAATCTTTATTTAATTCACCTTCTTAGGTTGACATTTACCTCAAGATTTTGGATCTCATTTCTTGAGTGAAACCATTAGAAAAAGAGGGTTAGACATCATAGCCCTATTTTTCTGTGTTTCACTTATCATATTTTTACATCCTATTAGGGTTATAGTCCTCTTTGATACTTCATAGATACACATTTATTTAATTTTGTGTAGCTCAATGATATATCTTATCTTTTACCTATTTGAACCACCTTGGAATTTCCCTATAGGATTTTCCTTTATCTTAGATGTGATTATTGACTCTTGTTTTTTACTTTGGTCAACCCTTAGGTCATCTTTATTTCTTATATAACTTTAGGGATTTGTGAGAAAATTGTATACTATAATATTTTCCTTTCCATCTAACTTTATGAAGTGTTCACTTGAGTCCACATGTGGTTCAATCAGTTAAGAATTATTTCTCTAGTGATGTTCCAATTTGTAATGTGGCTAATATTGTCACTAAAACTAAAATTGATGAATATAGTCATGATAAACATGTGGATTAAAAAAAAAATATTATAGAATTAATGTATTAGACACATAATTTATTCATCAATAAATGATTTATGCTAGATGTCTTATAGACTATTGATTCTATGGTTTCAAACCCTTTCTCTTTGACTAAACCATCTATCCTACCTCCCCCATATGTGATCATTTCTTTCTCTACCCCAAATCACTCTCATGAATTTTTCCTGCATTAGTAACTACCTCGATTTTTTTCTTCCCCCATCATACTTGCTTCTTGTATGCAAGTTTTCAAATATATTGCTTCTTCTTCTCCACCCTCTACTACTTTACCTAACATTGTTTTTAAAACATATGTGGCTCCTTCTACCAAGTTAGTTCCATTCTAGCACTAATACTATCATATCTTGAACCATCATAGCCAACTTTTGTTGCTTACATATCTTTATTTCTCCTACCCTTACATTAGATGCACCTCATTACATATCTTCATCAATTCTTATTTTTTGCATTCTATTATTTATTTCACTCTTCATTACATACCTCAAATCATTTTTTCTTCAATGTATTATTCTATAGATTCTATTTATACACATCATAGTTATACATAATCCTCCTTAGTTACCCCCTCTACCACCCTAGATGCACTATTTTAAATTTTTGATAAAGAATAATGAGTTGACACCATACGTGGTGGGAAATACTATGAATACTTAAACAAGGATAGAAACTCACCATTATAATTTAATTTTTTTACACATCCTATACCATTCATATTTTTCCCAACTATTTTTTAGTATATAAGGGAAATAGGGACCTCAATACATATGTATATTCCTTCATTACTAAATTCTTGGGATTTTTCTATGATATTATACTCTTGGATAAAAAAATCTATATAACATTGAAATAATATGATACTAAATAATTTTGTAAGGGTAATTTTTTTTTCTGAAGGAGTCCCACTATCCTATGTGAACGGAAAATAAAAACTAGTTCTTACTTGATCGAATATAAATCTCCCACAATAAAATGGATAAAATAAAGTGAGGCCATAAAGAAAATTACATTTTTTGAAAGGTGTTATCAATTTCAATTATCTTATGTAGAGATATTTAATTTAAAGTTGGGTGGCTCTTGGTCATGCTTTTCATTGTCAATACTTTTCATTTAAAAAAAATTGTTTGAACGATAACACTAGCAATCTACATGACATCCTTAAAGTTTAATTAATCTCAACTCTCCCCTCACCTTTCAAAAAATTATTCTTGATTTCCTTTAGATCCTATTCCATATGTTCCAATATTTTTTTGTTATTTTCTATTTTGATTCGGTAAAATTCCTCTTTATTCCATAACCCCTAATTTAATTTTTAAGTATTACCCCAAAATTTATGGGCATCAACTAGAGTTTCCGATAGATATAAAAATATTTAATAATGTTCAATTTAACAAGTAGAAACTTTTGGGTTTTTCAAATTTAAATCCATATTGGTTTCAATATTATTGATTTTAATGAAAAAAATTAATTATCTTCAATTGGATATTCACATAGTCAAACAAAATTTTCATATTCTCTCTAATAGATATGATCTTTTCAAATAGTTCATCCATGTTTTAGGGTCAACTAGTGAAAATAATATATAGAATGATTGACATACACATCAAGGAACTCCTTTTCCATTCCCTTCAAAGATATTGGAACAAAATAAGAAGAGAAACTAGGGGTTTCTATCCCATTTTTAAGATTTTATGAGGATTAAGAAAATTGAGGATTAGAGAGGAAGACATAGGTGAAAATATAGAAATGTTAAAATTTAGATCCCTACGAAGAATAAAAACCTCCCTAATAAGAGACAAATCTAGGTTTTGAGATTTGAAGGTTGAAATAGGGAAGTAGTTCATGGGGGCAAGCTATTTTTGACCTCAAATAATTCACCAATAAAAAACTAATACCTTGGTGTAGGGTTATAACACTTTAAAACCATTTGTAGTCCATGATGCACTTTTCTAGATAATAGAGTAGATTAAAAGGAAAAAAAATGATTTACTATGAAGAAAGTCATTTAAAAAATTAAAATGATATGAAGTAACCAAAGCAAACTAACCTTCCAAGGTTACTTATTGCATTATGTATACAGAAATATCATTCTAGTGAGTCTTAAGGGAGCTCCTAGAGTATCCCAAATTTAGCTATTATATCTCTTCCCATTTCTTAAGGAAAGTTCCAATAATGTGTTTCATCCTTGTCTATTGGTTTTATACATTAATTTTATAATTTTGGAAGATATTTTATAGAAGTTAAAGTTGAAACATAGAAAAATACTTGATGTTCAAATGGGAATAATGGAAAATGAGGTTTGAATCAATTAGGGACCTATTTCTCTCTATTTCATTAGGAAATTAGATCCACACAATAAAAGGACTATCAACATTTAGGTGAGTCAAGTCAAAGTTTAAATTTTTATTGATTTCCTTTTTTTGCAAGGATGGGGGTCTTTATTAAATAGCAATTTAGGGAGAAATATTAAAAATAAAAAATCAAACCCAGAATGTAATCTACAACTTTGGATCTAATAGATTAAGCTCAATATTGATGGAACAAAATATTAGATCACAGATCAGAGAGAGGTAAGATGATGTGTACTAGTCACCAAAAGTACTCTACTAAAGCTAACCTAGGACTCATTCACCTAGGGGTGAATGGGTCCTGAGTTAAGGTTTGTTCGCAACATTTAGGAGCCTCTGCTACAAATATAAATCCTTCAATTTATCCAAGTTTTAAGTTTGAAAATCTAGAAATAAATTATGTAGATGAGTTTCCATGAGATGACATCTTTTGTAACAGATTTTACAACTTTGACAAGTTCTCCATTTTTTCTCTTCAAGAGATCTTCAAGATATCTTCCACCTAAACATGCAAAAACAAATCAAGAGGGGAAAATGTTTTGTTTTTAGTGAATGTGGGTTTTCCTTGGTCAAACCCTATTTTGGTAATCAAACCTTGAAATGAAATGAAATAGCATGGAAGGAATGATGAATGAACAAATATATGTCATAAATAATGAAACCCTTCAATGGACCTTGGAATGTAGGTTTACAACTTCCATGAAATAGCTTCAATGGATATGGATCTTGATCTTGAAAATTCATTTGAAACAATGCCTTGAATTCTTGAGTAGATCATGAAACCTACATCATCATGTTAGCTCCAATAACATGCCTTATGTAAGAATACATTGACATGAAAATTGGATCTTGATTGTTGTAATAATTATTTAATAAATCTCCCCTTGAATACCTTCAAATTCCCTTGAAATTTTCTTGTGAAATTACTCTTGATCTCATAAAAATTGCTTAACTTAAACTTAGTGAAATGACCTTATATTTATAGGTATGTGACATAAAGGTCGTGAAATTGAAATAACACAATCCAACATGTGAATATGGATTTGAAATTATTAAAATATTCCCAAAAACATAATTTATATTTATGTCCTAGGTCTAAGTGAGGACCAATTCACCCATGGTCGAATGGGTCCTAGGTCACTCACCTAGGACACACATTTCTCAATGAGAAGGGTTATGTTTAGGAATTAATGAATTCCAAGTTTCCTCTTTGGAAAATGTAACTAATTAGGCTTGGATTTGAATTAAAGGGGCCAACAAAGGAAAATTTACCTTAATTAATTAAGGGATCCCTAAATAAGCGTGAAAGTGTAAAGAGGTACACTCCACAACACTAAAAATAAGGCACAACTAGCTCCATTTTAATTAATAGGGACTTATACTTAAGTGAATATGTAAATACATATTACAACACTGAAATAAGGCATAATTAATTTTATTTTAATATTAGCTCCTAATTAGGTGTGAAAATGTAAAAGAGATACATTTTTCTACACTGCATTTATCCGACACTTTAGTGAGAGGATGACCCCATGTCAAACTCACACTAAAGTAGACAATCAAGACATATGTATCCAACAATGAAAAAGATACTCAATTATACAAAATAAAAGACTAAAATAAAAGAAGGTAGATCAAGTTTTGACTATCAAATGTGATGTGGTACATGCCTCAATTGTTTCTCCAAGAGAAAGGGGTGGATAAAGCCTTAACTATCCAACATGATGTGGAACACATCTCGACTATTTGTCCAAAGATGTTCACAAGTATAATTTGATGTCCACTATGAAAAAAATGTGTGTGTTCACTCTGGGCTAGTGGAATCTCAGGTTGTGCACTAGGTGAGCCACCAATGGGTGGAAAATGGGAGAATCTTATTAGGCTCCCATACCATATCAAAGCTATCCCTCTGAAAACTGAAGAGAGGCACCACAAGATGAGACTTTGGGCTTCACAAGGCTTAACAAGTTGTGTTATACTAAGCACTTATGAACAAAGGAAAGGATACACTAGCAAGAAAAGTGTGTTATGGTTGGTGGCCTTGAAAGGAGGGATTCAATCTTCACAAGGTTAACAAGTTGTAAATTATGCTAAACACTTGTGAACAAAAAATCAAGTAATGGTTTGTTCAAAGGGACTTTTCTTAGTTCATGTAAGGTCTCTTCTTAGGAAACATCATGGCTAATGTCTCCAAGAGAGGACAAGTCTAGGATAAGAGAATCACAACTTGGGGAATGCAACACATAGAATTTACACTAGGAGGAAAGTCGTATACTAAGAAATATAATGCTATCAGAGGACATCAAACCCAATGAAACTACCAAGAAAAGGATACATCACAAGAGGAAAGAAGATCACACAATGAAATATGAATGTCAAAAGCAATGCCAATGTATGCCCCCACTTTAAATAAATTGCTAGAAATATTTCTGGGAGAAATTTTCTTTAAAGTAGCCAAGAAAGAATACATTGGAGCTTATTCAAAAAGCCCTATGCAAACTCATATGTTACCAAATGAAGCTACATCATGAAAAATAAGGTAAGGGGTTTCCCCTAAAATTAAATCCCACAACACAGGGAATTTTAGTGTAGGAAAATGCATACCCTTGCATTTTCACACTTGTTTGGGCCCGCCTTGCTTTATTTATCCTTATTTATGTCTTAATTGGTCCTATTTTGCATCTACAAGCCCTATGAATTATATTTTTTTTTCTGAAAATCTTGACAAATATTAATCGATAAGAAATAATTTAATGTTTATGTCTATGTGTCCCTAATTTGTGGACTAGGACTAAAACACCACCTAGGGTATCTTTGTCCTCCATGGGTCTTAGGAATCTGATCTTGAATGCATCAAAAAAGGTCCCTTTTTGGAGTTAGTGCCTTGATATTTGAGCCTTGGGACTAAGACACCACCTAGGGCATCTTAGCCCTCATCTTATTTTTTGGATTCAATTTCAAATGCTGGCAGGATTTAACCTCCTTTAATTAATGATTTCATATGTTAGCTTGTTGTGGTGTAGTTGTGGGATATTAAGCATAGATAAATATAAATACAATGTTCCTCCACTCATTTTCATATCTTATCTCACCTTTAATCAATCAAGCACTCAAGTATTCATTCAGGAGCATTCAAGACCAATTCTTCAATAATTTTGAGCCATCATCATGTTTGTTTTGGAGCTAACAATTCTGATGTATGTTTTTATAATTCATGCTAACATTTCATTCAATATCTATCTTATTCAAGCAATATTCAAGATCAACATCCATTGCAACCCTCTCAAGCATATTTACAAAATTCCATCACGAGGGTTTAGTGAGTTGTAGCATTTCCATTTGTTCATTCATCATTCTCCTTCTCTATTTCATTTCACTTCAAGGTTTAATTACCAACAAGGGGTTTGACCAAGGAAAACCCCCATTTACTAACAATCAACTATTTTTCCCTCTCTTGTATGCTTGTGATTGCAAATTCATGTTGGAGACTTGAAGATAATTTCAAGTTCAAAGTTGCAAAGTTTCAAAGTTGCAAAGTTGCATTGCAAAGTTGTCATCTTCACAAAAACTCACCTACAGGCCAAATCTAGAAGATTCAGGACCTCAGATGTAAGAGGAAGCAAGTGCAGACCTTAGAGCTCAGGACCACACTTAGAGTTTTAAGAAATCCAAAATGGGAGTAATACGCCACCCAGGGCATCTTATTCCTCCATAACACTTTTTGATGACATTTTTGTATTTCTAGAATCTTCATCACATTTCTAGACTTCCAAGGTATATACCCTCTAACTTTCCATGGTTTAATTTTGTCATTTGATCTCCTTATTTGGCTTTCATTGCTTGATTTTGTGAGTTGAATGTTTTTTTTGTGTTTTTCAAGAAATTGTTTGGTGGTGAGCCCCTAAAATCTTAGAGAACCCCCTCCTAGGTCCTTTCCTATTGAAATTTGACTCAACTTCAAGGTTGATAGCCTTGATCTCATTTAGGAATCCTAGGACATTATTGAATGACCTAGAGAAATAGGTGCGCATTCCCCTGCGTCATTTTCCTATGGTTCATTTTGGTGAACCCAACATTTTAGAGCATTCATTTAATGATGTGTAGTCCCTTAAATTACTAGATCTAAGTTGAATCCATTCTTTCATTGCATCCAGGGTTTCTCATATTTAGTGAAACTACATCTAGGGTTTCTCAAATTTTCATTAGTGAAAGTGCATATAGGTTGCATTTTTTCTTTCTTGCATCATTTCATCTCATTGGAAAACTGAAAAATTACATTGTTAATCATCCTAATTGCATTTAGGAATATTTTTTATTGCATTTAAAATTGAAACAAATTGCATTCAACTTTGCATCCAATTTCTTGTCACTAGTTTCTTTTTTTTGTATTCATTTGCGCAATTTTCTATTTCCAAACATCAGATCCATGGGAAGGCAATCTGGGAACACTATTAACAACTCTAGATTTGTTGATTTTCTTTATAAAAACCTCCCTTGTGATGAAAATTCCCTTACTGGAATCTTATTCCCTCTCTAGGTTTTTAGCTCACAATCCTATCTCAGTTGATTTCATTATGTTCTAGTTTCTAGAACCTTCAAATTCCTTGAGTAGGACCAAGATTCCCTTACTAGTGTCTTAGTCCCTGCTGAGTTTGAAGCTGTATTTTTCAATATTTAAATATACTTTAATGTGCTTCCTAAGTCTCTTGGTAACATATACTATAAGTTTGGAAAGTTTTGGGAACATCTATTTTATGCATCTAGGTCAAAAACATCAATTTAGGGCACTCATTTTTGAAATCATTTCAATTACAAGCATCATTAGATCTAAAAATTCTAACATTTCTGAAACTTTGCATAATATGGATGAAAGTACTTTTCACTTTTTATATACAATGTTTACATTCATAAAAATGTGCATAAGTTTGATAAAAGTTCTTTTCATTTTTGGATAAACATTGTTTGCATTCTTATAGTTTATTCTACATTGGATAAACATGTTTTTCATCTTTGTATATAAATTATTTACAATGTTAAAGCATTTCATGAGATGGTTAAAAGTGATTTTAATTTTTGTTCAAACAATGTTAGTACCTTATCTTTCTAGGCATGCTAAGAAAAATTTCATATCCCCTCCCTATGAGAGCAGTTTTGTGAAAGAGAATACAACCTTGGACATTCCTAACGATCACATTTGTTCTTCCCCTAATATATCTCCTATTTGTGAAGAAGATATTTCAGTGTTAGAAGAACTAATCAACGAGAGTTTTCAGAATCCTAGTAGTCTCTCTCCTTCCACCTCTCTTAGTGGACCAGACATTGATGAACAACAAGAAACAACCATAGGTAATCATGATGATAACATAATACAACAGGAGACCATTGAAACTTCAACTAGTCTACATTCATCTCCCAACATCTTAACCTCTTGCGATAATGTTCTAGAGGATGCAAGTGTAAGTGAACATATGTTGGTGTTGGATGATCAAAAATGTATGCTCTATGACAATCCTCTTTATGCTCCCTATCCTATTTCGAAAGACATTATAGGACAATGGAATGAAATTATGGATAATCATGATGATTAAATTTTTTCTTCTCCTAGTATCTCTCCTAGTTGTGAAGAGGATACTTTCATGATAGAGAATCTTAGTTGTCCCCCTTCACCTAGGGAAACCCTTATTGAGGAAGAAAATTCAGCCATTAATCATTCCCCTACTTGCGATGAAGTCATTTTGGAAGATCCAATCCCTGAATTTCAAGAACATTTGGTTTGTAGCTCTCCTAAAAACTCTCCTACTAGGGAAGATATCATGGTCGAAGAAAATGAGAAAATTTACAATAGTAGTTCCTTAGATGAAGATGATGAAGTGACATTAGAATCCCCTTCACTAAGAGACCATGAAAATAAGGATGCATTTTCTAAGGTTAGGCACATTAGATACCCCTTGGAGTACTCTCCTGATACTAAAATTATCATTTTTCCACCCTCTCAAAACCCACAAGTCCAGAACACACCCATCCTTATCATCGAACCACCTAAGAACAATGTTTCACAACAACTGAGTTACAATATTTTCGCTCATACATACAACACTAGGAACAATCCATAACCAAAACAAACACCTTCAACATCCCTCCCATTTCCTAATCCTATCTTACTATGTCCCCTACATTTACCTTCACAAAGTGGAAAGGAGTATTATCTTTTTGAACAACTTAATTATACTCCCACAAAGATATCCCTATGGGACCTAATTCATAATTCACCTAATTATCACACTATGCTTCAAATAGCCTTGCAACAAGTTTCGATCCCCTCTACTACAAATCTGAATAACATAGTAGCCATGATTCAAGGAATAAATGCTGAAATTATTTTCCATCAAAGTGATCTCCCTTCTTTGGAAGTGTTAAAACAATGTGATTCTCTCATGATCATAGCTCAATATAAAAGTGACCGGATAAAACAAACCCTTTCTGAAAATGGCTCATCCTTAAATGTGTGCAGTGTAAACCTTTTGGATAAGCTTGGTGTTAATAAATCAAATATACAACCCATATCTTTCTCTATTAATGCCTTTCATAATGCGTGAAAACAACTACTTGGTGTAATCACTTTACCTATTACCATTGGAAAGGACACATTACAAACCATTATCCATGTTATGCCTAATGATCTTTCATATAATCTTCTTTTAGGAAGACCGCGAATTCATTAAATGAATGGGGTGCCTTCCACTCTTCATCATAAAATAAATTATGTATACAACAAAAAAGTATATGCAATAAAAGTCGATCCTAAACCATATAATTGTTTGAACATTGAAAAAAATAAAGATAATTATTTAAACACATTCACACCAACTACACAAGTAGAACCCATGCAATAACAACAAAAGATAGATGCCCTAAACCCTTGACAATGATATTGCTTGATGATGTGGGATCGTTGAGTTTCAAACAAAAATTAATGGTAGAATACAAGATCATAAAAAAAGACTCTAAAAAGGGAAAGTAAAAATAAGACCCTTCAAAAGCATCCACCTCAACCAATTTAGAATAAAAATAAAACTACACAACAAAATTTGATGAGATACACTATCAACAACCACCAAATCCTAAAGAAATGAAAAAGATTTATGGAAGAGGTTATGAGCTTATAAAACAACTTGGATATAGTGGTAAATGATGTGGTGCTTGAGAATAAGGTATCCATGTCCCTATAGAACCTTACATGAAAGAAACAACTAATGGTCTTTGTTATTGCCCTTTGATAGAAATAAAAGAGTCTTCACTTAAGTAATATCAACACTCTAATAAAATATTCCTCTAAATAATCTTTAACAATAGTGCATCCTAAATTGATAGACACTAGTGGTCTTCATTGCTATCATTTTCAATAAACAAATAAATCCCCGCTTAATATCAATTTCGTCATTCAAAACACTAATTATTTGAATTTATTAGAGTTTACACCCTCCAATAAAGGAGAGAACAAAATATTGCAATCTAAAGATTCGTGTGTAAGTATGACAACTAATACTAAGGAAGAGATATCTTTATCGCAAAATAAAGAACTTTTTTCTACTTTTGATCAAGAGAGTACCTTGGCGAGACTCCTCCAAGATCGTTTGATATCTCTCCCTCCAAGGACATGAAAGAAATTCTACTACAAACATTTATTTTCTGCATATCATAGAGTTCATGGTAAGTCTACTAATGAATGTAAATGTTTGAGTAATAAAATCCAACATCTTAAGGATTTTGGTGCTCTTCCTTATGTGGGGGAACCTAATTCCTCTAATTGATATTTATTTTCACCCTAGAATGTTTCTCGTCAATCATTTCGGCTCATCCTTGTCTCACACTAAGTGGGGGAAAGGGGTCAATTAGCATTGTCCTCGTATATCACCTGTCGCTACCTCTTTTGGCTATTTGACCACCTTTCATGTATATATAAGAGCAAGCTTGGGATTTGGACGACATGCCTTAAGTTGGCTCACATGTGATGTACTGAGTTATACATTTTGGGATAAACCCCTTCCCTTCTCATGACATAGCTTATCAGAAACATATGACTTGGCATAGGGATTTTTGGGTAAGCTCTCATGTCTTCTTCTACTTTAAGGAAATTTCTCACAATAATGGTGTTAGCAACTACTTTAAAGTGGGGGCATACATCATTGTGTGATTTTATTTCTTCTTGCAATGCATCCTTTTCTTGGTGGTGTCATTGGGCTTGATTTCCTCCAAGAGTGTGATATTTCTTTGACTTGTCCTCTCTTGGAAACATTAAGCACAATGTTCCCTAAGATGAGACCTTGCACGAACTAAGAAAAATCCCTTTGAACATCCATATTTATTGTAACATTTTTTTTGTGCCTTATTAAAGTCATGGAGGTATTCTTTGATATGGCCCCTTGGGGCTAACCTAGTGAACAACTATCTTCACTATCCTATGTGAGCATGCATTTTATTTTTGTCCTTATCATAGTCATGGGTGTATGACTTTAATATGGACCTCTGGGGGCTCACCTAGTGAAAAACTAGCTTCACTAACCCTTGTGAGAATGTGCTTTTTTTTGCATAGTGGATAACTTGTTCCACTTGTAAACATTATTGGACAAACATCCTAGACTTGGTCCACTGCGTTGGATGGCTAGTCAAAAATTTATCTCTTGCATTTTTCATTTTCCTTTTTTTTTTTTCTTTGATGGTGAATGTTTGTGATCTGATTATGGCTTCATATATCATCCACATGCGTGTTCCTTTGTGCCTATGTTGGTTTTCCATAGGATCTTTTTCCTAGGGGCTTGATCATCCCTCTTGGGGATTGTCATCCTATCTTACTAGTATTCATACATATGGGAACCCCTCTTGATTGTGTGGTTAGCTACTTTAGTGTGAGTTTGAAACAAGCTCACCCTCTCACTAAAGTGGGAGCTAAATGTAGTGTAGGAAAATAAATATCCTTGCATTTTAAAACTTTTTTGGTCCTACCTTGCTTTATTTATCCTTGTTTATGTCTTAATTGGTCCTATTTTGCATCTACAGCACCTATGAATTATATCTTTTTTGGAAAATCCCAAAAAATGTTAAATGATAAGTGATAATTTAATGTTTCTATCTATGTGTCCCTAATTTGTGGACTGGGAATAAAATTCCACCTAGGGCATATTTTTCCTCTATGGGTCTTGGGACTTTGATCTTGAATGGACCTAAAAAGGTTCCTTTTTGGAGTTTGTGCCTTGAGATTTGAGCCTTGGGACTAAGACACCACCTAGGGCATCTTAGTCCTCCTTGGCTTATTTTTGAGATTCAATTTCAAATCTTTGAGGGATTTAGCCTCCTTTAATTAATGATTTTATATGTCAACTTGTTGTGGTGTAATTTCAAGATATTAAGCATAGATAAGTATAAATATAAGGTTCCTCAACTCATTTCAATATCTTAACTCATCTCTAATCAATCAAGCATTCAAGTATTCATTCAACAAAATTCAAGAGAAATTATTCAAGAATTTGGAGCCATCATCAAGATTCAAGCATCATCATGTTTATTTTGAAGCTAACAATTGTGATGTAGTTTTTTATAATTCAAGCTAACATTACATTCAAGATCTATCTTATTCAAGCAAGATTCAAGATCCACATCCATTGCATCCCTATCAAGCATATTTACAGTATTCTATCACAAGGGTTTGGTGAGTTGTAGCATTTCCATTTATTCATCCATCAATATAGTTCTCTATTTCATTTCATTTCAAGGTGTAGACATCGAAAATTTGTCTAGGCCTGCGAGTACCACTTTCGACATAATTTTCTAATGTCCATGGTCATAATTAAATAGTGTTTATTATTTAATTGCTTTCTAAACACATCATTCCTCTATTAAATAAATAAACTCTTTTAATTATTTAATTAATTCGTTATGACCCTTTATTCAACATTGATTAATTAAATAAATCATATTTATTTAACTATGTTGCTAACTAATTAATTCTCCTTCTTAATTAAATAATTTATTATTTAATTACCCCTTTCTCATATTTCAACTATAATTTTAATATTTATTATTTAATTATTCAATTTAATCCTTTTCAACAATCAATTAAATAAATTACATTATTTATTTAATTAATTCATTTCAATTTTTGAATGTTGAATTAAATTAACATTTAATTCATTTTTAAGTGTTTATGTCACATTCTTCTACTGTCCATTTATCTAATCATTCACTCACCTTGTGACTTGAGCTCTATTTTAAATCCGTCAGTTATCTCCGGATTCAATATTTGATCATCTCTATGAGGAGACTCTCTGTCACAACCAGCTAGTTAACTAGTTCTAACTCATATGCATGAATGTGTTTATTAATTAAATATATTTATTTAATTAATTAATTCATGTATGCATTTGAACGGATTATTCTTCGAGTTATAACTTTGTATTTTTCATTCAAATTTTATTTCTTCTATTTTCGAAGATTCTCAACTGAAGATTAAATTGTTTATTTAATCTTGAACTTGTGTTCTTTCTATTTTCGAACGGTCTTGACACAAGATTAAGTTATTGTTATAATTTAATCTTTATCCTTCAAAATTTCCTAACTTACATTCTAATTGACACATAACTCACATCGCATGGAATTCATCAATCTCATATGTTGATATCTCTTTCGAATCTGAGCCGATCGTTCAAAAACCCAATTTCTATAAATTGACCTATCATTATCATTATTCCTCCTCCCGAAATAAATACTTTTGAGAAGAACATATTTTTTCCAATATTTTGCTAAGACAATACATCTAGGTTATGCTTGCATCAATACTGAAAATCTAAGGGCAAGAATACTAAGACAACAAAATGGAAAAGGACAATCAAGATAATTCGAAGAAGTGGACACATATTCGGTGAGACTGTTCTAGTTAAAGTTTTAATTATTTTGTTCATTTTTAATCATTCCTAGTTGTTTGATTTTAGATTAATATTTGTTTGATTAGATTTTACCCATCTATCTATGAAGATTCCTCCATTTATTCTAGGTCTACATTTGGTGAAACCGACGTTAATCATGCTTCAAATTTTGCAACATTTTTTCGTCTTTCCATTTTTTATTTTGTAGGAATCGTATAGAAAACCAAAATTGATTGAAAAAATGATGCATCTACATTAGCGAACCACATGTGATACATCTTGCACCATATATGATAACATGAACCGCATTCGTGACATTCTACACCACATCCGATTGTCAACATTTTTCACTGCATCTGACTATCAACGCAGCACCGCATCCGACTATCAACATCACACCGCATCTGTAAGTTTAAAAGTTGCATCTGCCTAGTAAAATTTATTTTCTTTTTTTATTAACTTCCATATTTTTGCGATTAGGTTTTTCATTTTTTATCTTGTTTTTTTTTCGCTAATGTTTTGTTTGCAGTTGTGTTAAGGGGAATAACTTAGTTTTTGCAGGACGAAGCGTAGAAGACCAAGAAAAAAACCAAAAACATCTTCTTTTCTGTAGGATGAAAGCCGAAGACATGGATAAATTACTAATTAGTTGCATGCAAGACCTTATGTGAAGACATTGAACTTGTTTATTTTTTTTAAACGCTTTTCTATTTGGTAGATAAATAATTGTCATTTGGATTAAAATTAACTAGTGTTTGCTTTCTTTGGTGTAAAAGCACATTTTGTAACCCTTTACGATTCAGTATATCAAAGTATCCTCTCCCCTTGCACATTCGTGTGATCCTGGGTGTAAGAGAAATAATTACTGAATCTAGAACTTGGGCCTATCTTGGTGGGAAAAAGTACTCACCCCAAGACGACTCAGACTGATACCACACTTTAGCCGACGACTTCCACTTAGTATATAAAAGTGGATTTTTGGGGGAAGCCCCATAAATCACGCTCACTGTTCTGATAAGAAGGGAAGAAATGGTATCTCATCGGACTGGATGGTGCCCCATGAAAGGAATTCCCTTACTAAAACCCATGTTGCAGTTTTTCCAAAAACCTATCTATTTGCTGGTGTAGCAGGTTCAGACATGTGAAGCCATCTTACATTCTTATAGTTCATGTGTGGAGATGAGATGTATGCCATGGGATTTTCATGGGTATAGTAGCTTGGCTGCCCCGTATAAGTGAGTGTCATGGAGGGGATCCAATGGGGTTAAGCTACTAGTCATCCACCTTGAATATGCATAGCTAGATCTATGCAAGTAAGAACTCAGTAAATATTAACAGCCTAGGGTGTAATTGTTCTCTATTTTTTAACAAATCCATCACTACAAACTGAAAACACATTGTATTATGTGCTTTTTCTTGTTGTATTTGGCAAACAACTTTATCATTAAATGGATTCAGTCAAAACACCATCTTCAGAAAACCACAACTATCAAATAGAGTGGAAACTGTCATTTTTATAACCGCATCTGTCATATAGAGTCACAACTGTCATTTTTATAACTGCATTTGTCATAGAGAGTCGCAACTATTAAGTTAAATGTCGCATGTGTTTGTCAATAGTTTCACATAGTCTAGTTTTGGAGCTGCAACTATTACTTTTGAGTCACATGTGTGTCAGCGATCCACAACTATCAAACAAAAAGTCACAAGTGTCTATCAATAGTTTAGGTTCACATAGTCCATATTCTAAGTCACATATGATCCACTGAGTCGCATCTGCCATAAACTAAACCGCATATGTCAGAAAGTCAAAATTGCCTGTCAACATTCACAACCTAGTTTGGTCAAATCACTGCATGTGCAAGTTAAACCACATTTGTCAAACAAATTAACACATCTGAAAGGTGAACTGCATTTGGCTATCAACAAAAAATTGTGAAAATTGCTAACTAAGTCCGTAAGCATAACTGTCCTTTTTTGCTTCTATTTCTAAAGATCAACCTTGGACAGAAACTGGTCAAAAATTTATCAAAACCTTGCATTATAGGTGTCATATACGTCCTATTCATAGTCATCCTAAGGTGCATGTATTTAGATACTTCCTACAAAATTGCATATCGTAGAAAGAATAACCTTCCTCGCCATTGGATACGTTCATTCTGCAATTTGTCACTATCATTGAACCTAGTCACTATTATCCTATTTGGTAGGTTATACCCATTTTATAATCATTTACCATCATAGTCTACTCGATATTTTTCATATTTTCCATCCTACCATACGTCATCTCAGTATATGTCATTTTAGAAATCTTAAGCAATATCCTTTATATTCAGAAAATCCAAAAGAAACATAGAAATAGGACATATCAGTTTTTAGACATAGTTTGCATTACCCCATTTTGAGAAACGTTTCATGGTTGAAACAAGCTCTAAAAAGAAACAGAAAGCAATGTTGGACCCTAAATAATTTTTCAATCCTTTCGAAAATCAACCATCAAGAAAAGAGATACCACACAAAACTCTCCTTGAAAAACATGTCACTAGAGAGACACATGGAAAAATTTATGTTGAAGACATAGACGCCACCGTACAAGATCCTGTGTTTGCATCCTTTATGGATAAGTGTTTGGAAAATGATCCCCAACAATATCAAGCAAAGTTGCTAGTAGAAGGTGCCACACTACCACCAGGATTTGATATTCACACTTTGAAAACAACATCTACTCAACCAGCACAAATTGTGATGTCAAGTGTCTTTGTTCCTCAAATTAACGCAGCAATAGCAACTAGCATACCTACTCAAAAATCATCAATTGTAAACATGACCCCATTCAACACAACAAAAGGTTTACAATTTACTGCGGTAGCAACTTCATTAAACCCCTTTGGGACAAACACTACTAGTAAAATATCCAAAGTTGGCATGAACACAAACTACACCAAACCAAAACATGCCAACAGGAAATATTCCTACACCAATCCAGAACATGCCAATAGGAAATATTCCTAGGGTATGTGCAAGATCATCATGGAAAAAATAGGCCCTTAAGTGGCAATAAAATTTTGAAAAATTAGAGTTAGGCAACTTGATGTAAAAATTTGAATAAGTTATCTATATTATTTAAAAAATATGTAAGAATAGAATCTATATAAAATTGAATGTAGTTTCTAAACTACTAGCTTTATATTTATTTATTTTAAATCTATTTGGTGAAAATTTGAAATTTCAATGCAGTAGTACTTAAATTTAAGGAAAAAAATAAGAAGTAGGTGTCTGTCTGACCACCCTAACCACAATAAAATGATAATAATTTTTTATAATATTTTAGATATAAGTAGGGGACTCATGTCCTTATGTGATGCATATTTTTTGTAATTTTTTTCCAAGTAAATAATTAATTATGAATTTTTTATTACAAATTTTTAGAAATATAAAAACTTGTATGTCTAACCACCTTAACTTGGTCAAAACTTCATGAAATTGATTTTGTTTTTTCAATCCTATAGTATGCAAATTATAGAATGTGACGCATATATCATATTCAAAAAATGTGATACCATTTGAAAGCTATAGATGTTTTTCAATTAGCCTATCAATCAGGACTTTAGTCATAATTCAATTAGAAAATGAATAATAATTATTTATTAAATTCAAAGTAAAGCATAATTTATATTGGTGGAAAGCTGAGAATCTCCTTTAAAAACCCTTTTCGTTTCATCAATTTTGGGTCAAAAAAAAGTCATCAGCCACATGGGTCATCATATCACTTAGATATCGCCACTTTTTGGCCCATCATGATCCTGTACATACCCCCTACACCAAACCAAAACATTCATATGGGAAATATTCCTACACCAAATCAAAACATTCTAATAGGAAATATCCCCACACCAAATCAAAACATTCGAATGGGATATATTCCTTTGCCAAATCACAACCCATCATAGAACACAACATTTTAGAACACCTACATTGATCCAAGCAATGCAAAAAACATGTCCTTGAAACAAGTAGATGTTCTCCAAAACCAAATTGAAATTCTTCAACAACAGAAGGACAACATGTCTATGTCAGACAAATGAACTATCTCATTGCAAGACCTATGTCCATGTCCTTTTGACAAAATGCTCTACATGACACCCTCCCCCCATGGATACATTATACTGAATTTTCCTAAGTAGAATGGGAGGAAGAATCCTTTAGAGCACATTAGAGAATTCTCTATGACATGCATGGACATATCATATGACCCCACATACTTGATGATACTATTTCCGTGAACCCTTATTGGGATAGCACTGGAATGGTTCTCTAAATTACCATATGGCATATGATCATGAGGTGAAATAGCTGAGAAGTTTGTCAAACACTTTTCCTTTGACATAGAAAATGAAGTAACAATAGCTACCTTTTTCCACACAACACAAGAAGATGGGAAAAATTTCACTACTTTCTTCCAGAGATGGAGAAGTCTAGCCAACAAATGTCCAGTTGAAATACCAGAAAATAAAAAAGTCAAGATATTCCTTGAAAACATCAATCCAAAACTGAGAGGTGACTTAAGGGTACATTGTTGTACTTCATTCCTATACTTGGTACAAAAGGGAATCATCCTTGAAAAAGGCCTTATTGACAAAGGAGAAATTAAAGCACCAGCCAAAAACCCTGTGATTCAACATAAAAACAAACTAAATGATAGAAACAAATTTTGGTCTAGAAACAAAAATGTTACAATTGACAACATTGTTGATGCTAAAAGCATACATACGGGACCAGTTATCACACTTAAGGGTTACAACCCCAATCAAGACATGACGAATAATCCAGATCAAACATAAAATTTTGTCCAAAATTCTCAACAACAATGACCACAAAGGAGATTTCCTACATGTGAATTTACCCCTTTTGGGAAACCAATCGAGACAATTTTCAAAGAGTTGATTAAACACAATCTCATTAAACCTTTGGAACAAAGAGAGTATGATCTTGGAAAATTTAAACCTTCATGGTGGGAAGATAACACCTATTGTGACTATCATCGAACAAAAGGACATAACCTACAACAATGTCGACAATTGAAGAATATCATACAAGACTTTGTTGAAGATGGAACCATAAAGGTCAATGGGAAGAAACATACAAAGAACAATCATCATAAGGTCTTCACAGACCCATTACATGACCACAAGAATGAAAAAGCCTCTAGTTTGGGAACCAAGAATACTCCATCAACCAATTATACAAATACCAAGTATGACTATGGAAAATGAAAGATCATAAATCACCTGGGTATGTGCAGGATCATGATGGGCCAAAAAGTGGCGATATGTAAGTGATATGATGGTCCATGTGGCTGATGACTTTTCTTTTACCCAAAATATATGAAACGAAAAGGGTTTTTAAAGGAGATTCTTAGATTTCCACCAATATAAATTATGCTTTATTTTGAATTTAATAAATAATAATTATTCATTTTTTATTTGAATTACGAGTAAAGTCCTCATTGATAAGCTGACTAAAAAAAATCTATAGCTTTCAAACGGTGTCACATTTTTTGATTCCAAAACATGTGTCACATTATATGCTTTGCATACTATAGGATTAAAAATAAATAAATTGAATTTCATGAAGTTTTGACCAAGTTAAGGTTGTTAGATGTACAAGTTTTTATATTTTTTTAAAGTTGTAATACAAAATTCATAATTAATTATTTACTTGGATAAAAATTACAAAAAAATATGCATCACATCGAGACATGATTTCTTTACTTATATCTAAAATATTATAAAAAAATATTATCATTTTATCATGGTTAGGGTGGTTAGACAGACACCTAGTTCTTATTTTTTCCCTAAAATTTAAGTACTACTGCATTGAAATTTTAAATTTTCACCAAATAGAATTTTTTTTTTCTAAATAAACCTAGTATTTTAGAAACTACATTCAATTTACTACAAATTATATTCTTACATATTTTTGAAATAATATAGATAACTTATTGAAATTTTTACGTCAATATGCCTAACTCTGATTTTTCTAATTTTTATTGCCACTTAAGGGCCTATTTTTTCCATGATGATCCTGCACATACCCACCTCCGAGCTGCAAATTAAAATGTCCATACAATCACCATTAAGATGCATCTTGAATGCGCTATAAACACACGTAGAACTAAGATAACACTTCTAGGTCCTTCTTTTGAGCCACCTGCATAGTCTTCCAAGTCTAAGTACAATCTCCTTGATCAACTGAGCAAAACCCCTGCATAGAAATTCATTTTGGAACTATTGATTTTATCGCCTAAGCATCAATCCATTCTCAATAAATCCTTATAGAACATGACTATTCCTACAGACTTAGATGTCAATCATTTCAAAGAAATGGTAGGATATTTAACCAACTCCCATCATGCCACACTTTCCCAACATGATTACTCACCTGAAAAGACTGATCATAATGACCCATTACATCTTGAAGTCCTATTCCATCAAACAAAAGTCAGACAAGTCTTGGTAGACGGAGGAGCAGGTTTGAACCTGTGTACCCTAAAATTGGTTAAGGCATTAGGATTCTCACAAGCATGCATAGACACCACAAAGAGTATAGTCATCAAGGCTTATGATGATGAGGAAAGATCATCCATAGGAGTTGTCACACTCCCTATCAGAATTGGCCCAACAAATATGAACACCGGTTTCCAATTCTTGGATCTCACCCTTTCGTATAACCTATTGTTAGGTAGACCTTGGATACACACAATGAAAGTCGTACCTTCCACATATCACCAATGTCTGAAATTCCCGTATAATGTCACCGAGATCATGATTGATGGTGATCCAGATCCTTTTCAATAATGTACAATCTTAAGGAAAATTCCACAATGATAGGTACCCATTAATCAAGAAGCTTCATCATCCACTTTACCCCTATACATTGATCCATCACATCTTACCAAGTCCATTTCATTCAAACCATCATCATCCACTCCTAAGGTCGAGGTCCAAGACAAGGGTTGTGGAGAATATCACATGAAGGCATCCTATTGTGTCAGTTAGCTGGTTCCACCTAAGGCATATGGATTACCCATGGTAGATAGATGATAGTCAGTAGTAAATTTCATGTTCCCCCTACAATGAAATTGACCAAATGGGGAGAGTTAAGTGAATAATTTGTGGACCAAGGTGATATTACCTCCTAGTTGTACTAGGAAGACAATGAATACCCCTCACCATCTATTCAAATAGCTAAGGATCAATATGGAAAAGGATATGATGGACATAATTGGTTAGGACTACATCAAAATGGAAGGACAGAACCAATCACTGTCTTGCCATGACTGAAATACCTAGGGCTAGGGTTTCTACCACTTAGAATTGATTTTCCTAGTACTTCATCACCATTTCAAGAGGAAGTGAGTGCTTATGTAGACATTGAGATATCTCACAAACCACTTCCCCCAGTTTACGATGAATCCCCTTAATCAAGTTACTATGAATGGGATTCCCTTTCCTCTACCAGCACCATGAACCTAGATAATCTATTTGGAGAATTGGACCTAATGATAAAAAACGTACCAAGTCCATCTAGTCCCCGTAATAAGAATTCCTTGTCAAAAGAAGAATGTCTTAAGCACTATTATTGGGAAACCCTTGATCATGCATCTTGGGCACCTGACAAACCATCTTATGATGACTTAGCCCTTACAATAGTCCCACATAAGAGTTTAGCTACCCGTAGGAAAAAGAACAAGGAGTTAGTCCAAAACTTTTGTGACCATGTCAACCACTCTATATTCACCTTGTCAGCTTCCACCTTTGAGAACTCAGATGATGACATGCCCCTCATATATCCTCAACTTATAGAATGGGATCAACAAGGTACACCCGTCTTAGACACATTCGAGAATGACGATGAAATAGCTGAGTTCATGGGACTTCAAGAAGGCATACCTAGAGGGGATCATAAAGCTAGTTTTACCATAGACTTGGATGACAAAGCATATTTTTGGGAGTCTATTTACACCTCTAGTCACAAAAATGAAAATAAAAAACGAAAAATGATGAAAATGATAAAAATGATGAGTCCCTAGGTGAAAACCTCCCTGAGGTACCCAAGGATAGAGGTTTAAATATTCTCCCCGTGGAATAGGAAAATTCACCAATGCTAGTAGAAGAGTCTATTGAAGTCAACATAAATACAAAAGAAAACACTCAAATAGTATATTTTGAGGCATCATTGTTAGAGACAAAAAAAAAAAGAATTTCTAGACTTCTTCAAAAAGAGACAAATAAACTTTGCATGGTCATATGTAGAGATGCCTGGGTTGGATCTAGACCTAATATTGTACCATCTACCATTACAACCAGGTATTAAGCCAATCAAACAAGAGTTAAGGAAAATGCATCCACAAATTGCTCTACTAGTCAAAGCAAAACTTAAGAAACTCCTGGATGTCGGATTCATAAGAACCATAGACTATGCAGACTAGATTTCAAATTTTGTGCCAGTGACTAAACCAACTAGGGGCATCCACATTTGCACAGACTTTAGAGACATCAACGAGCCATGTCTTAAGGATGACTTCCCTTTGCCGAACATAGACATGATAGTAGATCTTACAACAAGATATGAGATGCTATCCCTCATCGATGGTTTCTCTGGATATAATCATATCAAAATTGCAGTTGAAGACCAACACAAGAAAAATATCACGTGTCCATGGAGCACATACTATTGGAATGTTATGCCTTTTTGGGTTAAGAACGTAGGAGGTACCTATCAACGGGAAATGACTACTATTTTCCATGAATTTGTACATACTCTCAAGGAATATTATGTCGATGACATTATAGCTAAATCAGAAACAAGGGCAGATCATTTGAAAGTTCTAGACAAGATATTCTAGAGGCTAGAGAATTACAACATTAGGCTAAATCCAAAGAAATGTGTCTTTGGAGTTAAATCAGGGAAAATTCTAGGGTATATCATTTGTAGAAGAGGCATTGAAGTAGATCCAGAGAAGGTAAAATTTATTGTAGAAATGCCTCCTCCATTCAGCATTTGTCAACTAAGAACACTATAGGGAAGATTACAGTCTATCAGGCATTTCATTGCACAACTGGCAGACAAAATACACCCATTTCAACATCTACTCAAGAAAGAAGTACCATTTGTGTGGACACCTAAATTTCAGGAAGATTCTCAACAAAAAAAGGATTATTTGCTTACTCCACGTATCTCAATGCCACCTACAGATGGAAAACCATTGATACTATACATTTCAGCAACTCAATCGGCATTAGGAGCTCTTCTCACACAAAACGATGATCAAGGTCATGAAAGAGAAGTGTACTACATCAGTCATACATTGGTGGGATATGAATTAGATTATAGCAACATAGAATGTTCCTATCTTGCGGTAGTCTTTGCTACTCAAAAAATTCGGCAGTATATGCTAAATCACCAAACCATGTTGGTTGCAAAGATTGATCCCCTCAAATATCTCCTAAGTAAAGCAGCATTAACAGGCCGATTGGCTAAATGGGTTATGATACTTAGTGAGTAAGAAATCCAATATGTGGAGAGGAAGGCTATAAAATGATAGGTGATTGCAAATCAGTTAGCAAATACACCCATTAAGGTAGACCATCCTTTAGTGGCAGATTTTCCTAATGAATTCATCTTCAGGATTGACACTAGAACCGAATGGAAATTATACTTTGACGGGTCACACGAAAATCATGGTTCAAGACTAGGTATCCTATTTGTTACACCTCAGGGCAATACTATTCCTAAATCATTCAGGATTGATTTCCTTTGCAGCAACAACATAGCAGAGTATGAAGCCTTAGTGACAGGATTAAGAATGGCAACCCAGCAGAAGATTAAGAGTCTACATGTTTTTCGCAATTTTCAACTAGTAGTCTGGAAAGTAAATGATGATTATGAGAATAATGATGAGAAAATTTCCCCCTATAAGCACATGGCCAATAGTTTCAAGTAGTAGTTTGATAACATTACCTTTCAACAAATACCACGTATTCAGAATAGGGTTGCAGATGCTATGGTAACCATGGGTTTCTTATTGGATATTCTAAGCAACCTGCCTAAGTTTGAGTTGTTGGTTGAACATTTTTTGGTCCTTGCCTATGATGTTCCTGAGTCTGCAATGGTGTGTATGATTTTTGGTCCTACTTCCCCTTGGTACAAAGACATATTCAACTATCTAAGTGACCAAAACTTACCATTAGACTTGTCAAACAACCAATGCATAACCTTTATCCATAAGTCAGCTAAATACACCATTATCAGAGATACCCTGTACAGATGTACCTTAGATAATGCCCTAATGAGATGTCTCAATGCTGAAGAAGCACAAACAACCTTGCAAGCAGTGCACGAGGGTATATGCGGATCCCATAAGATTATGAGACTAGGTTATTATTGGCCTACAATGGAAAAAGACTCATATATCTTTGTAAATAAATGTAGACAGTGTCAAATACACAGAGATTTGATAAGAGCACTAGCACAGAAGCTTCGACCAATTACATCACCATGTTCCTTTGCCCAATGGGGACTTGACCTCATATGTAAGATACACCCTCCATCATCCAATGGCTATAAACTCATCATAACTGCCACCAAATACTTCACTAAATGGATTGAATCTATTCCCATGACCTACATCACCGGCATGCAAATATCCAAGTTTATCCTAAACTATATCATTTGTCGCTGTGGTGTACCCCAATCCATTATAAAAGATAATGGCCGCCCATTCAAAAACCAAGAAGTATGCTATTTATTTGAAGAGTTCCATATAAAACATAATTTTTCCACCCCGTATTACCCACAAGGTAATGGCCAAGCTGAGGCATCTAATAAAACCATTGATAGAATCCTAAAAAATATTGTCAATGAAGTTGGACGTGACTGGCATCTACAACTTAATCCTGCCTTATGGGCTTACCGCACAAGCATCTATACTCCCACTGGTGCCACCCCATACTCCCTAGTATTCGGATCTAAAGCTATCTTACCTATTGAGGTTAAAATTCCTTCATTGAGGGTATCCTTGACAGGTCACATTGACGATGAAGAATACCGTGTATCCAAATTACAAGAGTTAGAATTACTGGATGAACGAAGACAAAAAGCACTAGACCATTTGCAAGAATATCAAAATCATCTTCACCGTAGCTATAATAGGAAAGTTATAAATAGACACCTTGACATTAGTGGCCTAGTTTTACTAGAGAATCCCAAGAATGAAGAAGAATGAGAAAATTCAGGTAAGTTTGAACCTAACTGGTTAGGGCCCTATATTGTCACAGAAGATTTTGGATTAGGAGTCTATCGACTCTCTACCCCTGAAGGAGAACCACTTTTGTCACAAATCAACATCCTTCATTTGAAGAGGTTCGATGCATAGCTTCTGAGAGTCTTGGTCTTAATCGAGAAAATATAAAAAAATCAAAAAAATAAAAACATGGTTACCTTGATGAAAACTTGGCAAACAAGTGTCTTTGTAACACCAAAAAAATTGGAAAATCAACAAAATAGTAAAAAGAAATAATTCATCTAATAGTGAAAATAACTTCGGTGGTGCTATGGATAAGTACCTTGGTGAAAACCTAGAAAATAGGCGCCATGTGTAGTCAAACTCTCTCTTTCATCTACCATCATTCCAATCAAACTTTTTCACCATCCCTGATAATAAATGGTTGTCATATCCATTACTTGGAACGATTGACATCAATCCATCACATTCCCCACTCCATCTCGCATGTCTTATTCCCAACTGGGGGAAAATCCTTGTTCTGTGTCATGAAGACCTTGTACCTAGCATTACACCATCAGAAAATGTCCTGAAAAAGTTCAAGAAACATTAGAAAACTTCAAAAATCAAAATCAAAAATCAAAACATGTCAAAAAATCCCAAAAACAAAGTCAAGTGCATCATGTTAAGTCAATCATAGACATAGTCAGACTACGTTTCCTCTGCAACTAGATGTACGCAAGGCCATCAGTCAATGTGCCCCTGGGGCATTAGGTTTGTCTATCTAGGTTTCTCACGTCTCACACACATTAAAATCATGAATCTTTGTACATTCAAAATCATTGGTCTTGTCGAACTACGAGGTCTTTGTGTGTACAAGTTAGGCAAGGCTAATCAATCGATGAGCCCTCAAGACCACACTAGGTCAGTCCAGTAGGGTTTATCACATTCACTATCACACATGTTGCATATCATTAGATTAAGTACATATCTTCAGTCAGTTATGTCAGTTAAAGTTGGGTCGAACTACGAGGTCTCTGCGTGTACCATGTAGGAAAGGCTAATCAATTAAGGATCCCCTGAGGCCACCTTAGGTCAGTCCTTTAGGGTGTATCATCTCAATTCATACACTATCAACACACACACATACTTTTAATCAGTCAAGGAATCAAAAAAATTCATGCATCAACAAGGCAAACATCTCAAAGTCATCAAGTCAATATCAAACACATTATCAGAATGATCAACTTATGTCTTAAGCAAGATATGTTTTTCTTGTCAATGGACATCATCAAAGTGTCATAGCCTCGTGCAGCTTGTCGCATCAACATCATCAAGCTCCAAGGTCTTATACGACACGTTTCTTCTTGAAACCAGGCTTTTTCATCCCTTACACAGATAGTAACCAAGTCGAAACTAGACTCAACATCTTATGTGGTATGCGTCATCCCTCACATCCTACTATGTCCAACATCAAACAATCCCACAAGATCAAGTTTTGGAGAATACTTTTGTTTGGCTTTATGACTTTATATCTTGTTTTGTCTTATCTTTCTATTGATTTGTGGATAATTCTAGTTACTAGATTTCTGACGGATGTTCCTTGAAGGATTTAGAGAAGCAAAGATGTATTAGGACACTTTTTCTTTTTTTGTTTTCTGTCAACCATCTTTTGAACTTTGGTTTTTGAGTCATGTTACTATTTTTCTCAAGGATGTCCTATAAAGGATTTAGAGGAGCAATGATGTCTCATGACCCGTATTTTATTTGTTTTTTGTCTGTGGTTTGTCAAGACAAAATGACTGGGGCAATCTTTCCCTTAGTATGAGTTCAGACACTCCTTGTCTATGACTGCCCTTTTTTTGCAAGTGGATGACTTTGTACACTATGGTCTATCTCATATCATGGTGTGTACTATCCATTTGTGTCATTCCCGCCCAATGATGATAAAATGGAAAGCTTAGCATATATTGAAAAATATTGAAAATCCTATGTCCTTTCAATCAACCTTCATTATTTCTTACTAACATTTTGAATTATCCATGCTAACATTTCTTCTTTTCTGCATCTTCACCACCATTATCTATCCATTTCGACAACACACTCATGTTATTCAAACCTGACTATCCTCTCAAGGGGGAATACCACTACCTCCTCGTCATTCTCCCTTTCACTAGGGCATATCTTTTTTTCAATTTCTTTGACACAATGCCGAAACAACATTGTATCGAAGAGGGGCAAACTGTAGACACTGAAAATTGGTCTAGGCTTGCGAGTACCACTTTTGACATAATTTTCTAATGTCCATGGTCAAGATTAAATAACGTTTATTATTTAATTTCTTTCTAAACACATCTTTCCTCTATTAATTAAATAACCTCTTTTAGTTATTTAATTAATTCATTATGACCCTTTATTCAACATTGATTAATTAAATAAATCATATTTATTTAATTATGTCGCTAACTAATTAATTATCCTTATTAATTAAATAAATTATTATTTAATTACCCCTTTCTCATATTTCAACTATAATTAAATATTTATTATTTAATTATTCAATTTAATTCTTTTCAATAGTCAATTAAATAAATTACATTATTTAATTGATTAATTCATTTCAATTTTTGAATGTTGAATTAAATTAACATTTATTTCATATTTAAGTGTTTTTGTCACATTCTTCTATCGTCTAGTTATCTAATCATTCACTCACCTTCTGACTCGATATCTATTTTAAATCCGTCAATTATCTTTGGATTTAATATCTGGTCATCTCTGCGAGGAGACTCTCTATCACAACCAGTCAGTTAACTAGTTCTAACTCATATGCATGAGTGTGTTTATTAATTAAAAATCTTTATTTAATTAATTAATTCATATATGCATTCGAATGGATTATTCTTCAAGTACTAATTTTTTCTTTTTCATTCAAAGTCTATTTCTTCTATTTTTGAAGACTCTGAACTAAAGATTAAATTGTTTATTTAATCTTGAACTCGTGTTCTTTCTATTTTCGAACAGTCTTGACACAAGATTAAGTTATTGTTCTAATTTAATATTTATCCTACAAAATTTCCTAACTCATGTTCTAACTGACATAGAACTCACATCATATGGTAGTCATCAATCTCATTCTTCGATCTCTCTTTCGAATTTGAGCCGATCGTTCAAAAACCCAATTTCTATAAATTGCCTTGTCATTATCATTATTCCTCCTCCCAAAATCAATACTTTTGAGAAGAACATATTATCTTCGATATTTTACTGAGACAATACATCCAGGTTATGCTTGCATGAATACTAAAAATCTGAGGGCAAGAATACTGAGACATCAAAATGGAGAAGGATAATCAAGATAATTCGAAGAAGTGGATGCATATTTAGTGAGACTATTCTAGTTATAGTTTTAATTGTTTTGTTCATTTCTAATCATTCTTAGTTGTTTGATTTTAGATTAATATTTGTTAGATTAGATTTAACCCATCTATTTGTGCAGATTCCTCAATTTATTCTAGGTCTACACAAGGTTTAATTACCAATAAGGAGTTTGACCAAGGAAAACCCCCATTTAATAACAATCAACAAATTTTCCTTGTCTTGTATGCTTGTGATTGCAGATTTAGATTGAAGACTTGCAGATCATTTGAAGGGAAAATTGCAAAGATGAAAAGTTGCATTGAAAAGTTTTCATCTTCATGGAAACTGATGCAAGCACAAAGGAATCAACTTAATCTGAAACTCACTCAATGAAACAGATTTCACAACAATGGGCTTAAATCTCACAAGCTCTTCAAATTTCAGAAGATTTCTTCATAAAACAATGGCACAAACTGAATTCTCACAACTTTGGCCCAAATAGAGTTCCCAAGACGATCACACTCCCTAGTAACCTCAAAGGATTCAAAAACAAACAATTACAAATCTAGTCATTCAAATAATCTCAAATCTTCAAATTCACAAAGGACTTCACCATGCAAAGACCTCAACATAGCACAAAAATGGATTTCTATCTTTTTAGGATTAAACAAGGCCCTAATTGTGTTTCTCACCATTTAAGAACATTATCTTAACCAAAGAAAAAAACTCTTAGGGTTTGTCCCTTTATCTCAGTATTGATCCTTTATTGACCCAAAATTTCCATAGTAGACCTCCATTCAATAACTGTTAGCCATATATTTTAGTATAGATCCCTTCATCAGACTTTGATTACCTTTTTGGATACCCTTATAAGGGTTTTAAATCATATCTAAATTTTTCTATATGTTATTTTGGAAATAAATACTCAAATCATGACTATACCAGGGTCTTAAATGGCCAAAATAGGCTTGATTGCAATAGGGGTTATTGATTACGCTATGTCCAATCACCACTTTATTTAACCAGTGCTACAAAAATTCTTTATTTGCCTTGTACAGGCTTAAAAATCCATCAAATTCCCACTCCCACAAACATTTCTACATACCCTAAATCAAATCCACATGCTTAACTCTACTTTTCTGACTGTAACCGGATTCGCATACCTTAACTTTCATTTTCCACACATCAACCTTATTCTTTAGGTCTAAAAATTCAAGAATATGATAAAATATGCTAGTAAGAATATTTCCACCAAATATTAGCAGATTTCACTATGAAAAACGAGAGAAACAAAGTTCTTTTATACCACTATTTCCCTTAGCAAGGGTTTTTGACAGTTTCCAGAAAAGTTTCAATATCTCCCTCAAATAAAAACCAAATTGCATTAAACGAAGTTTAAATGGAAGGTGATTGATTTTTTTACCATTTACAATCAAATAGAGGCCATACCTTTCCCATACAGGGTCGTACATCCATAGAAAATAGAGAAATTTTGAGAAATAATAAAAGAATTAGAGTTTTCTATTGATCCAAAACTTGCATACAACCATCCACACCTTCACCAACGTATAAGAGGCCTTTTAAAGGAATTTACATCTGAAATTTCAGTTTCTAAATGAATTGGAAAAACCTAAGACAAATATGTCCCTTCACCTTCCATTTTGCATCTTTAACACTTTTATATTGTGACAACTTTTACAATATTGACAATGTTTCAAAAATGAAACAAGACTTTGAGTATTAACCTCCTAGTGACTTAATCATATGGAAAATTTTCTATTCATCCAAAACTTGCATACAATCACCCACACCTTCACCAACGTACAAGAGGCCTTTTAAAGGAATTTACATGTGAAATTTTAGTTTCTTATCAACTTGGAATGACCTAAGACAAATGTGTCTCTTCACCTTCCAGTTTGCATCTTTTACACTTTTATATTGTGACAAATTTTCAAAATTGACACAAGAATTTGAGTATTAACCTCCTAGTGACTTAATCATATGAAAAGTGACATGTATGACCTTATTACAAAGTAAAGAAACAAAAAATTAATCAATCTTCAAGAGTTGCCCCATGAAGGAATGTGATGGTTAGGGTGCTCTTGCAGTAGAAACTCACCTATAGGCCAAATTTTGAAGATTCGGGACCTAAGATCTAAGAGGAAGCAAGTGACAAACTTGGAGCTTAGGACTGCATTCAGAGTTTTAGAAATTCAAAATGGGAGTAATATGCCACCTAGGGCATCTTAGTCCTCTAAGGGGTATTTTTGAGATATTCTTTGAGATTCTATTATGAGATCTAAAGTTTTTACATCTGCCCCAAAAAATAGTAGCGGGACTAAGACGACAATAAGGGAATATTAGTCCTCCATAGCACTTTTTTATAGAATTTTTTCATTTCCCAAATCTTCATCACATTTCCCTACTTCTAAGGTACATGCCCCCTAACTTATTGTGGTTTAATTTTGTCATTTGATCTCGTTATTCTGCTTGCATTACTTGATTTTGTGAGTTTAATGTTTGTTTGTCTTTTCCAATAATTTTCTTGGTGGTGAACCCCTAAAAGCTTAGAGAACCCCCTCCTAGGTCCTTCCCTATTAATAATTGACTCACCTTCAAGGTTGATAGTCAATCTAATATAGGAATCCTATGACATTACTAAATGACCTAGAGAAATAGATGGGCATTCCCCCACCTCATTTTTGTATGGTTCAAGGATCCACGGATTTAGGGTCAGTATATCTTTGTTACAATTTTTTAGAGCTAAAAAATTTCATCATTCCCTAAATACTTGTAGAACAAAGAGAATGACACATAGAGAGTGAAAAAAATAAAACTCTTGGGTCAACATGGAAGAGACCTAAATGTCTCGATGCCTTGCATCATCCCCAAAAGTAAAATATAGGACAAATGAAAAGTTTAATGTTTATGATATATAAAATAATGTGGATAGAAATAGAGGAATGCACATTAAGAGAGATACATCAAATAAAATATTAGAGGGGAGATCAAATTACACACATCCAATCACACAGAAAAATGTAAAAGAAAACAAAGACATGACTAGTAAGGCACATGTGATTCAACCTATAATAGGTTGTCTGGATCCCAATCTTGATCAGTGTATATGGAAGGTGGAAAACTAGCCAAAGGGACAACATCAAGTGTCGTACTAGGAAAATTCTATCTAACCCCATTCCCCCACTAGGAGAGGGAAAAGGATGAGGGTATGTGCAGGATCATGATGGGCCAAAAAGTGGTGATATGTAAGTGATATGATGACCCATGTGGCTTACGAATTTTTTTTTACCCAAAATTAATGAAACGAAAAGGGTTTTTAAAGGATATTTTCATATTTCCACCAATATAAATTATCCTTTACTATGAATTTAATAAATAATTTTTATTCATTTTCTATTTGAATTACGACTAAAGTTCTTATTGATAGGTTGATTGAAAAAAATATATAGCTTTCAAACGATATCACATTTTTTTAATCTAAAACATGCATCACATTCTATGCTTTGCATACTATAGGAATAAAAAAAAAATTGAATTTCATGAAGTTTTGAGCAAGTTAAGGTGGTTAGACATACAAGTTTTAATATTTTCTAAAAGTTGTAATAAAACTTTTATAATTAATTATTTTCTTGGAAAAAAATTACAAAAAAATATGCATCACATCAGGACATCAGTCCTCTACTTATATATAAAATATTATTAAAAAGTATTATCATTTTATTGTGGTAAGGGTGGTAAGACAAACACCTACTTCTTCTTTTTTCCTTGAAATTTAAGTACTACTGCACTGATATTTCAAATTTTCACCAAATAGATTTTAAAAATAAATTAAAAAAAAACCTAGTAGTTTAGACACTAAACTCAATTTTCTATGGATTCTATTCTTACATATTTTTCAAATAATATATATAACTTGTTCAATTTTTTACGTCAAGTTTCCTAACTCTGATTTTTGGATTTTTCATTGCCACTTAAGGGCCTATTTTTTCCATGATGATCCTGCACATACCCATGAGCTAAAGTGATTGGTGAGAATGAGCTCCTTGCAATAAATAAAATGATTATGATAAAGGTTAAACATGTAATAGTGAGCATTCAATGATCCTACAAGTATCACATGGAAAAAATAAAAGCACATACTTTCAGTTAAGATGGATCCATCAAGGATCTAAATTTCTTCAATAACCTTTGTAATCAACGATGTGATGTCAAAAGAATCTACGATAGGAAAAATATGGTCTATTTTGATTAGTTTAAATTTCAATTAGATTTTCATATTTAGGTGGTAAGTTGACTAATCCCCAATGTAAAAAAGTATAAAATGCCTTCTTAGTCTTGGATATCTTTAGTAGGTCATCAAAGGATTTAGGAAGATCATATATATCTTGCAGCCAATTTTTTTGATGTGCATGCAGTTTTGGTTCTTCTTCTTTCGTTTGATAGTTTTTTGGTCATCACTTTCATCTTCTAACTATAACTCCTTTCCTTTTTCATAAAAGGATGTGTTAGGAGTGGTAAAGTGATCAAAATTTGTGTTTTCTTTTCTCTTATGTGTGGTAAATGTATCAAAAGTTGGTTGAGGAGGAGGAAAATTTGTTGAAATGCACAAGACAACTGAGAGGGGGGTGAATCAATTGTACCAAATTAATTTTACTTATAACCTTAATGAATTCCACTTTAACTTTAATTTAATATTAAGTATATACATGAAATGCAAATAACACAAAGAAAACACCTGAGACACTAGATTTACATGGAAAATCCAATGAGGGAAAAACCATGGTGAGAATTAACTCACAATATAATAGTAATGCAATACATAATATAAAGGCTCACTGTGCAAAAATGAAGGCTCATTGCCTACAAATAGGACTCATTATCCAAAAGGAGGCTCACTACCTACAAAAAAAGAAATATAATAGAAAATCAACCACAATAGGTTCCACACATTTGTAGCTTGATGAAAGGATTGAAGAAACCATTAGCTCACTACTTTTAAGAATCTAATGAATCAAATTACTTTTGTCTCAATTCACATTCACACACTTTTCTTTTCACACTTGATTCACACACTCATATAATACAAAATTCACAACTTCTTGACTTGTCTTTATACCAACTTTAGCCTTAGAAACATTTTTTAGGTCGGCTACATGTTCTTTGTTTTACGATTTCAAATTTGGTCGGTGACTCAACATTCCTATGGTGGATAAGAATGAGAGCGGATAAAGAAAATTTTTAATTAGGACCCAGAAAAATTTTTGGATCAATCACATGCTTCCTTAATTGATGCTTAATCTTCATGTAACGTGTAGACACCAAGTTGGAAAAACCTAATGAAAATGCCAATGAACTTTGATGTACATGCATTCACAACAATATTATCACACGTGGATCACACAAAATGATTCACTAGACATTGGAACACCTTTTAGAAACCTTCAGATACATTTGCAGCAATTGCAACAAATTTCATACACCGAACTCTCTTCAATAGTCCAATTGGACCATGCAGACATAAACAAAAGCTCTGGAACAAGCCTTTTGAAGCACCAAACAACAAGCACATTTTCAAGAACATAGAGAAGATCAATCTTAACCTTCGTTCAGATCTAGAAGATCTAAGACAAACCACTAGAATATTGGGGAGCAGAGACAACTCTCCCAGTCCACAAAAAAATAGTTTTCCCAATCCGGTTCACATACTGGTGAACACATATTCCAATATCCATTAACCCAGTAGCCAAAACTCAGGATATATTATCCATTGAAGCTCATAAAAAATAATATAGATCTGCATAAAAGAAATGAACACATTACAAGAGCACACTTAGAACACACACACAACACCATCTTCATTATTTGTTAATTTTCTCAAAATACCTTGACATCAACAAATATAAAACACCATAAATATAGCTCCATGTACTCTCAACACTTCCACAGTATCACAACTATACATTTACCATCTACAAACACAGTGAACTATGTGGAAATCAATGACAACACTAATGAAAACACCACCAAACACATTCATACTTGCAATAATCTCCCCCTTTATCATTGATGGCAACACATGATGTGAAAAACTATCAAAGACAACATACAAACTCTCCTACTTCTTCTTTTCTTTCTTTTTTAGATTAGATAGCTTGCACAACATTTTTACACTCTCTCCTCCTTACAATATTCTCTCTCCCCATATATAAATAGGATTTTGCACATGACTCTCTCTCCCCCTTTGACATCAATGTCAAATAAATATTTTGCATGAAACTTATTCCATAAAACTCTAATCACTCCCCCTTAGTAGCGCATGCACATCTCATACATCAACAATGATACTCTCTACTCCCCCTGAGGAGTATACCCCAATCATCAATCCAAAAAATTGAAGAATCTAAGATTCACTAGACTAATGCACATCCATGTGCACCTAGTTCAAGGTAGGAGGGGCAGTAACCCCTAACTTCTCTCAAAGATACTCAAAATTATCCTTCTAAAGGGCCTTAGTAAATATATCTATAATCTGATCCTTAGTAGATACATATTCAAGCCTGACTTCATTCTCCAACACCTTCTCCCTCAAGAAGTAATATTTGATAGATATATGCTTTGTCCTAGAATGCATCACTAGATTCTTTGAAATGTTTATTGCACTTTTATTTTCGTAAAACATAGGGATAGGCTCATCACATATCACACCTATATCCTTTAATTTTTTCTTCATCCAAAGTACATGTGTACAACATGATTTTTTTGCATATACTCAACTTTTGTAGTGGAAAAAGAAACTGAATCCTATTTCTTGCTCCACCATGAAACCAATCTTCCTCGAAGAAAGAATGCACCACCACTAGTACTCTTCCAGTTATCTACACAACCAGCCCAATCACCATCAGTGTAGGAATTTAGGGTAAAATCAATATCCTTAGGATACCACAAGCCATAATTTGAAGTCCCCTTTAGATATCTGAATATCTTCTTCACAGTTGTAACATGTGTTTCCTTAGGTTCTTCTTGAAGGCAACCAAACATACTGCATGCATGATATCTGATCTAGTAGCAATAAGATATAGCAATCCATCAATTTGTACATGTTATCAACTTTAGAAGATTCATCATCCTTACTCAATTTAAATTCGATCACCATAGGGGTACGAACTAGTTTGGAGTCATCCATTCCAAACTTCTTCAACAATTTTTTAACATAATTATATTGTGAAATGAATATCCCCTTATTAGTTTGATTTAATTGAAGTCCAAGGAAGAAATTCAACTCACCAATCATAGACATCTCAAACTCTTTTTTCATCTCATTTATAAATTTCTTGCACATACCTTCATTTCCTCTAGAGATAATGTCATCAACATACACCACAACTATGAAAATTCTTTTACCTTCAACCCTGAAATATAGATTGTTGTTTGTGAAGCCTTTCCTGTATCATTGTTGTGTCAAATATTTGTCCAACCTTGCATACCATGCTCTGAGAGCTTGTTTAATTCTATACAATGCTTTTTTCAACTTGCAGACCATTTCCAGTTTGTCTGATAACTGAAAGCCTTTCGCTTGTTCCATGTTCACATCTTCTTCTAATTCTCCATTCAGGAATGTGGACTTAACATCCATCTGGTACACTTTGAAATCTTTACAAGTAGAAAATGCCAAAAACATATGAATGGCCTCCATTCTAGCCACCAATGCAAAAGTCTCTTCAAATTCTATTCCTTCAACTTTTGAATACCCTTTGAATACAAGTCTTTCTTTATTTCTTACTACTTCTCCATCGTCATTCAACTTATTCTTGAACACCCATTTTGAACCAATTTCATTCTTGTTTATAGGTCTAGGAACCAATTCCCATGTTTGATTCTTCTCTATATGCTAAAGTTCCTCTTTCATTGCTCTAACCTAACTCGCATCTTTACATGCCTCACTCACAATCTTAGGTTCTATCTTAGAAATTAAACAAAAGTTTACCTCAACCACTTTACTTCTTGTCTTTAAACATTCACTTATATCTCCAATTATTTGTTCCTCTAGATGATTATTCTGTACATACCTAGGAGTCTTAGGAGGTTTTGGAATCTCCACTTCTTCACTTTTTTCTTCCTCTTCCTTTTCCTCTTCTTTTACTTGTCCACGGATAGGATCATCCAGTTCAAATTTAGTCATTTTAATGGGTATATGCATAACTTCATCAACTTTTACATTTTCACTTCCAACTATTTACCTCTGTCTTTTATTGAAGCATCTATATGCTTTGTTGTTAGTTGAATAACCAAGAAAAATACCTTCATCACATCTTGCATCAAGCTTTCCAAGATTCTCATCATCTCTTTTAATGTAACATCTTCTCCAAACACCTTAAAGTACTTAAAAGTAGCATTCTTACCAGTCAATAGTTCATAAGGAGTCTTTGTGTTGTTCCCTCTGATCTAAACTTTGTTAAGAATGTAAATAGTTGTGTGGATTGCTTCCCTCCAATATACATCAGGAACATTTTTCTCTTTCATCATTTTCCTTACATCTTCTTGAATAGTTTGGTTCTTCCTTTCCACAAGTCCATTCTACTGAGGTGTTATATGGGTAGATAAATGTCTCTTTATACAATGTTCTTCACAAAATGCATTAAACTCATTAGAAGTGAATTCACCACCTCTATCAGATCTTAAAAATTTTATTCTCATGTTTACTTCATTCTCTACTCTTTCTTTGAACACTTTGAATCTATCTAGAGCTTGAGCTTTCTCTCTAAGAAAAGTATCCCATGTCATTCTAGAGTAATCATCAATCAAAAGCATAAAATACCTATAACCATTCAAGCTTCCTTTTCTTGTAGGACCACATAGGTCTATATGAATCAATTCTAGCATTCTGATAGATGATTGTTCTTTTCCTTTAAAATTGATTCTTGTTTGTTTTCCCAACTGACAACTTCTACAAACAAAATTGGTAGGATTTTTTATTCTAGGAGGATCTCTAACAACCTCTCTTGAATTGATCCTAATCAGATTGTCAAAGTTTAAAGATCCCATCCTTTGGTGCCACAACCAACTTTCATTAAATAGAGAAACAAAGCACTAACCATCACCACTCTTAAGCTGCTAGATATTTCCATGAGTTCTTCTTCCTGCACTCAACACAATTTTGTACCCTTTTATGATCTCACATGTGCTATCCTAAAACACAAGCTTAAATCCTTTCCTACACATTTTTCCAATACTCAAAATATTATGCCTTAAGCCCTTAACATAATAGACATCATCAGTACTATGTTTTCCATCAAGAATAATTGTACCTTTGCCAACAATATTAGCACCAGAATTGTCTCCAAACATAACTAATCCGTCATCATACTTTTCAAGTTTAGTAAAATTACTCTTATCTCCAATCATATAATTTGAACATCCACTATCAATTACTCATTATTCTTCATCCTGTCTAGCATGAAATAAAGTAACCAAAATACCTTCCATCTCATCCTTCTTATTCTCTGAACCAGATTCCTTTGCACATATTTCATGGTTAGTAGACATGGATTTATTCTCCAAGGCTAAAAAAAATCATTCATCTTTATCATCCTCAAAATTAGACTCGTCATCAGAAATTCCAACATCTTCTCTAACATTATATAATTTCTTGAACTTCCTATCCTTTTTTCCTTTATAATGATTATCTTTGTGCTTCTTGTGTGCAACTCTATTTGGACATCTTGATGCATAGTGGCCAACATTTCCACAACTAAAACGTTTAAAAGGTAACATACCTTTGTACTTACCAGTACCTTTATTCAATTTCCTTGTAAAGTTTTCTTACAACTCTTTTGAACCAGCACTATATGGATCATCCTATATGTTCATTGCTTTAAAGGTTGTTTCATCTTTCTCCTTTTGTCTTCCAAACTTCCTCATCTCAAATATAGTCAAGGTTCCAAATAACTATTCTTTAGTCAATTTCTTTAGATCATATGATTCTTCAATAGAAAAGACCTTTTCACTATAACACTCTGGTAGGGTCATCAATTTTTTCACTATTACATCTTCATCTGCCATGGTACCACCTTGATTTTTTATTTCATTTGCTTTAAGTTCAACTCTCTGATAGTAGATTTTCAATGTCTTCACCTTCTTCTATTTTCAAGTTCTCAAATCTTTTCTTTGTTGTTATCTTTTTTGATAATTTGACTCTATCATTTCCTTCATAGATATCGTTGAAATTTTCCCATACTTCATAAGAATTTCCTAAAGAGATAACTTTTGTCCATTCAATTCTATATAACACAGTAAAGATAGCATACCTTGATTTTTCATTCTCCTCACAGGCATAAATCTCATATGCAGAAGAAATACCACTAGTCAGTTCAACATGCTTTGTCTCAACAGATTTCCAAGTCTTGAAACCGAGATAGATCATGTAACCTCTCATCTGCTCCTTCCAATCACTATAGTTAGCTCCATCAAAAATAGGGATTTGGAACTTGTGCACCATCTAATCTACCTTAAGTGGTTAAGCTATTCTCTATGGGACCAAATATTTGATACCAATTGTTGAACTGAATAATATAGCTAAGAGGGGGGGTGAATCAGTTGTACCAAATTACTTTTACTTTTAACCTTAATCAATTCCACTTTAACTTTAATCTGTTATTAAGTATAAACATAAAATTTAGATAATAGAAAGAAAACACTAGAGACACAAGACTTACATGCAAAACCCAATTAGGGAAAAACCGCGGTGAAGATTAATCAAAATATAATAGTAATGCAATACTGGATACAAATGCTCACTACCCAGAAAGGATTCACTATAGAGACACAAAGGCTCACTACCTACAAATAGGACTCGCTATCTAGAAGGAGGCTCACTTACTACAAAAAAAGAAATACAATAGAAAATCCACCACAATAGGTTCCACACATTCGCATCTTGATCAAAGGATTACAGACACCATAAACTCATTGCTTTCAAGAATCTAACAAATCAAAGTACTGTTGCCTCAATTCAGTTTCACACACTCATACCATATACAATTCTCAACTTCTTGAATTTACTTTATACCAATTTCAACCTTAGAAACATTCTTAAGTTCGGCTACATGTTATTCCATTTACAATTTCAAATTAGGTCAGTGACTCAACATTCCCATGGTGGATAAGAATGAAAGTGAACCAAACAAAAACTTAATTAGAACCCAAACAACATATTGGATCAATCACATGCTTCCTTAATCGATGCTTAATCTTCATGTAATGTGTAGACACCATGTCAGCCAAACCTAATCAATACACTAATGAACTTTGAAGTACACAGATCTACAACAAGATGATCACATGTGGATCAAAAAATATGCTTCAATAGAAATTAAAACACCTCTTAGAAACCTTTAGATACATATGCAACAAATGCAACAACTTCCATAGACCAAACTCTCTTCAACAATTCAACCGAACCGTCCAGACATAGAAAAAATCTCTAGAACAAGCCTTATGGAGCACCAAACCACAAGCACATTTTCCAGAACATAGAGAACATCAATCTCAACCTTCTTCTAGATCTACAAGATCTAATACAAACCACTAGAAGAATGCAAAGCAGATACATCTCTCCCATTCCAAAGACAAACAATTTTTCCAAGCTAGTTCACACACCGGTGAACACATCTTCGAATCTCCATCAACCCAAAATCCAAAACTCGTGATATATTATCCATTCAAGCTCATAAACAATACTACAAATCTGCATATGCATAGGATCAACACAAAATAAATACATAGAAATTATGAGAGCGCACTCAAAACACACACACAACACTATCTTTATTATTTGTTAATTTTCTCAAAAGAACTTGACATCAACACATCTACAACACCATTATTATAGCTCCATGTATTATCAACACTTCCACAATATCACAAATATACATGTACCACCTACAAACACTCTGAACTATGTTGACATAAATGATAACATTAATGACAACACCACTAAACACATCCATACTTGCAACAAAATTATTATTAATGAGATGTACCAAGGTGTCTATAAAATATATTCCTTCTTCATGCTTAAGCATCTTTTGTATGCTCCCTATGAGATGAATGACATTAGCAGAAATAGGTTTACTTCTCACAAAGTCTAGCAAAAATTTTAATTTTTCATTTATCCTTCTTATATTCTCTTGCAAGACATTAGCAACCGTTGTTTCAACATAATGCACATTTTTTTTAGATAGGGAAGTCATTGGAAATTAGGTATAAAGACTATGATCCATAGAGGGTTGGTTATTAACACTATTAGTGAGATAGTTGGAGAACCCAATATCCATGGTGAATGGTGTAT
Source organism: Sequoiadendron giganteum (assembly GCA_007115665.2). Taxonomy (NCBI): domain Eukaryota; kingdom Viridiplantae; phylum Streptophyta; class Pinopsida; order Cupressales; family Cupressaceae; genus Sequoiadendron; species Sequoiadendron giganteum. Next base: position 563,812,309 of record CM021106.1, read on the forward strand.
CATGGAATGACATGAGTCTTGAACTATGTCTCTCAATAGTATTGCTAACAAGACACCAAGTTTTCAAGATCATACAAATTTCACAAACTCAATGTATACCCAAAATGGAAAGAGGGTGAAATGCAATGCAATGACCTAGGATGTAAAGTGCAATGCAAATATGTAAATGCAATTTTCAGATTCTAAACAAGGTAATTTTTTTATTATGCTATGTATAAACTTGAAAATGATGTGTTGTAAATGAAACTTTGAAATCACACAATGAACTAACTTTATCAAATGAAGCTAAATATGATAAAATTCCACTTAACAGAAATTCTGCAAACTGAAACAAAAAAATGAACTTAGCAAAGTAGAATGTAGAAAAAAAAATCTAATGCCCAAAAATTCAAGAAATGAACCTGATCAGGAACTCATTCACCCAGTGGTGAATGGATCCTAGGTTAGGGTTTTTAAAATATTTTTATAGATTTTTGAGTTCATTCTAGTGGTTTCTAGATTTTGATCTGAAATAGTGAGTTATATTTTAAATTTTCTATGAAATGAATGTTGAATGCAAATGAAAAATATGACAAAATTCCAAACTAGGAGACCTAATTTGATGTGCAATTTTGATTCAATTTTCAAATGCAAGTAAATTTTAATGGAATGTTATGTAAATAATTTGCAAAATGACTATTTTTTTATATTGTTCATATTTTAAGAGATGCAAAAATGCAATTCTAAAACCCTAAATGAAATGAAAACTAATGTAAGTTAAGAAACCCTAAATGATATTCAATTCAGTGCAATTCAATGAAAATTAATGCAAAATATAGATCTAGGGTGAAAATGGACTACAAAATCAGAAAATTGCAATGATCAAAAGATGGGTTCACCAAAATGAAACATAGAAAAATAGGTGAGGTTCAAATGGGAATAATAGAAAGTGGGGTTTGAACCCATTAGGGACCTATTTCTCTCTGTTTCATTAGGAAATGAGATCCACACAATCAAAGGACTATCAACCTTTAGGTGATTCAATTCAAAGTGTGAATCTATTGATTTCATTTTTTTCAAGGATGGGGGTCTTGATTAAACAAAAAATTTGGGAGAAAGATTAAAAATAGTGAATCAAACCCAAAATACAATCTACAACTTAGATCTAATAGATTAAGCTTAACACTAATGGAACTAATCAAATCGCGGATTAGAGATATTTAAGATGATTTGTACTAGTCACAAAAAGTGCTCTACTAAAGCTGACCTAGGACTCATTCACCCAAGGGTAAATGGGTCTTGAGTTAAGGTTTCTCTACAACTTTTAGGAACCTCTTATATAGATCTGAATTCTTCAATTTTTCTAAGTTTCAGGTTTGGAAAGCCAGAAATAAATTATGTAGATGAGTTTCCATGAGATGAAAAAAATTGTTACAAATTTTACAGCTTTAACAAGTTCTCCATTTTTTCTCTTCAAGAGATCTCCAATATATCTTCCACCTAAATCTGCAAACACAAATCAAGAGAGAAATTTTTTTTTCTTTTGTTGAATGTTGTTTTCCTTGGTCAAACCCCATTTTGGTAATCAAGTCTTGAAATGAAATGAAATAGCATGGAAGGAATGATGAATGGACAACTCTATGTCATAACTCACCAAACCCTTGAATGAACCTTGGAATGTACATCTGCAACTTGAATGAAATGACTTAAATGGATGTGGATCTTGATCTTGAAACTTGCTCTGAAAGATTCCTTGAATGCTTAAATGGATCATGAAACCTACATCATCATGTTAGATCCAATAAAATTCTTGATGCAAGAAGACTTTGACATAATTGTGAAGCAAATTTTGTCTTGGTCTTTCGATTTTTGGGTTTATGCTTTTTGGCTTTGGGAGAATCCACACACAAAAGAGAGTTGGGTCCCAAAAGGCATGTAATGTGCCACATGGTGGTTGTGTGCATTTTTTTATTGCTTTCCTTTTGAGAGAAATTCGGGCTACATGCCAGCTCGATGGAAAATTTCTCAAGAACAATTTTCACAAATGAGAGAATACCCACCCACTTGACATGTCATATCTTTTCTGCAAAGAGGTTGTGCTTTAAGGAGATTTCCCTTTGGAGTTAGTTAGAGGATACTTTTATTTTGTTTGTAGAAGGAGTATTTGAGTTGGTGCTGCCAAGCCACATGACTGGTCAACAAGAATTTTTGCCAAGTTATTTTCTAGGATCTAAGTGTTTATGGGAGGAAATCTTGCTAAATATCTGAGGGATGTTAATGTAGTAGTTGAGATTTGATGAGTGAATATTTTGATGACCTAATTAAAATATCTATGGTCATATTGTGAGCTATCAGGTATAGACATCTAGCAGTAATTAATTTTGGGTTGAGGTGGCATTTCTATCTCCTTTCAGCTATAAATTGGAGGTGACAACAAAAGAGAAGGGATCCTAAAGTTTTCACTTTTGAAATTTTTTATTTAGTTTTCCATAGTTATAGGAAGTATTTTCATTAAATTATATAGAACACTACTTCACTCTGGCATGTTATATTCGTTTTAACTCAAACTATTGTAGGATTAGAATCTGACCTCTGTTTTAAAGTTCATTTAATATTTGAAGTACAAACTATTTGGGAGAAATATTTTAAATTGTGTATGATATGGCCTCTATTAATGTTTACTTATTTATATCTTTGTTTAGAATAGGAAACTATGTCTAGCTTAATCTAAATAGTTTTATTATTTGATTTCCCTATCGTAAGCTTATATGATAAGGTGATAGCCTGTAGAAATTGGATTATGTCATTGGAATTCTCTATTTTCTTAAAAGGTTATTGTTTCTTCATGTTATGTTGTATTAAGAGGAAGAGTCTATACAATTTTTTGAATTTTTTTTGTTAACAATTCAAACTTTAATGCTTTATTGGACCTTAACGAACACTTCCTGTGGATAGATTTGAATGACTACACTATGCTTGTATCTAGCCTATGTTTTTCATTCTCTTTCCAACAATGAAGGGTTGTAGAGTTCAGTGTCTATTATATCATTCATAGAAAAGAACCTAGGTTTTGAAATATTGTAAAAGCGTTGGCACATCACCACTTTTCATGTTTTATGTTTACATTTATTTCTACCTATTTCCAAAACTTAGAGAAGAGCCAAATTTCAATAAAAATCTAGGAGGTATTCAGTGACGCGTAGTTTTGTCCCCCACTCACTGAATTTCCCATAAGACTTTTGGAGAGGTGCAATCTTTGATGATAAAAAAATGTTTTTCTAGCATGCTCGATCTTGGACTCAAGTTTTTTGAAAGTCTAATTAGCCTGATTTATTTTTTAAATGAGGCCAAGGAAAGAAACTAGAAGTTTCATGCCCAGAGTCCAAACAAGAGCATCTTTAAAGGGATATTTCCAATACTCCCAGTTACTCTCTTCAGTACCTAGGAGAAGATGAATTATAGGTTTTGTATCGCCTATAAGAAGCAATGGAGAGAGGAGTAAGAGACCAAAATTTAGAGTTTTATCTACCCCGCCTCGAAGCCAAAGTTTCCAAATAAGAATACTAGTCTACCTGATTTATATTGCAATTTTCTCCATGGCTCATGTACCCCCTCCTTCTCTTAGAAATTTCATAACTTGGGATAGTGGTAGTCTGCTACAGCCACCTTCTCCCTCGGATTTTTGGCCCTCCATACCCACTAATTTTCTTAAGGTTATTCCAAAATTCTATTTGGAGAACTTCAAAACCCCTTCCAAACACCTCCAAGACATAGAAGAGGTATGTACGGTGCATAATATAGTAGAGGAAAAAATTTCTCTAAGATTTTTTGTGGCCTCTTTCAAAGGGAAGGCTCAAGATTGGTATCGATCTTTGACTCCCGATTCTATCAACTCAGAGAAAAGTTGTTTGAGTGATTTTTGGAGAAAGGGAATTGATCCTCGTTACATCAATTAACCAGCATCAAAAGAGCTCCACAAGAAGCCATGAGCAACTTCAATACCAAGTTTCACAAAACTTGGTAGAGGATCCCTGTGACTACCCAACCTCAAGCTGTGATGGCATTTATGTTCTACCTAAAGGCTTTGAATTCAAATATTGTGGTAATGATAACCTCTATGGGAGGAGATATCTTACCCGACACATATGATTTTCTTGTACATGCAGAGAATAGTTTAATTTATGTGGGGAATCTTTCACCATGACCTCTAATGCTTGTATTTGCAAAACAATTGAGTGAGCCTTGAGAGGAAGCTACTTCAAACACTTTTGCTACTTAAGTGACAATTTTGAGTCCACCACACAACCAAACATGTCAGGCTCTTCCTCTATAGTAGTGGACATCAATGATATGAAGAGCATCATGCAGTCCTTTTCTAACAAGTTAGTTCTCATCAAGTGGCAGTAGGTGGCTCCTCTAAAGCAATCTACTTAGACCTATCAGGGAGGAAGGCCATCCTATAAGAAGAACACATACCAAGGACCCTCGAGTCAAGGAGGTCAATAGGTGGCGTTTGCAAACCAAATAGTTTTGGTCACCATGTCATTGCAGACGGTCAAGGACATCTAGAAAAAAGAGTTAATCCCAAGCCAAAATAACCTAGAGAAAGATGAAAATGCATGGTGTTTCCCATGCAATGATAGTCATATGCCCCAAAATTTCCCAAGAGGAAATATACATCAAAAGATAGTGGAGCAAAGAAATAAAGGCATGCTTCTGAATGCGAAAGGATATGAGTCATCTGAAATGGAAAATACTCATTTTAGGGCACAAATGCAAGGAATGTTCTTAGAGAAAGAGTTGGATATTTCTCCTGATCAAACATTATTTTCCTACATAGAGGAAGAGGATGAGGTATTCATAAATTAAGCTCCGATGACTAGTGTTCCACAGGTGCAGTCAAACAAGAACACGAGATCTAAGAGAAGGCTCATGGGAGAGTACATACAAAAAGTTCCACCTCATCCTCAACCATGCCAACCACCATCACAAGAAAAATAGCTTTCACAATCGACTGCTCGACTAACTCAACTGCAGTGAATTCTACCATTGCCCACAAAGGAGTTGGATAAGATGCCAAACCTATTTAGGATGGATCATATTCCTCCTGAGATGAGAGAGATTCGACCATTTAAGCCCAAGGTTCTACCAGTCAGAATTCTCAATGTAGTAGAGTATCCTAAGAAGGTACCTACCAACGGTTCCCTATGGGATGTTATATCCATTCCCAAAAAAAATACATTACTTCGAGAAGCATTGAAAAAAGAGGAACAAGGACTACAGATGGATGCAACTCCATTGTGCAACTAAAGTAAAGATAAAGGACCCACATCAGACCCTCAAGATTTGAAAGTTGTAGCTTATACAAATGATGTGGGTAATACAAAAGAGAAATAAGTAAGAAAGCCGAAGCCCACACCTTTCTTTTTAACATTGATTGTGGGAGATAAAATCTTGCATAATAATATGACTGGTTCAAAAGCTAATATAATGGTCATGCCAAAGAAAGTGGTTGATGTCTTGATGCTTATGTATGATCCCCTTGAGAATGGAATCAAGAAATTGGATGCAAAGAAGGTTTTGACCGTTGGCCGGATAAAAGATCTACCTTTAACACTCTTTTCATGCCCAAGCTAGACAATCTCACAAGAAGTAGTCGTGATAGACATCCCCCCAATCTTTGGGATGTGTCTTTCCAGATATTTCACCACAAATCTTGGTGGGTACTTGGCACGCGAATGGTCCCATCTGATATTGAAAACCAAGAATGGGGCGAAGATGAAGATTCTATCTGAATCTTTGCACCTTGAACATATAGTGAACAATCCAGTCTTATGTTTTGAAGCAACACATAAATATTTCTAAAAATAGGAGGGATATTACGTAGAGATTATAAAAGATGAAGAAGAAATAAGTGGTCAAACTCTTGAAGAGGAATTTCTCCTCAACTAATTCATCAACTCCAATTTGTTTGAAAAAGTTCATGCCATGGGGCTAGGCACATATGTAATCTTTGATGATGATCCGACCTACCAAAAATTGATGAAGAATCAAGAGGAATATGATGATCCAACAAATAACCATCTATGGACATTATTCTTTGATGGCACAAAATGAAAAGTTGGTTCCTGAGTAGAAGTTTGAATATTATCCCCAACAGGATTTGAGACTCTCAAGGCCTATCATTTTCAATTCGCATTCTCTAAAAATGATGCAGAATATGAAGCCTTGATCCATGGTTTCATTCTCATTGAGCGAATGGGCACAAAGAGGTTGTAGGAATTGAGAGATCCCAAGTTGATTATGAGCGAGGTTCATGGGAAAGCGGCTGCTAAGAATACAATGATGAAGTCATATAGACATCAGATATTGGATCTGATTGAAGGTTTGTAAGCTTTTAATGTACAAGTCATTCCCTGATTCCAAAATAGTGTAGCTGGTCAGATGGCTTCAATCAAGTCATAGTTTGAACTTGTTCCTAATTTGACAACAAAGCATAATGCAGTATAGATCATCGTGCGAACGTTAATCCTTGAAAATTATCATAAATAGAAAGTATTTGAGGATGACACTCAAATCAACACCTTCATCCAAAAGTCAGAAAGAACTTTTGATTATTCACACTTAGGAGCCCAACCTTCTGAATAGTAGGTTATCTAACTAAAAGGAAATAAGCTCCCTCGAGGCTTAATCTCCCTCAAAAATGTCTTTGATTGTGAAGATGTAAGGAACAAAAATAAAATGGTTCACCATAAATAAAAAGGATTATGAGGATCTTGATGTCAAAAATGGCATAAAGCTAAAAGTCAGAAGGAATGTTTCATGGGAAGATAAGGAAATGCTAAGGGATTTGTGTTCTAGATACAACAGAGTTATAGCTTGGACCTATGATGATCTTGGAGGATATGATCTTGGCATAATTTAGTATACCATTGACTTTTTGGAAGTATCAAAGCAATTATGATAGAAGAAAAGGCCTATAAATCTGAAGGTCAAGGCGTTGATGGCACGGGAGCTCACCAAATTTATTGAGTCTCGAATCATTTGCCTGATTAAGGACTCCACTTGGGTTACTAATATGGTATTAGTTCAGAAGAAAAATGGTTATATTAGGCTTTGCATAGATTTTTGAGATCTTAATAAAGCTTATTTGAAATACAACTACCCTTTGTCTTCAATGGAGTAGATCCTGCAGACTGTGGCCAGATCAGAGATGTTTTCATTGCTTGATGGTTTCTAAGGGTACAACTAGGTATATTTCAAGGAAGGTGACCAACATAAAATGACATTTACAACCAAGTGGGGAACGTTCACATATGCAAAAATTCCCTTTAGACTCTGAAATGTTGGCACAACTTTTCATCAAGCAATGGACATTTTTTTCAAAGGATTGATCAATTTGAGCATTCTAATTTATCTGGATGACATGATAGTTTTTTCATGTCATAATTTGAGCATTTTGATCATCTAGAACAGATTTTCTAGAAGTTTCAAAAGTTTGGGATTTCTTTAAATCCAAAAAAATGTGTTTTCAAGGTACCTCAAGGTAAGCTACTTGGTTTTGTAGTATTCAAAGAGTGGGATCTATAATGGAGTTACCCCTACCAATGAATCATAAAGGGCTAAAATATTTCCTAGGGAAAATTAACTTTGTCAGTCGGTTCATTTCAAACTTTGTGGGAATAGCAAGACCTATCACGTTGATGCTCAAGAAGAACTTGATTTTTAAATGGACCACTAAGGATAAAGCAAATTTTGAGTAGATAAAGATAGCTATCTCCAATGCTCTAGTGTTGGCTAATGTAGACATTTCTAAATATTTCCTACTCTATGTATATAGTGGCCAACACAACATAGCTTTGGTGGTCACTCAAAAGGATGAAGATAATACTAGGGAGCATCTGATAGTGTTCCACTCAAGAACCCTTAAGGGTTATGAAACCGGGTATAACTTTGTAGAAAAGTAGGATTTTTCCATTGTCAAAATCCTTAAAAAGTTTTGACGCTTGGTGTCGGCCAATAAAATTCCTATCCTGGTTGGTCATCCTAGTGTATAAGAATATATTAGTAAACGAGAGATAACCGAGAAGAGGGCTACTTGGATCACCGAGATCTTAGAGTATTACATGGAACCTTGCACAAGAATCAAGCTCCAAAGCTAAGAAAGAGATTGATCAAGTCTACTCAAATTATTTTGAGTCTGATGAGTCCCGGGTGGAAGATCGAACATGATATATGAAAAAGTATCACTACCCAACTAGCCTTCCATTCCACAAAAAATGATACTACCAAGTACAAGGCACTAGGTACGTATTAACTGAAGGGAATTTATTTAAAAGAAATTATGATGGTGTCTTGCTCCAATTTTTAGATAAGACATAGGTGGAGAGAGTTCTTAAATAATTTCATAACAGTCTCGAGGGTGGAAAATTGTCCGCCAAGAATACCACCTTGAAAATCATGCAAGCGGAATATTATTGGCCCTCATTATTTTCTGAAGTGCACCATCTAGTGTAAAAATGTACTCAGTAAAAAAAAATTATTGGAAAAAGAAAAAATTTCACCTTGCCTTTAAGTCCAATTGTAACAGAATAACCTTTTGCTCAATGGGGTTTGGATTTTATCAGAATGATAAATCATATCTCTACTTCTAGCCACAAATGGATCCTCATGGTGACTAATTACTTCATGAGGTGGACAAAGGCCATCGCCCTAAAAAATGCTATAGAGAGAAAGATTGTCAATTTCCTCGAAGAGTTGGAAACTAGATTTCGTTCACCAAAAACTATCATATCCGAAAATGCTCGGGCCTTCATAGGTTCAAGGATTTCATATTTTTCTATAAAAAGTGGGATCTACCTCAAGACTTTGTCAAACTACTACCCACTAGGAAATGGGCTAGAGGAGTCAACAAATAAAAACCTAATTAGGTTAATCAAGTAGATTGGGTCTAAGCGACAAAGAGACTTGCACAAGCACCTATGGCATGATCTATGGGTAGATCATATTACACCAAAACAGATCCTTAGGGCATATCCCTATGAATTAGTATATGGAAAAGAGGTATTTTTACATATTTCCATGGAACTCCCTACTTTACAACTACTGAAATCCCTAGAAATAGAGGAAAGTGACATAATGGAAGTACAGCTGGCAGAGCTCATCAAACTTGAGGAAGATAGAGAAAGGGTCTTTGGAGCCATGATTAGTCACCAACAGATGGTTAAGTAGTGGTTCGACAAGAAAACTTCTGACCCAAATTTTGAGGAAAGAAGCCTAGTGCTAAAGTATGATGAATGCACTCCAAAACCAGGACAACATACCAAATTTAAAGCATTGTGGAAGGGGCCCATCTGAATTAGTGCTTGCAAAGAAAAAAATTGTATGAAGTAGAATATAGGGAAGGAAACACTTTAGATATATCAGTGAACCATATATTAAATTAATTATTCCACTAAATTACACTATTCTTGAATTTTTTTACAGTTGTGTACCATATGTAAAAATTTTGTAAATACTTTTTAGTTTTAAGAATAAGAAATGAGTGAAACAAAAAAGAAGTAGAAAATTATTATATTATATATATATATATATATATATTGAAAAAAAAATTACAACTGTAATACAACTCGAGGCTCAAATTTTAACTTGAAGCTCTCTCGAGAAAAACCCAAAAAGAGTCCTACAAAAAAAAGAAGCAAAGCAAAGGGAAAAGTACAAGAGAAAGCAACACACAGAAGCACACAGTGCATGGACCTTAGCTTCTATTGTCCATGATTGTACACCAAAAACTTGAAACGCTTCCTAAAATCTAGCCCAGGAATGTGTTCTACGCCAAACTCCCATAGGAAATAAGTGGCCATAGGAAGAGACAATGAGCAGTGACCTTCAAGGTCCAAAGTACATAAGTTGGTCAAAAAGGGTAGATAGGGGACATCTATCCCATTATCAATGTGCTTGCAGAGGTCCATTACACTTGGAATTTTGAAATGCAAGATAGAAACTTGTACAATTTTAACAAGCCCTTCCAATAGAGAGGCATCATACATTCAATGACACAGGTCGACAATAATGGGTTTTGCAATGTTCAGGTCCAAGAGAGAGGCCACCGAGTGAGATACAACTTTGCAGTTGTTTCTTGTCTGGTTCTCATCTTGGATAAAGTCTTGGTCGATGACACACCAAAATGTAATTACCCCAAGATGGTCACACCTCTTCACTAGGCACTTAATTATAACAACAGTTATCTCCCCAATAAAGGTTTATTGTGGCCTTCATTGAAGCAAATGAACAAGAGTGCCTAGTCAAACATACATAGCTAAAAAAAGTAGAGCGAAGGGAAGAATAGAGATAGTGAAAAGGTTGGATAAACTTAAAAATATTTCTTTTCAAATGAACATTGCATTAAGGTGCTATAGCTATTTATAGAAAAGAGGTTTTGACAAACCCAAACAGTGAAAAGTCTATTTTTGGCCAAATGAAAATGAGAAAAATATCAAAGCAAACAGAGGACAAGGGATAAATCATATGAATAATCTAACATAAGGTCCTAAAAATTAATTTTGGGTGCTGGGAGTAAATTTTCACATAAATCGATCATTGACATGTGTCATTTTCAATCATCAACACCAACTAGCTTGCTTATGTTAAAATACATGGATTAAAGCACTAAAATTTGACAAATTAAATTTGCATTCCTTTTCAAAGTTACCTTGCATCACCTACGCACATTTTTCAAAACTAAAAGCATGCTCCCCAAGGCAAGAAATGTATTTGTGAAGAGAGGTGGCGAAGAGAATGTACTAATTCCATTCTCATAGATTTTTTGGTATTCTTGAGGGATACAGAGCTCAAATCCAAATATATATCCTCATTGTTAGCATTTATTGGACCATTGATAATAGCATAGCCTTAAATAGATTTACGTGCTAAGGGAATTAACTAAACTAAAAGGTAGATTTTTCTAAAGTAGAAAAAGGCAAGTGACTGTTTTCAATAAAGAAACTCTTTGCAACTTCTTGAAGAAACCATGGCAGAGCCATCAATTTATGGTAGAAAGGCTAGAGCCCCATCTACAAAGCCTGGTTTTGCTGATATCTTTGGGAAGAGATCATTCGCCAATTCCCAATACTTGAGAGTGACCGTTTGAATTTTGCAGAAGGGTAAAAGTAGATAAAAGTGTTCTCAGAGATGCGGTGCGACATGTTATCGATAATATTTTTGATCCAAAATTGTTGACTAACCCTAAGAGCCTTAGGGAGGGGAAATTTTGAATAATTTTAGATCATGGTGCATCTGAGGGTTTTTCCTCTCAGTTCTATAGTTTTTGGTTACCATAGTTCATATTGCCTATCATAGACCCATGCTCATAGTTAGTGGATGCATGTGCCAAAAGGTTCAACAGAGAAACTAGAGCCATTGTGTGCAATAGGATCAAGGTCACGATCTCTGCCAAAAACATACGAGATATGTTGTGTATCCCTACCAACTGGGGCACTGAGCCATTTGTTGAGGAAAATATGGAAATTTTCTGCGAAGAAGTAAACTAGAGAGAAAGCTTCTATGAGAGTGAGATGAAGGAAAGGGCACCGAGAGGTTTTTTTGTTTTTTCTCTTGCACACAAAAATTTCAAGAGAAAGACACAAGATATTTTCTCGATGCTATCTAGGGTTTTTGGCTTTGATAATGATGAGGAGGTCCATCCCTTCCAAATGAGCCTAGCCTTAATACTCAAAAGAGAGAGAGGGTAGAGATATTATGAATTTTCTGATGTAGTAGCTGCAAGCATATTGGAGCAATTAAGGAATTACTATACAAAGTATAAACTCGAGTATTCTTCTTTCTTGGCTCACTTAATTTTACATCAAAATTTTGAGTTTCTAGAGAGAAATTTTCTAGTGTCTAGGCTTGATGCAAATAGTTTATGTTATTTAGTTTTTGTGTGGACCTATGTATTTTCACCAACATGCAATTATTATTGGTTTGCAAACCATTTTTTTAGACTAGTACTTCAAGAGTTGTTGCCATGTCCTGTGGGTCATTTTTCTCCTGATATTTTGCAATGGATGAAAACTATGTCGACTCTGATGGACTATTTCCTAGGAGAGGATTTCATGTTTATCAGATTTCATGGTTTCATCAGAGAGCCTTTCCGACTCCCCAAATTTGTAATAGATAGATTTTTCATGTTGGAGGCATGTCGTCAAGGAACCCTTGTTGACAATGCCTATGGTTCTAGAAGAAACAAGATAAAGTTATATCCACTTCACCTTTGTATTGCCAATATTCAGGTGACACTGGAGAAGCGAAAGGCACAAAAAGAACTTACAAATCTACTGGCATCCCTAGGCTTAGTCCTCATTTGTAACACGTGGGACTAAAATCCAATGAGGCATTTCAATTTGAAACATGAGAGTCGACAAAATTTGGAGTCCATGAGGAATATGAATAAAGAAAGGTAGAGGTATACATTAACTTGGCCCACATACCAATCAGATGGCTGAAATGGTTGAGTTTATATACACCATAGGCGGATTATCAAAGGAGTCTCATGATAAATACAACCCTCAATAATCAAATGAAGCACTAGGGATGGTCATAATGGAAGAATAAATATTTTTGGAGGTTTCGACAAGAGATGAGATGCCCAAATAAGTTGCTCGAAGAGTTTTGACCACATGATTAATAGTTCAAGGAAATTTATGACTGAGAGGCCAACACTGACAATAGCAGCCTAGAGACCAGTCACAAGATAATAGAGGAACGTCTTCCATGTTGTACTTCCTAACCCCAAGAGTTTGAAAAAAGGAGAAGTTCAAAGAAAAAGGACTCACAAGCCACATCCTCTACCAATGTCTAAAGTAAGGGAAAGAGAGTCTGGCGGTCCCCGAGAAGGTTTGTTGCAGTTGATGAGGGCTAAGATGCAATGAGATCATCCACTAAAGGATTGAAACGTGCCAATTAAGGTCGTGCAAAGAGAAGGTAAGTCCAAGACCTAGGCACTCCTGAGGTAGGAGTCAAGGAAGAAGAAGAAGTAGAGTTCGGCTTGTAAAATGTTTTGACCACTGTAGTCCAGGTAATTCTCACTCCCCCTCTTCTTCCTACCCCTGCATCTCTAGTTATTCATTTTCCCCATCTATTGAAAAGAATCCTCTGTTTATGGACTCCAAGATTTTGGTCCTTAATGAGCCCCCTGCTATTTTTAATACACCCTATTATGTACCCCCATGTGTTGAGCGAGCAACATCTGCTTCAGCTATTGTTGATTATTTAATCACCCTATCTAGGGCCCCTATTGAAAATTCCAAATCATCCATGTTTCCCATTACCCCAGGTCCATCCTTATCTATAAAAAAATCTCCCATTCCTCTCATTTCCTTTTTTACTCCAATTGGTTTCTCCTCAACCCAATCTCAAATTGGCATCCTGCCATTTTCCATGATTATGCTCCAATTTTCCTCCCCACATGCTCATACATCTGAAGTCTCTCCTTCTATTACCCTTTTTAGTCTTCCTCCCAATGCTTCAATTTCAACACAAATCATTGACACCCCATAGAATCTTCATGATAATTTTGAAGTAACTAAGTGGGCCTGACAAGCCAGGAAGTAGAAATGGTTGTTGAAGAATGATGAATTGTTGACTACCAAGAAGATTAAAACTACTTCAATGAGGTGCAAAATTCTTTGTGGATTACTACCATAAAGCCACTCATATCCAAACCCAAAGGAAAAATGTAGATGGAGGACTATGATATCAGGGCCATGGGTTTGGATTTCAATGAAATTTACCCATGCAACAAGGTGGATCTAGCCAAGACTACCTGGAAGGTGGTATATGTGGATTATGAGAGGCTGAATTAGAAATTAAAAAAGATTGAGGTAGAATTATTGAATGTAAGGGAAACAGTGAATAGTCTATAGAGAGAAATCGAAGCCAAATATGTTGAGATATCCCACATTAGGAAAATATAGGATCAACAAGAGAAAGTGGAAAGGTTTCTCATAGAGACCCAAGGCGAGCAGTCTCAACTATATGCCGAAATTGAAAGGTTGAAATTTGATCTTGTTGCTGAGTGACAATGAAATATAGAGTATCAAAATAGCTAGGAAAGTATAAAGAGATACTTGGATGGTGTTTGATCTTAGTCTTCCAGCAATTTTCAAAAGGCCCAGTGAGAAGCAAAAAATTTAAGACATGGCAAGCAAGAAGTCGAGTTCGCTTTGTAGGCTCATGATCAGGAGATCAAAAAATTGGGCTCTGAGCTAGTGAATGTCTTGAAGGAGAAGAATCAAATGGAGGATAATTTGATAGTAAAGGAGGCTCAGTTACATCAAGAGCTAATGGTTACACAAAGATTTGTGACCCTTCCTTTGTTGAAAAGGCTAGTATCCACATACTCAGAGTGAATCATAGTCGTGCTCACCATCTTCAAACCAACTTTATAGTTTCTAAAACATGCTCAGAAGTTAAATGAAAGGGTTGGCCCACTGGTCGACTAGATTTTGCAGAAGTATTCTCCTTAAGTAGTTGAATCCCAAAGTTTGATTTCTAGGTTATGTGTGGCCACTAATGAGGCCCTGAGAAGTGTAGGAATTCCATATCAAAGGGTCACCTCCAATAAATCAAGTGAATTCTCCCATTGTCACAAGATCATAGTAAAGAGAAAATAATTTCAGGTGGTGCTAAACAATAGGGTCGACTAAATCAAGAAATATTTTGGTGTCTTACATAGCTTCATATTGACTCCCTTCCTTTCACCAAATGGATATGTGATATCAGTCGAGTAGATTACACATGAAATCTAACATAATGTGCAGACTTCTATAGATCTCCTAGGTTTGAGTGTTATTCCCATCATCATTGATGTTGAGCATGAGATCCTTTTGCTTTCTCATCTCTATTATCACCTAGGAGCTATTTCAACAAGATGGGGATTTGTTTCCTTTCAAATAATTCTTTGAGCTAGATCAAGTGTACAAGGTTATCTATAATATTTTCTTACTGACTAATGTAGATTTGGAGATGTAGCATTCCACTTTCCTTAAACTCCAAGAATTTCTAGAGGTCTAGGTATGTGCCTCCACAAGAAAAGGCCCCCTATGAGTCGCAAGAATTGTGAAGCAAATTTTTCATTAGTCTTTTGATTTTCAGTTTTATACTTATGGCTTCAAGAGAATCCAAACACAAAAGAGAGTTGGGTCCTGAAAGGCACACAATGTGCCATGTGGTCATTGCACACATTTTTTTTATTGCTTTCCTTTTCAAAGAAAGTTGGGATACATGTTAGCTTGGTGGAAAATTTCTCAAGAATTATTTTCATAAATCAGAGAATACCCGACCACTTGACACGTCATATCTTCATTGTGAAGAAGTTGTGCTTTAATGAGCTTTCCCTTTTGAGTTTTTTGGAGCATAGTTTTCTTTGGTTTTTAGAAGGAGGATTTGATTTGATGTCACCAAGCCACATGATTGGTCAATGAGACTTTTTTGTAGGTTTTTTTCTAGGATCCAAGCATTTATGGAAGGAAATCTTGCAAAATATCTGAGGGATATTAATGCAATATTTGAGAGTTGATGAGTGAATATTTTTGTGACCTAATTAAAAGATCTATGGTCAGATTATGAGCTATCAAGTACAGACATCTAACAGTAATTACTTATGGGTTGAGGTGGCATTTCTCTTTCCCTTTGGCTATAAATTAGAGGTAGCAATAGAATAAAAGGGTTCCTAAATTTTTCCCTTTTGAATTTTTTTATTTAATTTTCCATAGTTATAGGAATCATTTTCATTAAAGTTTGTAGAACAATGCTTCACTTTGGTATGTTATATCTATTTTAACTCAAACTATTATTGAATATGAATCCGAACTTTATTTTAAAGTTCATTTCATATTTGAAGTATGAACTATTTGGGAGAAATATTTGAAACTGTACATGATATGGATTCTTTCAATGTTTCCTTCTTTATATGTTTGTTTAGAATAGAACACTATGTGTAGCTTAATTTGAATAGTTTGATTATTTTATTTTCATGCTATAAGCTTATATGATAAAGTGATAGCCTATATAAAATGGATTATGTTATTAGACTTCTCTTTTTTCTGAAAAGGTTATTATTTCTTTGTGTTATGTTGTATTAAGAGGAAGAGTCTATGTAACATTTTGAATGTTTTCTGTTAACTCTTGGAACTTCTATGCTTGATTGGACCTTAATGAATACTTCTTGTGGGTATATTTGAATGACTGCACTATGCCTGTATCCAACCTCTAATGTTCGTTCTCTTCCCAACAATGAAGGGTTGGGGAATTCTATGTCTATTATATCATTCATAGAAAAGAACTTGGATATTGAAATGTTGTAAAAGAATTGGTGCATTTGCACGTTTCATGTTTCATGTTTACATTTCTTTCTACCTATTTCCTAAACTCAGAGAAGAGCCAACTTTCTGTAAAAATCTTTGAGGTACTCAATGAGGCATAGTTTTGATCCCCACTCACTGAATTTCCCATAAGACTGTTGGAGAAGCGCAAGCTTTGATGATTAACGATAACAATTGTATGTTTATTTCTGCAATAATTCTTCAATAAATCTTTCCTTGAATGCCTTGAAATGCCCTTAAAATGCTCTTATGAAATTTCTCTTGATATCATAAAAATTTCTTAGCATAAACTTAGTGAAATGACCTTATATTTAAAGGTATGTATCATTAATTTTCAAAAATTAAAATAACACAAGCTAAAATGTGAATATGGATTTGAAATTGTTAAAATACCACCAAAAACATTATTTAAATTTAGGTCCTCGGTCTAAGTGAGGACTCATTTTCCCATGGGTGAATGGGCAAATGTGTCCTAGGTCTAAGTGAGCACCCATTCGCCCATGGGTGAATGGGTCCTAGGTCACTCACCTAGAACAAACATTTATCAATGAGAAGTACTATGTTAATGCATTAATGAATTTAAGGTTTCCTCTTTGAAAAGTGCAATTAATTAGGCCTAGATTTGAATTAAAGGTCTCAATTAAGGAAAATTTACCTCAATTAACTAAGGGATCCCTATAAGTGTGAAAGTGTAAAGATATGTACTCTACAACACTAAAAAATAAGCCACAATTAAGTCCATTTTAATTTATAGGGACCTAAACTTAACGTGAATATGTAAAATACATATTACAACACTAAATTAAGGCATAATTAAATTTATTTTAATATTAATTCCTAATTAGGTGTGAAAATGTAAAAGGGATACATTTTTCTACACTACAAAAGTTAAAATGGGCCTTGAGTTTACTAATTATAATATATTTGCATGTGTCGAAGGAGCTTCACTAATTCCATTACTAATTATATCATGTGGTTTCAAGCCTTGTGTTCTAGATTGGATCATCACTTACATGATTCAAAGTTGTAAATTAAAACTTTAGGGATTGGTTAATCAAATTTCTTATATTATTTCCATCAATAGTTTTATTCCTTCCATTGAATTTTATGCACATGTCAAAATATTTTTATCTAAGATAAGTTAGCAAGGAATAACTTCAAATATGATTGATCAATCCCTAATGCCTCTTAAAATAATTTAAGATTTCAATATATTAAATATTTTTCTAATAGAAAAAATCCAAGGATGAGAAGGAAATTTTTAATCAAGTTCCTACTTCTAGTGTGCTTTCTTCTAATCAAAATATTGCTAGAATTTTTTCAAAATTTATATAATAGGTTATAAGCTCTAATTTATTAAATTCACCACATTCTTCTATTGTATCATAGTGGGATACTTCAAAGGTATAATAACGAGAAATGTTTTCATCATAGTCATATAGTCAAAGAGAATAAAACTTAATCATGCATGATATTGTATCATAAGATATAAAATCTCATTCATAATAAATTATTCATATTGAATACATGGTTTTTATAAAATTCCAAAGGCCTAAAAAATTTCTTTTAATCTTGAAGCTGGAATATATTCTTATAAATTTAGAGAATATATACCAGGGGAGAATGTCTATCCCACAGGGAAGAGAGTTTAACTTGAATTCAAAACAAAACTAGTTCCAGTTGTGGCCCATTGAGGGAAAAACATAGAGAAACAATTATATAAGCTATCTCCCTCAACCCTAACATACCATTTCAAGAAACTACATAAAATTTAGTTTTCTCAAATAACCCCCCAAACTCCTACCCATCCATAAGTATCTTCAAAATCTTTCCATGAAAAAAAATATCATGTATGATAAAACATCATGCACATATGAACAAAAAGAACAAAGTGAAGATCTTATAGAATAATTGGATTAAATATTACCAACTTCCTATATGTAGTTCATAAAATTACTAACCCATTCAAAGTCCTAGAATGGCTCAACATGCAACATTTTCTTTAGGAAGTTTACTGTCACCTTTGTCTACTCTCGATGTTCGCGTAGCACCTCACCTTTGATATGTTGCATGAAGGGGCAAAAGGTTAATTTCTTGCTCAAAACTAGAAGACGCTCAAATTCATGGGGTTTGGGTCTACCAAGATCGAAGGAGGAACCATCTATCACGACCTCCTACCAACCTAAAATTTTAGCTATAAACTATAGTGTAGAAAATTGCACTCCCTTCTTGGAGATAGTATAATTTCACACTTAGTTCAGACCTATTTTAGTACCCTTTTATTAATAACCCTTTAAATCATCATAAATAGGCCTCTAGGACCCTTTATTTCAGATCCCAAGGCTTATTTTGATTGAAATCCTAACAAAATCAACAAATGCATTCATTTTTCTAAAACTTTGGCATTGTATCACCCCAAAAAGTTAGGATGGGACTGATATGCCACCTTGGGAATATGAGCCCCCCCAGATTGGACCCATGCACCACCTTGGGAATATGAGTCCCTCTAGGTGGGACCTATACACCACCATGGGTGTATGAGTCCCGTTTGGACCGTTTTTAGAGTTTGAGCAGGAAAATTGAAGTTTTCAATTCAAATTTCTTAAATTTTAACATTTGGTATCTAATAAACAGTAAATTAGATGAGATTCCTATAAAACTAAGGTTTCAAATCATTATTTCACCTAACTGGAAATTTTTATTTAAGCAACCTAAAGCTTTCAAGAAAAAGAGATTTTCAATAATTCAAGAGCAAGGAGTAAGAAATGTTGAAGTCTTGGAGCAACATTGTAGTCTTTTTGTAGGTATTCAAGCTCAGTTTCATTTTAAGATCTAACATTCTTAAGGATTGATGATTGTCACCTATTGAGAATTATGATGAATTCTAGGTTGAGGAGATGCAACTAGCCATTGAACCAAGCCTAATGACTTGTTTCCTAAGTGATTCCATATTCCATTATCATTATACTTTCTACCTACATGAAGTTACATGCATTGTTATGGCTTATTAGGGTGATAATAGATCTCGCTAAGTGATTCACCATCTTTATGTTTCATTTATGCATCATATTCTAGCACATTAAAGTAGGGTTTATTACATTCTAGATCTCTTTATATTAGATGCACTTAAGATTATGAATTTCACACACATTTACTTTCAAGATCTATTCTTTTTATCAAGCTTTAATTACCAAATGAGGGGTTTGACCCAAAAAAAACCCCATAAGAAAATCAACACAATATTTTGTTTTACAGATTTATAGCAGGTTCGGATCTAGAAGTGAAGTTTAGAAAACATAGGAAGGAAGTGCAGAGATAGGAGAATAGATCTAGATCCTAATTTTTTGAAAAATTAGAATGAAACTGAATCATAACCTTCGGCATATGAGTCCTCGTACATGCATTTTACCAGATTTTAGTGGATTTAGACTTGTCACTATGAGATTTCAGTTTGCTTAGAAACCCTAAACTGGGAGTAAATCACCTAGTCTAGCATATGAATTCTAGTACACCTCAAAAGTAGAAAATTTTAGTGTTTTCAATCCTTTCCTAGTTATCTTCATCTTCTAGGTACTTTTCTCTTCATAACCAATTTTTTATTTTGAATTGAAGTTCATTTTCTAGGTCATATAGTTAGATTTGCATGTTACTTTCATTTCTTCTCTTTCTAAGCACTTCCTTCATGGTGAACCCCCCTCATTTTAATTATAGAAAACCTTATAGAAATATATTTTCCTAATTGGATCATTATATTGAGATCTCTAGGGTCTCCTTGAATGAAATAGAGTGAAATAGGTCCCTACCCTTGTGTGTTCCATCTCCTAAAATATGGAGCACCTCTATTTCTTTTGGTTCATTTTTGTGAACCTAACCTTCAAACCCTTTATTTTTTATTTGGAGTGAAATTCTGATATTTAGCTTAAATTAGCTTTAAATTATATCTTACATTAGTTAATTTACATTTAGGTCTTCTAAATCTTACATTATTTTATTTAAATATAGGTTTCATTTTTGTATCTTAGATCATTCAATTTCATTAAAATTCTATCATTGCACATAGACTAGCCACCATACAAGCTAGAAACCTTAACATTCACTTAGAATTTGTTGAATTTAGTGTCAAAACCCTCATTTGGGACTCATTTGCCCCTCTGAGAAATAGTCCCAGTATAGGTTGTTTTACCTAATTCCTAGGAATTTTTTGTTGTGTTTTTTTCACTATTTGAGTGTTCTAGAAACCCTAATTGGGAATCATACACTCCTCTAGGTAATTTAGTTTTGTATTAGACTTGAAACTACAGTTTATAGTATTGAAAGCTTCATTTTGGGTTTCGGTTTATTTTTATTAGATGTGTTTCAATTTATTGAGTTTCAATTTAATTTCAATTATGGATAGAATTAGAATACTGTGTTGGAAGAATGGAAAGAGGAATGAAAGTGTTATTGTTGATTTCAACCGGTCAGCTAGTCATCTACTAGTTGATTTTGATTGTATATGTTGAGGATATTGAGAAAATTGTATAGAAAGAAGGTTACAGGTTGTCAATTGTTGAGTATGTTGGTCTGGTACTTGCGAACTATGTTTTATGTGTTATAGTTGAGGTCTAGGAGAAATTTTGTTGGTCCAAACTTCTCTTTGAGGTTGTAGAGTTGTGTTAGCTTCTTCTATAGAAGATGGTTTCGACATTTGGAAGTATCGAGCTTAATTGATATATATAATTTACACTAGTTTGGTTGATTGTTTGTCAAGAAATATCTTCAAAGTTGATAAAATTGGATCTATTATGGGTCTCGATGAAGTGTGTGTTTGGTGCCAACCAAATTTGAATTTGAAGTTGGATGGTCGACTTTGTATCTTTTCAAAGCTGGAGATGGTATAAATATAGAATGTGTTAGAAATGAAAAATTTTACGTAAGAAAAGAAGGAAGATAAGTGAAAGAGCATAAATGAATTTGATGTTATTATAAAAGTGTGAGTTATGTGTGTGGTTGATTAGTGCAAAGCTTAACACTGAGCTTTCATATGTAGTGAGTAGAAGGAAAACTCTATCATTCATGAAAGTAGATAAGTGATTGTGCTGGAATCCTTTTGTTGCATTGGGATTGTTGTCTCTCTATAACAAGTCTTCTTTGTCTTCTTTGTATCACTATGGTAGTGAGCCATCTGGGTTGTAGCCCTATGGACAATGAGTTTGAAAAATGAGTTCTTATTCCAGGAAGTTAGCCTTATTCTAGGAAGTGAGCCTTATTTCATCCAATGAGCCTTTTTGTAATTGGTTTTGATGTTCTCTATAGTGTGAGTGAATCCTCACTATTTTTTTTGCCTCATTGGGTTTTCCACATAAATTTGGTGTTATTATGTTTGTGTATTGGCATTTGATGGTTAATCACTTAATCAATTTATGTGTTAGTTCTGGTAATTGAATTTAAGGTTAAAATATGTGACAATCAATTCACCCCCCTCTTAGTTGTCCTATGCATCAATTGGTATCAGAGCTTAACTGCTTGAGGAAGGTCCTAGATGGCTAGCACAATGATCTATGATTATTCAAGGTTTGATGGAGATAATTATGGTATTTGTAAAGTATTGATGGAAAAATATCTAGAGTATTGTGGATAGGATGTAGAGAAATATTATAAGAAATGCTACACTCCTCCTGCTAATGTTTCAAGTAAACATGAAGAAATTAGAGCACTTGGAGTGAATAATAAGGTAAAGTTCATCTTGAAGGATAGTTGGTATTGAGTTGATTAAAGTTCTGAATTTGAAGATATCTAAGTATGGCATGCTTTATAAAGAGCACAGGATGATGATCAGAGGGTAAAAGAGGAAAAATTATAGAATCCGATAACATGGTTTGATATTTTACACATGCCTAAAGAAGAGAGAGTTAAAGCCTATGTTTAGAGATTGGATGAGGTTGTGGCTGGAATGTGATCCCTTGGCACTGCTATAGATGAAACCAAAATTGTAAAGAAGATTTTTAGAACTCTTCCTGATGCTTACACTGAAAATGTGAGTGCTATTGATTACAAGACTTGTACTAAGGATCTACAGCTAGGATTTTTGACATCTTATGAAATGAAGAAGTCAAATCTAAGAAATGGAAGTAAAACAAAGACTACTTTTAAAGCTACAAAAACTGAAGATCTAGATGAAGAAAATTTTGATAAAATCAAGGTTAAATTTTTTAGAAGAATGAGAAAACACTCCAATAAGTATGAAGATAAATTTCCCTTTAAATGTTTTAGTTGTGGAGAAATTGGTCACTATTCTACAAAGTTTCTAAAAGAGCTAAAATGAATAAACAAAGATATGAGAAAGAAAAGAAAGAAAAGAAGATTAACAAATATTTCTAAGTTAATGAGAATGCTAGTATTTCAAATGAAGATTTGGAATATGAAGATCCAGATGACAATGGATTCTTGTTCTTAATGATTAAGGATGAACCTACTTCTACCTACTTCTACTAAAAGAGAAAGAGAAAGAGAAAGAGAAAGAGTAGTTATCTCTACCCTACATGCTAAAAATGAAAATAATTTTTGGGTAGTCGATAGTGGTTACTCACATCACATGACTGGTGACAAGAGTAAGTTTGTGAAACTTGAGAAATATGCTGGAGGTTTGGTTATGTTTGGAGATGATACTGGTTCTAAAATATGTGGGATAGGTTCATTATTTTTTGATGGAAAGCATCATACTGATGATGTTTACTATGTTAAGGGTTTAAGGCATAATTTTTTGAGTGTTGGTCAGATGTGCAGAAAAGGATATGATTTTTTGTTTAAGGATGAGAAATGTGAGATCCAGAAAGGATCCAAAACATTGATTGCTACAGGAAAGAAATATGAAGGGAATATTTATCAACTTAAAGGTGTTGATGGAAGATGTTTAATGACTTAGATAAATGATAGTTGGTTATGGCATACGAGAATGTTTCACATAAATTTTGATAACTTGGAAAGAATCAGTTATGTTTGGGTTGTGAGAGATCTACCAAGAACAACAAATCTTGTAGATGCTATCTATAGGAATTGCCCGTTCGGAAAGAAAACAAGAAAACATTATAGATCAAGAGAACAATCTACTACTAGATTACTAGATTTGGTTCATATAAACCTTTGTCATCCTATGAGAGTGTGAAGGCTACTTGGTGAAAGGTACTTTATGCTTTTTATTGATGATTATTCTAGATATACATGGGTTATATTTTTAAGAGAGAAATCAAATGCATTAGATAGATTCAAGGCATTCAAGGCTACAATTGAAAATGAAGTAAATTTGAAGATAAAATTATTGAGATATAACAAAGGTGGATAATTCACCTCTTATGAGTTCAATATGTCTTGTGAAGTGCATGGTATAAAGAGACAACTATTTTCTCTGAGAACTCCTCAGCAAAATGGAGTTGTTGAAAGGTAAAATAGAACAGTTCAAGAAGTTGTTAGGTCAATGATCACTAAAGCCAGATTGTTAGAATTTTATTAGAAATAAGCTATTCACACTATTGTATATGTATTAAATCAAGTTCAACCAAGATAAAATAGTGCAAAGAATCCCTATGAGCTATGGCATGAAAGAATTCCTACAGTCAAATATTTCAAGGTATTCGAAAGAAAATTCTATATCATAAGAGATGAGGAAACTTTGGGTAAGTTTGATACAATAAGTTATGAAGGAATATTTCTTGGATACTCTAATAAAACAAAGACATACAAATGTTTCAAAAAAATATTGAGGAAAATTATAGAAATCTCGAATGTGAAGTTTGATGAAACAGTAAAGAATTCTATTGATATTAATGGGTATATATCAAGATGAACATGACTATGCAAGAATAGAAGAAGTTGTGGAAGAACAAGATAAATATGAGTAAGAAAAGAAGAATCAAAGTGAAGAATATTCTTTGGTGATGTCCCCTAGGACATTGAAATATATACGAAGGAATCATTTAGAAAGTCATATTATTGGAGACAAGAAAAAAGGAGTGTTAACCAAAAGAAAAGTTGTTGCTGAAGTAAATTTGTGCTTATTCTCTAAGATTGAGCCAAAATCAGTAAGTGAAGCCTATAAGGATGAACATTGGAAGGAATCAATGAAAGAAGAACTTTTGTAGATTGAGAAGAATCAATCTTGGGAATTGGTTCCAAGAGAAGCAAACAAAAATATCATTGGATCAAAATGGGTATTTAGAAACAAGCTGAATGAGAATGGGAAAGTTGTGAGAAAAAAAGCAAGGTTTGTTTGTAAAGGCTACTCGCAAGTAGAAGGTATAGATTTTCAAGAAAAAATTTCTCTAGTAGCAAGAATGGAATCTATAAGGATGTTGTTGGCATTGGCTACTTATAAATATTTCAAATTCTATCAAATAAATGTCAAGTCAGCATTTTTGAATGGTGAACTAAAAGAAGATGTCTACATGGAACAACTAGAAGGATTTTAGTTAATAGATCAACTAGATATGGTGTGTATATTGAAGAAATATCCTAGAGCATGGTATACAAGGCTAGATAAGTATTTGAGTCAGAAAGGATTTAACAAAGGCATAATAGACAATATTTTATATTTCAAGAGTGAAAATGACAAAATATTGATTGTTGTTGTATATGTTGATG
This sequence comes from Sequoiadendron giganteum, assembly GCA_007115665.2. Lineage (NCBI taxonomy): Eukaryota > Viridiplantae > Streptophyta > Pinopsida > Cupressales > Cupressaceae > Sequoiadendron > Sequoiadendron giganteum. The sequence continues at coordinate 563,837,286 of CM021106.1, forward strand.
AAATTATCTTTGCAGGAAATGAAAATCTGGGCAAGATGCTTGCCAAAGAGATGTAGAAATAATTATGAATTTCTATGTTTGGTAGATAAATTTATTTATTAGGTTATAGATTAATCAATCAAATGAAGGAATTTTCATTTCACTATCTAAGTATGTGAAAGAGATGTTGAAAATGTTTGGAATGGATGGTTCCAAACCGATAAGTGCTCCTATGGTGAATAGTTGTAATTTGGGTAAAGATGATGATTCACCTAAGGATAATCAAAGAAAGTATAGATCTATGGTTGGTGGACTACTATATTTGACTATTACTAGGCCAGGTATTATGCATGCAATTTGTCTTGTGGCTAGATTTCAAGAAGACCCGAAGGAAACACATGTTACTACACTTAAAAAAATATTCAAATATTTGAATGGCATTCCAGATTATGGATTATGGTATCCTAAAGACACGGACTTTACACTTAGTGCTTATACACATGCAGATTGGTCCGGAAGTATAGATAACAAAAAGAGTACTAGTGGTGGTGCATTCTTTCTTGGATGTAGATTGGTGGCATTGTTGAGTAAGAAGAAAGATTTAGTCTCTTTGTGTACTAATAAAGTTTAATATATTATTGCCACATCTTGTTGTACACATGTTTTGTGGATTAAATAGACATTGAAGGATATCAAAATACTATATGATGATCATATTTCTATCTTTTGTAATAATGCGAGTGTAATTAACATTTTGAAGAATCCTATAAAGCACTCAAGAATGAAGAATTTATCTATAAGGTATCATTTCTTGAGAGAGAAGATCATGGAGAATGAATTCAATCTTGAGAATGTTTCAAAAAAGGATTAGATTGCATATATATTTACAAAGGCTCTTCTTAAAGATACTTTTGAGTATCTCTAGAATAAGCTCAGGATTATTCCCCTCCTTTTACAAACTAAGATGCATTATTTCATTGGATTCATGGTTCTATCTTTTTTGATTGATGTTTTTGGTGTCTACCTCTTAGGGGGAGAAAGAAGTTTTTAAGTGTTTTCATTATGATTATTATGTTTTCATGTCAAAGGAATTTTCAATCAATATATATTTTTTCCTTTTCCAATTATATCAAAGTGAGAGAGAGAAAGAGCATGTGAAAAGGAGAGAAAGAGAATTTGAAAAAGAGATAAAGAGAATGTGAAGAGGATAGAAAGGTAATAAGAGAAAGGAAGTGATGAGGAAGATTATATTCTAAGGGGGAGAAACAAAAGAAAAATATTGAGAATTATTTTCAGAGCTAGTGTGTATTTTTGATGGGTTTTCACATCATGTGTTTCCATCAATGAAAAAGGGGGAGATTTTTACAAGAATGGAAAGAGGAATGAAATTTTTGTCATTGATGTCAACTAGTCAGTTAGTTATCTACTCATTTTTTTTTACTGTATATGTTCAGGATATTGAGAAAATTGTATAAAAATAATGTTACAGGTTGTAAGTTGTTGAGGATGTTGGTTAAGTACTTGTAAACTATGTTTTGTGTGTTCTAGCTGAGGTCCAGGAGAATTTTTTCTATTTCGTATTTCTCTTTGAGGTTCTAGAGTTGTGTTTCCCTTGTTTTATGGAACATGGTATCAACATTTGGAAGTATTGAGCTTAATTGATCTATATGTTTTACATTGGTTTGGTCAACCATGTGTTAAGCACTATCTTTGAAGTTGATAAAGCATGTTGGATCTATTATAGGTCCTAGGGAACCATGTGTTTGGTTACCCTCACTCTAATTCCACCCTAGGATGTTTGGTGCTGACCTAATTTGAATTTGAAGTTGGATGGCCAACTTTGTATCTTTTCAAAGTTGGAGATGGTATAAATATAGAATGTGCTAACAATGAAAAAGTGTATATAAGAAAATAAGGATGATAAGTGAAAGAGAAGATGCAACATTGATGCTATTCTAAAAGTGTGTGAGTTATGTGTGTGGTTGATTAGTGTGATGCTTAACGTTGAGTTTCCAAATGTAATGAGTAAAAGGTGAAATCTATCATTCATGCAAGTGGATTAGTGATTGTGGTGGAATCCTTTTTTTTCATTGGGATTGTTGTCTCTCTGTAACAAATCTTCTTTGTCTTCTTTGTATCTCTGTAGTAGTGAGCCATCTAGGTTGTAGCCCTATGGACAATTAGTCCAGATAGTGAGTCATTATTCTAGGAAATGAGCCTTATTCCAGGAAGTGAGCCTTATTTCAGGTAGTGAGCCTTTTTGTAATAAGTTTTGATATTCTCTATTGTGTGAGTTAATCCTCACAACAGTTTTTCCCTCATTGGGTTTTCCACGTAAATATGGTGTTATTGTGTTTGTGCATTGGCATTTGATGGTTAATCACTTAATCAGTTTATGTCTTAGTTTTGGTAATTGAATTTAAGGTTCAAATCTATGACAATTGATTCACCCCCCCACTATCAGTTGTCCTATCCAACATACTGCACTTTTTTTTCACTTCAGCATTAGTTAATAGTTTGATAAGATTAGATTATGTTTGACATTCATTAGAAAAAAAAACCAAAACAATTATAAACCGATGAACCCCTTAGAGAAAGCATAGTTATTTGAGTATTTAAAATCTCTTTTTCCAAGTTAACCTATCCTTTATGACCTTTAGTAGTGATCACTTTGACATATTAGATGAAACCCTTGAGGATTTCATCTTGCAAGGTTCATCCACTAAGGCTTGTTATAACGAACTAAAACAAAGAGATGATACTTTTATTTAGCCTCAACTCATCCTTTTCCAACCTTCAACCCAAACTAAAACTCAAAAAAAACCCATATTCATCCTTGAACAACCTAATAATAGTGTTTTGTAGCAATCAAGTTATAATAACATTTCTCATACATATAATACTAGGAACAATCAAAAACCAAGACAAACAACTTCAACATCCTTACCTTTGCCTCAACCCATCTTTCCTAACTATACTCCTTACTTTCCTTTCCATAATGGGAATGAGTATGATCTTGTTGAACAACATAAGAATACTCTCGCAAATTTCTCCCCATGGGACCTAATTCAAAATTCACCTAATTATCATACTATAGTTCAAACATCCTTGCAACAAGTTGTGGTTCCCTCTAGTAAAAATGTAAGTTATGTAGTAGCTCTAATTCAAGGAATGAATGCAGTTAACATAGAAATTTCCTTTCATAAACATGAGATAGCTCCCTTGGAAATGAGAAAGAAAAATGATGCCTTCATGATAATAGGTAGATTCGATAGAAAAAGAATAAGGAGAACCCTTGTTGATAATGGCTCTACTCTTAACGTGTGTAGTGTGACCCTTTTGGATAGACTTGGCATGGATAAATCAAGAATTGAACCTGATTTCTTATCGATTCAAGGATTTGACAATGTAAGAAAAGAAACCTCTCGGTGTGTTCACTTTTCCTATTACAATAGGAAAAGCTGCATTACAAACTCCTATCCATGTTATGCATCATGATATTTCATACAATCTTCTTTTAAGAAGACCATGGATTCATGAGATGCATTATGTGCCTTAGACTCTTCATCATATCATGAAGTATGTATATAACAATAAAGTATCCCAAATTGAAATAGATCTAGAGCCTGAAATTTTCTTACAAGTTGAAAAAGGAAGGAAAAGTCCTCTAAACACATTAATTCGAACTTCAAAGATAGAACTTATGAAAGAAGAGAAAAAAGAGATAGAAAAAGTTTCAAAGTTTTTGGAATAGGATTGGGGTTCCTTAGAATTCACATTGCCGTTCATGGGAGAATACAAAATCACAAGAAAAGAAATCAAAAACTAAAAGAAACTAATTGTAATGTCAAGATAAAACTTGAAAGAAAACTCACAAGTATCTACCTCTTCTACTCTAGAAGAAGACATAAGATATACAATGAAATTTGATGAGATACACTACCAACTACTGAAAAACCTAAAATAAATGGAAAAAATTTATGGAAGAGGTTATTAGCTTATGAAAAAACTTGGCTATAGTGGAAAAGGTTGTGGAAGGAAAGAAGGCATCTGTGTTCCTATGGAGCCTAACACACAAGAGACAAAAATAGTTTGGGGTATTTTCCTTCTAAGATAATTCAAGCAATGAAAATACCCTTAGTAAACATCAACACCATCATGTGTAATCCTAATAAAACAACTCTCACCTTGAAGCATCTTGAACTTATTGATGCAACTTATGAAGAGTCATTGGAATGCTTTAAATATGATGAAGCCTTAAAAAAAATGTTAGGATTTTATGACAAGCCATTTACTCCTCCTAAAAGGAAACAAATTTCATGTTCTATGATTAGTGCTAAGCAAGAAGATGGAGAGAAGGAAAGTAATGAGAATGATAAGGAAAATGATGAATACAATCCTGAAATTTCAACACAAACATATACTTCCTTTGGGAGATACAATTAAGATATTGATGGATATCACTAATGAGGAGAAAGTGATTAAAATAGGAAAGTTACTTGATGAAGATGAACAAGAGTACCATGCAACTTTACTTCATGAATTTCCTAAAAAAATTACTTGGACTTATTCGGATATGCTGGGAATTGATGCTAAAATAGTGACACACAAAATAGTCCTTGCAGAAGATGCTAAAATAGTTAGACAAAAGATACGAAATATGAATCCCAAGGTAGCCTTATTAGTTAAGGACGAGATTGATAAGCTCCTCGAAACTAGTTTTATACAACCTATTTATTATTCTCCTTGGATTTCAAACATTGTTGCAATTGTGAAACCTAATAATTGCATTAGGATGTGTACAAATTCTCATGATTTGAATAAAGAATCTTTAAAAGATGATTTTACCTTTCCTAATATTCACATGATAGTGGTATCAACTATGCGAGATGCTTTGTTTTCATTCATGAATGAATTTTTTGGATATAATCAAATCTTCATTAACCCTCAAGATCAATATAAAACAACATTTACAATAGCTTGGGGAACATTTTGTTGGGTATTTATGCCTTTTGGATTAAAGAACACATGTGCAACATATTAGAGAGCTATGAAATTAATATTTTGGAAGATTATATCAATGATATTATAGCCAAATATTTAACTAGAAAAGACCATGTTAATATCCTTCATAAAATATTTGAATGAATTGAAAAATATAACATGAGGCTGAATCCAAAAAAGTGTCTTTGCTGTGGATAGTGGATTTTTTTTAGGTTTTATTGTGTCTCATAGATGCATTGAGGTGGAAACAAATAATTTTTATGTTATAGTTAACATGCCACCTCCTAGAAACATTTCTCAATTGTGCACTTTGCAAGGAAGAATTTAGGCTATCCATCATTTTATAACATCTTTAGTAGACTGAACATTACCCTTTACACAAATCCTTAAGAAAGAGGTTCAAATTAATTGGAATGAGGATTGTAAATAGGATTTTGAGAGTTTGAAAGATTATCTTGCTACTCTACCTATTTTACAACATGATATTCAAGACAAACCATTTATCATTTATATAGCAACATCAGACGAGGCTCTCAAACATTTTGGCTCAACAAGATGAAAGTGGTAACTTGAACATCCTATTTAGTACATTTTCTTAACTCTGATTGATTACAAGACATGATATATGACGATAAAAAAATAGTGTTTGGTACTCATTTTCAGTACTAGTAAATTGAGACATTACTTATTGAATGTTGAAATCCACATGATGGTGAAATTCGATCCTTTAAAACACCTTTTCACTAAAACAGATCTATCAAGATGTTTACCTAAGTGGGTTATGCTATTAACTAAGTTTGACCTTAAATTTTTCTCTCAAAAGGAAATAAAGGAAAATCCTTGATTGACCAGTTAGCTGATTCTCCCTCTCTTATAGCATTACCTAATATTGATTTATTCCCTAATGATAATGTTTTGATTGAAACTAATACATGGGAGTTATATTTTGATTTCTCTAAGTGTAGAACTAGATCTTATGTACGGGTTATACTAATCTTTCCTAGAGGAAATCATATTCACTTGTCCTACAAATTAAACTTCCTATGCACAAACAACACAATAGAGTATGAAGCTTTAATTGTTGGATTGCATGCCACTATAACTCTGTGAGCTTGAAGAATTAAGATATTCAATGATTTTCTATTAGTCATTAATAAAATAAATTGATTGTATCAAGAAAATAATGACAAATTATCAAAATATAAGGATCTCACAATGAATCTCTTAAACACCTTTGATTCCTATACCATTGATAATATCCCATGAAAATATAATTTACATGTGGATGCAATGGCAAGTGTGGCTTCCCTTATATCTCCTCAAGATCCTTCAAAATATTTCACATTCATTTTCATACAATTATGCAACCATCAATAGAATATAATTTCAAAGAAGTGTTATCAACCACAATCGAAAGCTCTAACGAATGGTATAACTGATATTTAATTATTTAAAAGATGGTACCTTTCCTAAGCTAACAACTAATTATATTTCAGCCCACCTTTGAAAACCTGCATCTACATATATAATCCTTTCTGATGTGCTATATATAATGTCCTTTGATGGTCTTTTGATTAGATGCCTTAAATAATGTGAAATCCCTATAGCACTTGTGGAAGCCCATGAGGGTACTTGTGGAGGTCATTTTTGAGGAAGATCATTAGTTCAAAAGGTAATTCACAAAGGATGTTGTTGGACATATGGAACAAGATGTTTTTGAATATGTTAAGAAATTTCACAAATGTCAGGAACATAACAATTTGATTCATGCTCCTACTTCTGAGCTTCATGCCCAGGTTATTATTTTTCCAATATAGGTATGGGATCTAGATCTTATTGGAGAAATTTCAACACCTTCTTCTATCAGACACATTTATAATTACCACAATAGACTATTTCACGAAATGGGTAGAAGTCATTCCCCTTTGTTCAACAATTTCCAATGTATTATGTTGTTTCATATTAGAGCACATTATTGCTCACTTTGGACACCCTTTTGTGTTTTTTTTAGACAATGGGAGACCATTTAAAAATAATGACGTGAAGAAGTTCTTAGAAATTTTTAACATCCTACATTGTGTTTCAACACCTTACTACCCATTATCTAATGGTCAAGCTAAATCAACTAATAAAACCCTTGAGAAAATCTTAAGGAAGACAGTAAAAAAATATAATAAGGATTGGCACACATTGTTGAAATATGCTTTATGGGCTTATCATACTAGTATTATAACATCAACTGGAAATAATCCTTATAACCTTGTCTATCATATCGAGGCAATAATGCCCTTAGAGTTAGAGATCCCTTTATTGATAATCACTCCTCAAGGACTTATTGATGATAATACCTATAAAGAACAACAATTGCATCAACTTGAAATCCTCGATAAACAATGCATCAATGCTCTGAGCATCTCCAAGCTTACTCTAGAAGAATGCAACATAATTACAATGATCAGGTCATCTCACATTCATTCATTAAAGTTGATTTGGTGTTATTTGAGAATCAATGTAAAATCAATTTTCCCCCAACTTAAAAGGAAAATTCAATGCTAATTGGTTAGGACCTTACATAATTCATGAAATTTTATGGGTTTGGTGCATACAAATTAACAAAAATGCATGGTACACCTCTTAAAGAAAATATTAATTCCACACATTTTGTGCTAGTACAATATATAACCTTCTTGAATAATGTGAGTGATAAAGGAGTGATGTTAGAGTTAGTAGATCACATTCTATATTCTCTCGCATTGCTTTGTTCATGAAAAACAATCATTTGTGTGTTTTGAATGCTAAATTAATTATTCAAATTAGCTTTAGATTGTTACTTTACATTTCATACTATTCAATTTAATCTTCTATGGTATGTTATATTAGATCCTTATATGAATTTAATGTGCTACAGTTATATCATAGGTGCATTTAATTTACCATAACATAATCAATCATAATGTTGCATCTAAAATAAAACTAAGATAGTTTTAATTAGATCACATAAAAAATGTTAGATCATGGAGACATTTATTACATAGTCTCACAAATATTATTTCATAAATCACATTGTCATTTACATTAAACATATAAATATAAGAAATCAAACATAAATGAGCATAGATATATACATCATCATAAAGTTTTAATTACACATCCTCAAGAATACAAGGCTATTATGGCTTGCAACTACCAGAACCCTCAAGACCTGGTGATCACATCTATCAAGAGATAGTTTGTCGATAGATGATGGTGCATGATCGTGACATAGTTATGGAATCCAATGCATCATGTAGGCCCCATCCTCATCAAATAGTCATAGCCTCCCGAATGATGGCCTCCATGTTATATTCGTATATGCAGTCCCTCTTCACCTATAGTTTGGAAACCACTCCACAAAGTCTCTCAACCTTCGTCGAATCTCGAGATCACTGAATATCATCATATGTAGCATGTAGTGCTGATAATGTAGACATGGAGAATGTAAAAATTCATCTTGGCACACTTGATCCTGATTACTAACATCATTTCTTCCCAAACCATACTCTCAACGTTTCAGCATAATTCTATCTCTTAATCTAATGAATCATTATTCATTTGATTAGGTCTATCACCTCCTTTGACTAGATTAATCAATTTAATTTAATTAACCTTATATTTTTGTTTAATTAAATAAATCATTTTATTTGATTAAATTCTCTAAAGTCCTATTAAATTAAATAAATTAAACATTATTTGATTTAATCTAACATATTCCTCTTTGGTTAAATAAATCAAATCATTTATTTAATAATATTTTCCTCTGAATTCTTGACTTAAATCAATTCATTAATTTAAGTCTAAATTTTCACATCATCTAATTCTTCATTAAATTAATCAAAACCTTGATTAAGTTAATCCCTCTCACTAAAATTATCTAGAGAATGCAACTTGCACAATAAATCAATTAATTTGATTTATTTAATTCTCTATTTTCCCTCACATGGAATATTCCCTCAAGTTTGAATTTGAATCCAAAGTGGACTTAGTCCTTCCAACAAGTTATTTATTTCATCTTACAAGTCCTTTTGCATTGAGCCAAGTGGTCATAACTCCATTTGAATCTCCATCCACCTTGTCATTTCAATAATTCAAAATTCAAATTTATGCATTTATTGGCACATTGGCCAAAACTTGCACAACCACTAACCATTCACATCATGACATGTGGCATTCAACCATTGGATTGAAAGTTAATCCCACATTGCTCAAATCTTAATTTCTCTTCTAAATTGAAAGTTATAAATTGGAGACTTCTCTCCTCATTTCTCATCCACAATCTTCATGCAAAGTTACTCTCTTCACATTGAGAGCTAATTTTGCCCATTTCATCCAACCTATCATCATTTTCATAATTTGTAACAAGGTTATGCTCAAATATCTTTGAAGATTTGACCATTTCTCAATCACTCAACATTTTAACTTAGGAATTGGGAAAGGGCCAATTGCAACACTTCATTGGCACCAATTCCCCCATGGGATTACTAATCTATTAGCTTAATTAGGATTTAATTTCATCTCTTGTATTGTGTTCTTCATTTCCTAATTTTAGTTTGAATAGATGGATTTCATGGGGAATCTCTCATACTTGTATGCATGCATTTGATCTAACAACCTAATGTGTTTTGTTTCTCTTGTGCATTTGTAGGTTTAGGGGCTCACATTTTGGTACTAGAAGGAGGGCAGCTCAAAAATTTCATCACGTTTTTGTAAAAAATTATGTGGTTTTAAAATTTTTTGTTTACACACATGAAACTACACCGCGGGTAGTTCATGTTGTCTTGTATTGTATCGGCTACTCAGATGCAGTGCTGTATTGCACCTCACCCCTTAAAATCCACGACACTATATTGCACCGTAATCATTTCCCTCTTTCAAATTTTAAATCTTCCTAGACGCTACCACTTGCAAACTTCACTGCCTGCTAAATTGCACCGCACCCATGGTCTTTGTTTCTACAGAGTGTCACACACAGTCAACCGCGTGGTGCTATATAGCACTACCTCTTTACCAAACTGCACCGCACCCGCTAACTCTTCTGTGGAGAATAGTCTGGTTTTAAATTTTGACATGTGCTTTTTGATTTTCAGACCTTTTAACTTTTGACCTGTTTGCTGATTTTGTGCTCTTAGTTTTCTGTCAAAGTTTCCAAGGGGCTGAAAAGAACCTTAGACAAACATACTAGATTTTTTTAAAGAATAATAATTGAACAAAGCAATCTCACATTTCCTTTGGTGCTTAAAAATAATTCATTATTGCTTTGAGGGATTTAAAACGAACATGTATTCTTTGTGTCTTGTAATCTTTTTTGCAAAGTAGTGTCATTTGAAAAGGAGTATGCACTTCTCTCGTGCTTCACGATGATCTTGAGAATAAAAAGTCTTTTTGGTGACACTAAGTTGCATAAAATATTGCCTCCACATTTCAATTTGGGTACCTAACAATTGAACAAAACATGTGAGTGTGAGCATGACATATTGTGGAGGCTCTCCCCTTTGTTTTTCAACAAAGGTTGTGTGAACGACGGGATATGTTAGCTTGCTATTGTTTATCCTAGCGGGCCTTCCTTGTGGGAAAAATTAATCACCCAAGGGAATGACCCAACCGGGAACACGCTAAAGCCAAGCGACTTTCAATCGATATATAAGTGTGGATTCTTGAGGAAAGTTCAAGAATCACGAGGATTGTTCTGACGAGATGGACATAAATGGACCCTTGCCAATGTTGGATAATCCCCCATGAACGAAATTCCTGAATTAAAACCCTTGTTTAGAAAAGGCCAAATCCTTTTCTATTCTATTGGTACAAAAGGTCATGTCTTTTGAAGCCGCCCCACATTATACATGCGGTTTTTTTTTAGAGATGGAAAGTATTCCATGGAAGATTCATGGGTACTAATGCTTTGCTAACCCAAGAAGTGTGTGTCATGGAGGGGAGCAAGTGTGGTCAAGAATTTAGCCATTTGCACAAAATATGCGCAGCTGGATTCGTCCAACTAGGAACCCAACAGAATATTGTCTCATCATCCTAGGGTTGTAAAAAAGTGTTTGGAAGTGGAAAACACATTGCTTGGTTCTCGAAAACATTTTCAAAATGAACATTCACAAAGAACTTTGAATTTCAAACCCCTTGTAGGAAACAAATACCTTTGATGATTTTAGGCACTCTTTCTTTCCCTAGGGATCATATCCTTAGAGGTTTCTAAGTGCTTGGATTTTATCATCATTTGTTTTCAATAAAGTTAAACATAGGTAACTTTTGTCCTATTTTCCTTGATTTCCACACAATGGACCTTGTGGGATGAGAAAGAAAGTGGGACATATAGTTTGAAACATAAAGCAAGAAAGTGTCTTTGGTAAAAAAGAATTCATTAAGCCAAGATAAAAGGACAAACTGAACCTCATATGTGTTGTTCCAAATGATTTCCCGCAAGATCAAAATCCCAAAACCTAGGTTCAAAAGGATAAGTCTAAAATCTCATGAACAACACCTTGAAATTCTCCTTGAAGTCAGAGAAATATTAGTATACAACTTCTATAAAAAGGCTTCAAGGAATAATCCAATTTTGTATGCGTTTTACTATTAACAAGATCCCAAAATTTTTGAAAGGTTTGTTTTCCTCTCATAGGAAGTCTAGCATGTTCTTCAAAATCGAGGTCTTGTAAAGAGAGTGGTTTCTAGGTTCAAGTCTAGGATCAAATTCATCATCCTCATCCATCTCTCCATAAAATCAAATCTCATCCCATCATCAAACTTCTTGAGAACTCTAGAAAAATCACTCATGCTAAACTTAAAGGGCTAAACCAACCTCACCCTATCTTGGCTTAACACACCTAGCCAAAATAGTCAAATATCTTGGACGAATTAACCTCTAGGATAACACAACCTCCTAAGGTCTACTAGTTCACAATCACATTGGCTTAATACACTTAGTAAATTCATCCTTTTGTGCAAGTTTCCCTAGGATAACACAACTTCCTAGGGACTACAACTTCACTACAAATCTTGTCTGACTTAATGCACCTATTCAAACCATCACATATGACTCAAAGTCCTAACAGTTTAGCATAACCCCTCAAGAGTTCTTCAAAAGGTTTGACTCACTCACTTCCCATCATCATTTCCACCCTCTTTGATCTTTGACTTCCCTAGTTCTTCTCTTTTGGGCCTAAAAGGTTAAGATCAAATGATCCCTATTTTTTATGGCCCAAACAAGATCACAATACAAGAAGAACATGGAAAATATCAAGGAAATATCAACTTCCGTTGACATGAGTCAAGTAACCTCTAAAATAAACCTTGCAGGATCAAGCAATCCCCCAAGTAACTCTCCTCTACCATCACAAAATTCTCAAGAGGAGAGCATTGAAAAGGACATCACAAATGAAGACATGGGGATGACACAATCTGAAATTATAAAAATGGTTCAAAATCTAGAGAACCACAAAATTGTTAGTGCCATGTTCAAATACTTAAGCACATTAACAGAAGGAGGGGTCTAGTTCCCTTCTGACCTTGACGCAAGCACTAGTGTGGACATGCCTCTTAAAAGCACATCCCCAAAGTCAAATTTCAATCAAGAAATACCTCACATCACGTCAGCCATCACATGAACCTCACCAATTATGAACAAAGGAAATGCTATGTTTCGAGAGTTACAGTAGCATTGCCTTGTGACCAACAAAGAGGTGGCTATCAACATCGTACTAGATAATTCTGTCCTAGTAAACTCATCACACCCATATTTAACACTCACCTTCTACAATCCCATTGGTTCATCTTCATTTCGTGCTACACCAGCATGTTAATCAAACATAAAAACTTCTCTACCACAGGGAGAAGGTGGTTTGTTTGGAATGACCGATATTGCTAATCCTTTTTCTTTCCAAGGTAGCATACCACCTCTTCCCCCATTTCCATTCACAACCATATCACTTCTTGAATTGGGTCTTCCTCCCCTAAACATCGATAGTTTCTCAGAATCGGGCAATGTGAACATCACAACAACAATTGGAAACCATTAAAGCCACTATGAAAAATACATCAATCGGTTCTCAAATATCCTAAAGCATACCTTCTCAAGGACCACACATATCAACCACCACCATAACCCCTTCACCTGTCACAATGGTTGGCATGATTCCCGTTCCACCACCAATCCCACCAAAAGCCAACATGGTAAAATTATTCACCACTCTAATCCAAACCCTTCAAAAGGCCAACCAACAAAGAGTACTTAAGAAAAAGCAGAAAGCTCAAGCCCAATCCTAAGCACAAGCCCAAGTGCAAGCTCAATCCCAAGCCCAAGCCCAAGCTCAAGCTCAAGCCCAAGCACATGCTCAAGCTCAAGCCCAAGCACAAGCACAAGCTCAAGCCCAAGCTCTAGCACAAGCTCAAACACAAGCCCAACAATAGGCGCAAGCACAATACCAAGTGCAACTACGAGCAATCCATTTGCAAGAATACCAACAAGCCCTGCAAGACTTTCAAGCACAACAACAAGCCAAACAAAAAGCTTTGTTGGGGCAACAACAACTAGACCAACAACAAGATTTGCTAGCGCAACAACTTGATCAACAACAGGCTTTACGGGAACAACAACAGATGGAACAACAACAACAAGATCAACAACAAGCATTGTTGGCACAAATGTAGGCATACCAAGAGGCTTTGAATGCACAACAGAGCTTGCAACAAATGCCCACTAGTACTCCTCCCACCCATCAAACACCACAAAAACCTCACAACTCATTCGTTCCACCTCCCGATCCAAGCAAATATGTCACAACACAAATCAAACTGCTCTTGCAACTAGTTTTGGACTTACAAGCAAGAAAAAAAACAACACCGGGAAACTTGTGCCCTTATCCTTTCAATAGAAGTCTCACCATGGTACCATTCCCAAAGGGATTCTAGATCCCCAAATTTGAAAAGTATAATGAAACAGGCAACCCTAAAAACCACGTCAGGTACTTTTAGGTGCTTTTCATGGAGGTTGCATACGATGACACTTATCTAATGTGACTCTTCCCCCATAGTTTGACTGGTCCAGCTATGGAATGGTTTTCTCACCTACACACGAGCATTAAAACATTTGAGGAAATCGTGGAAGCCTTCCTTAAGAATTATGATTTCAACATGGGTGCGGATGTTAGTTTGGAAGAACTATCCAAATTCAAACAAGAAAAATGAGAGCTACTCGCATCTTTCTTGCAAAGATGATGATCTAAGGCCAATCAAAGCAAGTGGAACATTCTAGAAGAGTAAAAATTTTGCATGATCATCTCCAATCTAGATGCAAACTTGGAATTCTACTTGAAAATGCAATGCATCACGTCTTATGATCAACTAATCCCAAAATTTCTCAACATCAAAAGAGCCTTTACCGCACGAGGAGGCACATCCACATTCACGCCACCCTAGGATAACCGCCCATCCAACAACTATAATGATAAACCTCAAACATTGTCGAGAAATAAAAATATTACAAATGATGGCGTGGTCGATGCTAAAGTGGTCATCAGTTCCCCTAAGAAAAACATCCAAACCCATCATCAACCACAAAATAATAATCAAAACAATGTGCAGACTAATGCGGTAGTAGCACATCAACAACCAACTCCCACCAATCAAATCAATAACTTGGGTAATCAAGGAGGACCACCTCCCTGAGGTAAATATCCCCCCAAGAAGAAGTTCATGGCTCTTGGCAAATCTATTGAGTCCATCATGAAGAAATTGGTCAAGGAGAACCTAATCAAAGTCTCTAACTCCGAGCAATATGCAGAACCCATGACCAAACCACCATGGTATAATAAGAACCTCCTTTGTGACTTTTAAAAAGTCAAAGGACATACCACCACCAATTGCATGAGACTTAAGAACATCATACAAGACCTCATCAAGGATAAGATCATCAATATCGAACAGTCAGCCGGAAACCAAGACTTTAAAATATACACAAATCTGATGTCGAACCACAATCAGGGAAATAATCAAGGAAACAATCAAGGGAACAATAAAGGAAAGAAAAAATATGCTAGTGCTAATCTAGTGTATAAGGAGATAGTCAGGTGTGTCGATGAAATGGTCACAATCATAAATTTCAAAGGAGTCAACAACAACTATGGAGTCACCACACATGGTAGAAAGGTCACCATTATTGGGGCACCAGCTAAGATCCCCATTTCTAATACCAAAGCCATCCCCTATGAATACAATATCATTGACCAGCTAAAGAGAACCCCCGCCCAAATCTCCATCATGGAACTATTGAAAATTTTCGTCACCCATAGGAAGATCCTTGATGAAGCATTAGTTGCATCCACTATCTCCACCACCCTTAACACAGAGTAGTTCTAGGCTATGGTGGGTAACATTATTACCCCAAATATCCTTACATTCTCTAACCAAGATTTCCCCCTGCAACCATCTCATAACCGCGCACTTCACCTTCAAGTGCTCGTCCATAAAAATAAATTCAAAAGAGTCCTAGTGGATAGAGCTATAGGCCTTAACATTTTCTCTTTGAAACTTATAAAGAAATTGTGATTTTCCGAGGATTCTATTAACAAGACCAAGAGCATTATAATAAGGGTGTATGATGATCAAGAAAGCATGTCTCAGGGCACTATGAAAATCCCCATTCAAGTGGGACTGACAACCATTGAAACCACCTATCAGGTCCTCAACCTCAACCTACCATACAAAATCCTCCTTGGATGCACGCAGATCCACGAATTGAAGGTAGGAGCCTTGACGTATCACCAATGTATCAAGTTCTCACACCAAAAAGAAGAGGTCACTATATATGGGGATCGTGAACACTTTGCCTACTACAAAAACTTGGAAGCCAAGTTTTACAAAATCCCCCAAGTACCAAAAAATGATGAAGGACCATCCATTTCCTACATAGACCCAGCCAACCTCGCTTCCACCTCTGCAATAGAGACACCCACCATCCCCGATATATCTGAAATAAAAAACATGATTCGGGACAATGGATGCGATGATTACAGAATGGAAAGGAATGCATTTGTTGTAGGAAAGTTACCACAATCTCCTAGATAACATGGGCAACCTCGATCACAAGAAACACCCATCTGCACCCTTAGGATGGATCCTTCTAGATTTTTCCGTTGGGGAGATCTAAGTCAGGAAAGTGTTGTTGAGGAAGACATTGCAAACTCAATATACTAGGATGCAGGACCCATACCCACCTTACCAATGGAGGAAACAAATAGGGGGCTACAAATGATGCGTGTTATGGGTTATAACAGTAACGAAAGCCTTGGAAGGAACAGTGATAGACGTCTGGAGCCCATCATTGCAGAAAGAAGAATGCCAAACCTTGGCCTTGGCTATACTCCTCCAAGTATAATCGTACGTGGCAGAGGTACTGCTAGTAGGGCAGTCAGGTCATCTCCTCAAGTAAAAGAAACTACCCTTAGACCACCCATGTGCCTAGGTCTCCCACTCAACAACTTCACCTTTGATGTCACTGATGTTTATGCCAATAGTGACGATGATGACACCATAATGGGTCTTCCTAGGCTCTTTGAGGATTCCACCCTACTAATGATCAATGCCTCCCTAGTTGATTCAAACCCAAAAACCCACCAGATTACCTTAGTATACCCTCAACTCATCGATCATGACCAACGAGGACTACTGATTCTAGACTCATTGGAAAACGATGAGGCTCTCTCAGAATTCATGCGACTAAGGGATACAATTCCATGTGGATATCACAAGGCAGGCTTCAACATCACATTAGACACCAAGGCATATTATGGGGAGATGATTGAGTCCTTCAGTCACAAAAGAAAAATATCGAGAATAAGCTCAGAGTTATTGAGTGAAAACCACACTATGGCACTCTCTAACCATAGAATAGTTAAAATAAAGGACACATCCAATGGTGAAAACCTCTTTGAGGCACTGGAGGATGAATGATTCAATCTCCCCCCTACTACTCTACATCAAGAAAATTCAGCAGTCCTGGTAGAGCAATGCAATCCTATCAACTTGGGAACATAAACAAAACCACAAATCAATTTCTATGCTGATTCTCTCCTACCAAAAGAACAAGAATTTCTAGCAGCATTCATGAAAGAAAGAAAGGTAAAATTTGCATGGACCTATGCTTACATGCCAGGTTTGGATCCTGAAGTGGTGGTACATCATTTGGCTATTTACTTGGAGAGAAACCAATGAAACAAAAGTTAAGGAAAATGCACCTACAAATAGCCTTGCTAGTCAAGATTGAGTTACAGAAGCTCTTGGATTTGGCTTCATACACCTGATTGACTATCCAAAGTGGGTGTCTAATATTGTACCAATCTCAAAGCCGAATGGGGGCACCCACATCAGCACAAACTTTAGAGATCTAAAAAAAGCATGTACTAAGGATTATTTTCCACTACCCAACATTGACATGATAGTGGACATGATGGTCAAACATGAGATGTTGTCCCTAATGGATGGCTTCCTCGGGTATAATCAAATAATGATTGCAAAGGAGCACCAGCATAAGATAGCCTTTACATGTCCTTGGGGCACTTACTGCTGGAATGTGATGCCATTCAGATTGAAGAATGTAGGAGCTACATACCAAAGAGCCATGACATTGCTCTTCCATGACATGATCCAAAAAATAGTCAAAGATTATGTGGATGACATATTGGAAAAATCAAAGAAGAGACAGGATCACATATCGACTCTAAGTGAAATTTTTGATAGGCTAGAAATATACAAAGTTAGGCTCAACCCAAAGAAATGTTTCTTTGGGGTATAATCAGGAAAGCTTCTGGGGTACATAGTTTCAATGAGAGGGATAGAGGAGGATCCCACAAAAGTAAAAGTAATCCTTGATATGGGAGCACCAAGAACACTAAAGCAACTTAGAGGATTAGAAGGTAGACTCTAGTCCATCTGAAGATTCATAGCACAATTGACAAATAAGCAAATTTCCTATTCACACCTAGTCCACAAGAGAGTAGCATTCAGGTGGGAACACAAGTGTGAGCAAGCATTCAAAAAGATCAAGGAATATCTACTTACACCACCTGTGTTGATGCCACTGATCGTAGGGAAACCATTGATTCTATACATCTCAATAATAACAGCCGCCCTTGGTGCCCTTTTAGCCCAACATGATGAAAAAGGAACCGAGCGTGCCATTTACTATATTAGCAGAACAATGGTGGGGCATGAACTCAATTAAACATCAATAGAAAAAGCTTGCCTAGTAGTGGTGTTTGCAGCCCAAAAATTTAGACACTACATGCTAGCTCATCAAATTAAGCTAATTGCAAAGATAGACCCCCTCAAATATCTATTATCAAAAGCAATGCTTATAGGAAGAATGGCTAAAAGGGTTATGATAATATCTAAACATGATATTGAGTATGTCGAGCAAAAGGCGATCAAAGGACAAGTTATTGCGGACTAGCTAGCAAAAGCTTCCCTCTACACAGACAACCCGCTTGTATCTGAGTTTCCAGATGAGTCCCTTTTCAATCTCAGTACAGCCGATCACTGGAAACTATACTTTGATGGCTCCCACACGCAACATGGATCAGGATCTAGTGTGTTCTTCATCACCCCACAGGGGTACTATATACCAAGATCGTATAAGTTGGCTTTCCCCTATACAAACAATATTGTAGAATACGAGGCTTTAACCATAGGTCTCAAAATTGCAGCACAGTGGCGAATCATGGCATTAAAGGTCTTTGGAGACTCACAACTTATCATTAACCAAGTCAATGGTGAATACCAAACTAAAGATGATAAGCTTACACCATACAAAAAGGTAGTAGAAAGCCTCAAGGAATCATTTATCAACATCACCTTTGAGCAAATACCGAGGGCAAACAAAAGAGCACCTAATACAATGGAAATGATCAGATCCTTGGTAGATATCCCTCGCAACATCTCAAAACAAGAATTCCTCATAGAACAGCTTCTCGTACCCACTTTCAATGTACTAGAATCAAAATATGCGTGCGAACTCATTGGTCCTAGTGATTTTTGGTACCATGACATTTACACCTCCCTCAAATTAGGGATCCTCCTCGCTGACATTACCTCGAACCTAAAGTGAACCTTTGTCAAAAGGTCCTTACAATTTGTCATCCTAGGAGAAACCCTCTTCCGTAGAAGTATCAACGGAACCCTACTACGTTGCTTGAAACCTAAGGAGGCTTTGACTCCTCTAATTGAGGTACACAATGGCACTTGTGGTTCACTTTCGAGTGGTATGAACTTGGCTAAGAAGTTGCTAAGAACTGGGTACTACTAACCAACAATAGAAAGAGAGGAACATGAATTTGTCAGAAAGTGTCTATAGTGCCAATAACATGGAGACCTCATTCATGCACCAGCTCAAGAGTTGCATCCTATAGTTACACCTTGGCCATTTTCCCAATGGGGGCTCGATCTCAATGGTAAAATCTCACCCACATCATCCAATGGCCATAAGTTCATTATCACCACCACCAAATATTTCGCAAAGTGGGTCGAAGCAATTCCCATGACCTACATCACTGGAAAGCAGATATCCAAGTTCATCTTGAACTACCTCATTTTCTGATATGGTGTTCCCCAATCCATTATCTCTAATAATGGAACACCTTTCAAGAATCAGGATGTCTGTGACATGTGTGAAAAATTCAAAATCCAGCATCGCTTTTCCACCCCATATTACCCACAAGGAAATGGCCAAGCAAAAGCTACCAATAAAACTATCTTGAAAATCCTTAAGAAAATAGTCAATGAATCTGGTCATGACTAGCATTTGTAGTTGAACCCCACCTTATGGTCCTACCACACCGGCACCCACATGCCAACAGGTGACACCCCATTTTCCCTGGTCTACGGATCAGAAGCTATACTCCCAATTGAGATCGAGCTCCCATCCCTAAGGATATCATTGCAAAACCTCATCATAGATGAGGAATAAAGGGTTACAAGACTAAATGAGCTGGAGTTACTAGATGAGTGATGCATGGATGCCCTAAATCATCTATAGGTCTACTAGAATAACCTGAAACAGAGCTACAATAAGAAGATCAGGAAACACACCTTCCAAGTTGGTGACCTTGTGCTAAAAGAGAACCAAAATAATGTACCAAACCCAAAAAGCAAAGGAAAATTTGAACCCAACTAGCTGGGACCTTTCATCATCACTGCAAGCTATAAATCTAGGGCATATCAATTATCAACACTAGAGGGTGAGCCTCTGCAGGAGCCTCTAAATAGTTCTCACCTCAAAAAGTATTATGCCTAAAAACTTGCAAGGTATAAAACCAGAAAATACAAAAACAATCAGAAAAAATCCTGAAAAAATGGTTACCTTGACAAAAACCTTGCAAACAGGCATCTTGGTGACAACAAAAAATACAAAAATCAGAAAAAATCAGAAAAAAGATTAATAAAAATAAAAATAAAAAATTGTCCTCTAGTGAAAACCACTTTGGTGGCACTTTGGACAAATACCTTGGTGAAAACCTGGAAAAAAGTCACCAAGCGTAAATAAAGCACTCCCCATCTACCAGGATTTGCATGACTCACTCATCCATTCCATCACATTTCATTAATCATCAATCCACCCAACCACTCACATCCATACCATAGCTTGAGTCATTGCCCATATCACATTCCACCATAGCGCTACTTGGCATATTCCTAAGGTAAGTTCATCCTACCTTCATAGAAGTAGCCTATCACACCACATTGAGGGCATGTTCTCACCTGCATTAGATCGGATTCATGTATATTCTCGTGATCTTCCTCAACATTAGAAAATTCATCAAAAATCCAAAAACATGTCAAAATATGAGAAAATCTTCAAAAAATTCATTATTGAGTCTTGTTAGTCTTTCACCTTGTCTGAACTACATCATCTTTGAGCTTGAATGTAGGGAAGGTTGATCTTTGATAATCCCTTGAGATAGTTAGGTCAGTCCTTTAAATATTCGTCGTGTTGGTAATCCGTTTGTCCATTCATCTTTTCATTAGGTCAAGTCCGTCATCATTCAAACTATGTGGTCTCTGCATGTATAACATAGGCAAGGCTAATCTATGGATCAGCTCCCAAGACCCCTAGGATAGGTCTTTAAGTTAGTCTCTTCGTTATAAACCTTGAAAATACCAAAAACAACCTCAAAATATCTGAAAATCCAAAATGGTGCATCCATTTCATCTCACTTTCACCCATGAGTTATCATCACTCATAATAAAGTCAATCGTCACCTTCACCCTTTGGTGAGTCAGTTAGAAGCAAGTTTAGCAGGATCTAAATTGAACACTCTAAATTGTCAGAGTCTTGAAAGTCTAAGTTAGTAAGCAAGCAAGTTGATCAACTCTGCATATCGATAGCTTATCATCCAATTAGTCTCATCAAAACCCTAGGATGAATCTTTCATGTGATGGACATAAGCATTAGGTACCCCACATTAGTTAGTCTTCGCTAGTGGTATGAAGAACATTAGCTTGTTTGGTTTGCTTTATTTGATCTTTTATTGACATATCTTATTTTGTACTCATTCCAAGGATCTCTCAATGATACCTAAACAAAAACAGGTTTAGAGAGAAAGGAATGGGGCAATGATCACTATCTTTTTATTTGTTGTGCTTGTGGGATACTCCTATAAAATAACTTAGTTATATGATATTTCTTTAGTATGTGGGAATGATATTTTAGATATCTTGTTGACCACATAAGAAAGCTTTCTTTCTTGTGTTTTGGCCTGAGATATTTAGAATGTCAGAACTATATCCTGAACGAAGTACATATGATAAGTGTGAACAAGAATACTCCTATCTATTTGTCAAGTCAAATTCCACCACACTAGTTAAAATGCCATCCTGGTCCTTAACACCTTGATGTATCATACCTATGTTTGTTATCAAACATAACATAATTAACCCTTTGAAAATCCAAATTCCTAGCAATGCAAATCACCATCATCATCCTAACTAACTCATTAATTCTAAATTATTCTATCTTCCTTCCACACTAACATGGTATCATAACAGTAATCAAAACATCACCAATGCATACACTCTACATTTGGATAATCATTAGCACATTGCAACATATCATTATCTTAAGTTATGAGGAATAATATAAATTTGTTATTCTAAGCATCTTAAGAAAGCATTACACCATACATAATCAGTTGCATCATTCGCACCATCATTAACATACATTACATTCATAAAATCATCATTACAATCTATAAAAAATATACAAAAAGAAATGCATCCATTAGAGACATTACATTGTAAGGAAACTCAGGTGCGGAAACAGCTTCCTACACTAATCTCTTAAGGAAAGTATGGTGCAAATTCGTTTTAAACCCTTACAATTTCAGATTCATTAATCTACTTAACAAAGATATTGCAGCAATATACCATACATACAGAAAATGAAGAATGACACAATGATTTACCCTGGGGAAAACCTTTCGGTAAAAAACCCCAGCACTCCAAAACCTGCACAATGTATTATCTTCAACACAACGGTTACAACACACTTGCAATGCAAGTTCTTTCAGGAGATTTCCAACTCTTGAAGACAAAATGCGGCAGCATGAAAAAACGTTCCAACAATACACTCACATCACAAATCTTCGCAACCCTAAAAAACGCTTATATCATGCGCTTCCCTTTTAGGGCAACTTCCGAAGATATCGTGGAAGAGTGTACAGTACTCAACTTTATCAATTGCCACATGTCTTCACCTGTCATTGAATCTTCCAGACATAGCTCTTACGTGTCATAGGAATCCGTCATAACCGTTTCAGCCATGATCTCCTTACACACAATTCAAGATGCCGACACATTAAGTGGAGTGACACATCAACATGCAAACTAGACATGTACACTCACACTTAACTACATTATTTGCAAGAAATACATTTTACAAAACAAATAATAAGAATAGGAATTATCCAAGGTTGAGACACCTTATTCCTAACATACATCACATAAGCATAAGAAATAGAAACATCCCATAGCATCACATCCAATTAGAATGCATCCATATATATCATAAAAGGTGAATCATCTCATAGATATATCATCAAAAATACACTATTATGATACAAACCGGATCAAGTGTACATCGAATACATAGTACAATAAAGACAAAATAGTGTAGCCCGTGAATCAAAAATGGAACAAGCTATCTGTGATCAAAAGGGCTAGCCCTGTTGACTGTGCCCCTCACCCTCCCCTACCTACATCTCACGTGATCCTCTGTCAGCCACCTCCCTATCTGTTGGGAGAAGTCTGGCACTCTTACCACTGATGGCACTGCCTATCGATAGTGTTGCCGATAGTACTCGGCCTCTTTGATAGCCTCTCTGTACTCCCAAATATCAACTCATCGGCCCCGAGATGTGGAAGTTGTGCTCTCTAGCTGACATCGCCGACCAATCTCCTCATCCCTCTCAGATCGGGCCTAGTCTCTCTCAACTATAAGGACAACAACCTGTTTCCTGGCCTTATCTCTCTCCACCCTCAACTGATGGATTAGTGCATCTCTATGATCAGGTTGTGCTGCTAGCTGCCCTACTAGATGTTGCTGAGGACCTACCCTTAGTTTAACATCCTGATCCCCTACTCGGGGAGGTGACTGTTGTGTTGGATCCCTGGGGGTGTTTGATGAGGAGGTGTCCCACCTCCTCCTCTACCCCATCCTTTGCCAAGTGTCTGGCCCTTGGGTCTACATCATGGGGCAGCTATGCCTAGAACTTTCAATCTAAGTGGAGGCCTGAACCATACCCTATAAGTTGGAGTGACCCCCACATCTACCGGCGCCTGATCATATGGCCACAATCGGGCCACTAACTGCTTGAATGAGGACACCACCTCAGCTGTCGGGATGGGCTGACCCCATACTGTGTCTCTAGTCATGCAAGCAAAGATGGCCATGTACTGGTCATCGGGCCTGTCCTATACTAGTCCAAAGTGTCGGACAACCCTATTAGGAAGATACCTCTCAATCATGGTGTGCTCTCGACCCTGCATTCACCTGTCTTGTTTGGCATAAAATAGTTGATCGAGATCATCCAACCATGGGCCAATGCCCATCCAAAGTCGCTAGATGAACTCTCTCATCTCATCAATAACTCACCACTAGTGCGCAAGACCACTTGTGCCGGTGTGCATAAAGTGAATCTCTACCCTGCCGTACCGCCAAATGAGAGGATCATCTATCTCAAGGAGAACTAGTGTAACATCTGGACAAATCACCGTGATCCTCTCCCATGCCCAGATGTGTAGTAGGGTAACTCCAACCCCGAGCGACCTGCTACCCAAGTAAGCGAACTCATGAAGATCCCTGTAGAGGGACGCTAGTAATACGAGTCCCCAAGCAAATCACACCTTGTGGTGAACCATTTGATACCATGCTAGTCCCCATCCTGGACTAAAGTATCAGCCCTGTTGATCGGGTACTAGAAGGCCTGAGATGATAGCAGAAATAATCAGTCTATAAACAGGCACGCTGCCACAATATCTCTCTAAATCAATCTGACCATCAGCAAACTCAATCTCATCAAGCTCCATAACCCCATAACAAGCATCTTTTCCGGCATCCATATCATAGATAACTCGAGCTCCATGAATAGGTAATCAAAGGATGCACCATACATCCTCGAGGGTAATAGTAGCCTCGCTAGTAGGAAGATGGAAGGATGAGGTCTCGCTATGCCATCACTTGGCCAGGGCCGTCATCATTCCTAAGTGTGCCCGAACAGGAGGGATGTATGCAACATACCCAAGACCAAGGGCACCAAGGTGATCTTGAACCAACTCATGCATATCCTGCAATTTGCTAAGCACTGGCCATCTATGCTCTCGCGAGTAAAGAACATCAAGCTCCTCCTGCACAAAGGAAGTCGTTGCGTTAAAAAACAAAAAAATATTTTGCATCTCACGCTAAGTTTCATGCCCAAACCAGCAAATGTGGTGTTGTTTTCAGGTGCGGTGCAGTTTGGAAGGTTCCAAACTATGCCGCTGCGATGAATTTTGCATTTTGCATTGTCTCAAGGTGACCTGTGCAATGCTATTCGTGTATGCGGTCCAATTTGTGGAACACCCTAGTTTCCTAACTACACCGTGTGGTGGAATACACACTTGTGGCAAAGTTTGACCGGCAAAAACCTAATGTCCAAACTGGAGAACGTGACACACTTTGCCTATGTGGTGCAATGAAGAACCGCGCAGTGCCAATAAAACATTTTCAGTGGTGCTATATAGCGTTGTGCAACTTGTATGACACTTCGACCCTATTTCAATGCACATAAAACAAGAAAATTGAAAGTTGGATAGGGGTACATACAACGGGTTCTGTGCCGACTGGCCACTGGTGCACTCATACTCTCTCCGACACATGCCTAGGAAGCTTTCGTCGCGCCATTTCAACCAAGACTCAGAACTCAAAGAGTGAAATTTCCTAAAGGCTAATATTACAAATGCATTGAAAGTGACCCCTCGAGGTCTATTTAAGCTTAAAAATTAGGGTTTTTTGACCTAATTTGACTGTCTAACTGGGTTTTTGGTCCCTCATCCCATTTTTATCCAACCAAGGGCCATGTTACATCTTTTTTGGGCATCTTAACTCCTTTTTTGGTATTCTGGGGCATTTTTGGCTTGGTGGACAACTTGTTATCTTTTTTTCACGAGATCATCAAAAAAATCAAAAAAATTCATCTGATCTCTCAAGGGGGCAATATCCAGCATTATCCTTCCGCTGAGGTAGTGGTGGGGAATCTCAAAAAATTAAGAAAATTTTGAACTTTTGATCATGGCAGTTTATTCTTTGAATCAATGCAACAAGTACATTGCTCCAAAGAGGGGCAAAATGTAGACATGGAAAATGTACAAATTCATCTTGGCACACTTGATCCAGATTACTAACATCATTTCTTCCCAAACCATACTTTCAACGTTTCAGCATAATTCCATCTCTTAATCTAATGAATCATTATTCATTTGATTAGGTTTATCACCTCCTTTGATTAAATTCATCAATTTAATTTAATTAACCTTATATTTCTGTTTAATTAAATAAATAATTTTATTTCATTAAATTCTCTAAAGTCCTCCTATTAAATAAAATAAATTAAACCTTATTTGATTTAATCTAACATATTCCTCTTTGGTTAAATAAATCAAATCATTTATTTAATAATCTTTTCCTCTCAATTCTTGACTTAAATAAATTCATAAATTTAAGTCTAAATTGTCACATCATCTAATTCTTCATTAAATTAATCAAAACCTTGATTAAGTTAATCCCTCTCACTAAAATTCTCTATAGAATGCAACTTGCACAATAAATTAATTACTTTGATTTATTTAATTCTCTATTTTTCCTCACATTGCATAAAAAGGGAATATTCCCTCAAGTTTGAATTTGAATCCAAAGTGGACCTATTCCTTCCAACAACGCATTTATTTCATCTTACAAGTCATTTTGCATTGAGCCAAGTGGTCATAACTCCTTTTGACTCTCCATCCATCTTGTCATTTCGATATTTCAAAATTTAGATGTATGCATTTATTGGCACATTGGCCAAAACTTGCACAACCACTAACCATTCACATCATGACATGTGGCATTCAACAATTGGATTGAAAGTTAATCCCACATTGCTCAAATCTTACTTTCTCTTCTAAATTGAAATTTATAAATTGGAGACTTCTCTCCTCATTTCTCATCCAAAATCTTCATGCAAAGTTACTCTCTTCACATTGAGAGCTAATTTTTCCCATTTCATCCAACCTATCATCATTTTCCCAATTTGTAGCAAGGTTATGCTCAAATCTCTTTAGAGATTTGACCATTTCTCAATAACTCAACATTGCAACTTAGGAATTGGGAAAGGGCCAATTGCAACACTTCATTGGCACCAATTCCCCCATAGGATTACTAATCTATTGGCTTAATTAGGATTAAATTTCATATCATGTATTGTGTTCTTCATTTCCTAATTTTCGTTTGAATAGATGGATTTCATGGGGAAACTATCATAATTGTACGCATGCATTTGATCTAACAACCTAACGTGTTTTTTGGCTCTTGTGCATTTGCAGGTTTAGGGGTTCACAGATAGCCAATGAATCAATTGATCAACATGCTTGGTATCACCCTCGTATGCTACTCTCAACATCGCATAAGGCTTGAAAACCTCTAGATGTTGCTCCATGATGGGTGGGGAATGTAGTCTATGCTAGCAGCCTCATATGTGACCAAAGGAGGTACTATCTCTATGGCAGCCCATTGCTAGAGATCTTACAACTCTCTCATGGACCTTGCAAGATAGATATCATTAAGATAATTAGTACAAATCATGACATATATATAAATCAAAAGTGAGAAAATGAGCATAATTACAAAATTATAATCATAAATAATGTATCATCACCTAGGTCTCCAACCTGTTGTGTAAAAACAACCTCATCTGGTGTAGGAGGTATTGAAGATGCGCTAGCAGCTTCATGATCATGACTCCTAGAACATGTTGCACCTATTGAATCTAATATGGTTTAATCCATGTGTTAATTAAGTCTCTCTACTGGGAAGCAACTGGACCCTCACCTACTGTATCACTCTCATCACTCATTAGCGGGCCCTCATCCTCCTCATACTCCTCCTTGTCCTCCTCCTCCTCCTCATAGTATAAGTCTACCTCCTTGTTGTAATCCTCCACTACCTCATCTATAAATAGGTCTATAGCCCTAACATCCTCACCTATCTCCTCCTCATCATCCTTGTGATCTAGAAGAGGCACAACAAATCCTATATGATGATCCATAAGAAATAATGGAGTTGGTCATGTTGCAACCCATCACTCCTCATATGCATCTATAGTATTCATGTCACGAGTCATATTAATGGAAAAAGCAATCTTTTTTCCTTACTTGGTTTGATAATTGACATTAAAACTGAACTAATGATGTCTTGGAGTGGTGTTGTAATGTGTTGTACACATCCACACTATTCTAGGACTTTTATTTGACTAAAACCTGCCTTAATTAATCCTTTGCAATGGTGTTGTAAATTTTTTGACACACTTTCACACTTTCCTAGGATATATTTTCTTAATTAAGACAAATGGGACCCTTTCTAATAAAATTTACTTAATGTGCACCTTTTTTAAGTGTTCTAAAGTGTTATAAAACACTTTCACATTTATCTAGGTGTTAATTATGAAGTATGGGTAATTGGTGTAACTAACCCCCTTTTAAGCCTTAATTATGACACCTCCTGAAGATCTATCCTGACACTTATAATCTAATTAATAAAATATTTCATTGGGAAAAGTTTTATCCTAAAAAATGGTGCCAAGACCCATTCACCCTAGGTGGTGAATGGGTCATCCCATAATAGGACCCCCCTTTTTCAATTGATCTGGAATGGGTTTTTATCCCTCTTTCAATCCCTTGGGGTTAGGTCCTGGTAAACTGAGCTAGGAACTATTCACCCTAGGTTCCGAATGGGTCCTCCCTTAATGAGACCCACCTTTTTGAATTTCATTCTTGTAGGAATTTAATAATTTTTATTTCCAAATTTGGTGTAGACCTTAATTGTTTAAATTTCAGGGATAATCTCCTAATTTAGTATAAATAAGAGCATTAACAAGGCATTTCAAGGAAGATTTCAAGAGTTTATTGCAATAATTCAAGATAAATTCATCATGTCAAGGGTTTGATGCATTCATTCATGTGGTTGAGCTAAGATATTCAATGTTTCATTGAGGATATATTTACAAGCGTCATTTCACATCCATGATCTACATTCGTCATGGCTTGTACATGTTAGATTACAGATTAGTTTCACAAGAAAACATCCAAGGTTATATCAATTGCATACTTCATGTTTCATGTTTCATTTCATCATTTGGTTTGATTACCTACAAGGGATTGGATTGAGGAAAACCCCCATTCACTAACAAACAACAAATTTTTCTACCCTTGAGTGTGTGATTATAGATTTATAGATTGAAGATCAAGTGCAACAAGTTTGGAGCAAAATTGTCAAAGTTGCAAAGTTGCAAAAATTGTCATTCAAAGTGCAATATCAAGGAATCAAAGCTACACAGTTGCATACAGACTTCCAGAAGCTAATAACAAGGAATTTTAGAGTGCAAACATGAAGTAACATGATCCTGAAATCAGTTTTCTGAATCCCCTAAAGGACCCATTCGCCACTAAAGGCGAATGAGTCCTCTATAGCTCAAAAAAAAAACTTTTATGACTAGGTACACAACTTTTCATGGTCTAAATACTTCCCCCATAGTTTCTATAATAGTTAGGTAGCATTTCTGATTGTTATTTTCATCAAATCATACACAATATTGAATGTTTAAGGTCTTAGAAAAATTAGTGGTCCATCATCTTGTTTATTCATTTTTGTGGACCATATTTTTCACTGTGAACATCAACGTTAGATATTGGGGGCACATCGAGATCCTCATCATCAAAAGCACTAGATAAAACATCATCGACTATGATTCATCACTAAAAGGAAAGTAGAGTTCGAAAAATGCCTTCCTAATACTAATCTCGAGGATAGAGAAGCAAATAAAGCATTTAAAAATTTACAATTATAGTTTATGTAAGATAGAAAAATGAGAAACATGAATAGACAATAAAGAATGAACATAGGATTTTATGTGGGAAAACCGTCTTGGAAAAAAAATCCACACATCAAAGTAGAGATCTCTTTATTACACTAAAATTTAAATTACATACAAGTTCATAGAGCTATACTCTTTCAGGTGTCAATTCATCGAATCAATCTAAAATAATTACATTAAAATTTTATTCGATCATATAATCCTATTACAATGAACTATGGTATTAGATCATGCTTCTCAAGCATTCTAGGAAAATGACATTCCAACTCTCATAACAGAAAAATGGTCACCAACAAAGTAACTATCACTACCTTCTTCCCTGCCAAAGTGTATCAAAATGTCGAAAAGATGTAAAACCTTGTCTCGCTGAACTCACATATTCACATCGACATGTCTATCGCTCCACTGAAAGCCACTCACATTGGCCTTCTTGGGATAGTAGGTTCACTACACTATACCACAACCTATCACCATACCGAATGCTACATCACAAGTCAACGTGGGCTAATAATATTTCCTCGTAGTACTACAAACTATCTCCACTAACTACCATGGCATGGTGGGATCTATTCAACACCACCACAAGCCATCTAATAGGCTATCACAGGGTTGCAAAGTAAACCTCACTCTACCATCAACCTCTCCCATTGGGATACTTAAGGGATAGCCAAGTGACTCCCTTTGACATCAACCTATCTCACTGATGTTTCCTTACAACGAATGCAAAATCCACATACTTAGCAATTGGGATGTTGAAGAGAGTGGAAAATTTGTCCTGCCAAAACTCAATTGTCAATCTGATGAAGCTAAAGCTTGAATCTTTACATGCCAATAAGTTTGAGATATTATTTCTCAACATTATCCCACTTGATGAAGAACTAATTAGATCCTTCCAAAGCTTGAATTCATTGAATAACATAGGTCCCAAGGCCTAATCTAATTGGAAAACCATTTGAACTTATCCATGCTCATAGGATTTTTCAATGCATCAACAACATTCGCCAGAGTATAATATTTTTCTAGACTAACCTTTCCATACTCCACAATATCATGAAAAAAGTGATACTATACATCAATATGTTTAATCCTAAAATGGAAAGTTGGATTTTTCAACAAACAAATATCACTTTGACTATGACAATAAATAAAAATATACCCTACATCAAAACTAACATCCAAACACAATATTCTAAGAAAAATAGCTTCCTTATAAGCATGAGTTGCTGCCATGTATTCAACATCAATAGTGGAAAAATAGACTAAAGCTTACCACTTGCTCGGCTAGCTAACTACACTGCCAAACAACGTGAATACATATCCACTAGTAGATCTTATGCTATCAATATCCCTTGCCCAATAAAAATCTACATATCCATGAATTTTAATTGAACAATGAGATCTAGTAGAGTAAGCATGATAACATAAGGTGTACTCAGAATTACCCTTAAAATACCTAAAAAATATTTTCATAGCATCCTAATGCGGCCTTCCTAGATTGGTCATAAACCAAGTAAGCACTCCCACTACTTGGGAAATCTCTAGCCTAGTACAGACCATTGCATAAATTAAACTACCAACTACACTTGCATAAGGCACCCTAGTCATTTCCTCCATCTTAGTAGGAGATTTTGGACAATATTCAATAAAATGTTCCATTCAATGCAACAATGGAAAAAATAACTACATGCAATCCACCTATATATGTTGAACCTACAAATGCTTAAACTTTGGCATGTATTAGCATTGTTAGTCAATTTAAACAAAGAAAATCACACATCCCTATGAAATATTTGATCATGTTAGATATGCAAACAAGATAAAAATAAAACAAGGAAGCTAAATGAAAGCATATGAAAACATGAATCAAACTCTATCCCATAGTGGGATTGTTGCTATTTTAATGTGAAAAGGATTCCCTTTCCCACACCCCTGATAAGCTTTCTAAAATGATGAACAAGAAAAGATGAGTGATCAAGATGAAGTCAAAGATGAATGTGTGTATAGTGCAAATGTATGAGATTGTGGATGATTTTCAAGTAGAAGTTCCTTCTATTGATAGCTTGAAGGTTTGAAGAAAGGAGAGATGGGAGGAATGTGGGACTAAAGGAGAGCCAATGAGATTGAGAAACTTGTCTCAATCCTAATAGGTGAATTTGGAGCACATTTTGGAGAATGCGCATAGCTAATGCATATGGTTGAGGATTTGAGAGGTGTAAGAGAGATTAATGCATGTGTAAGAGGCATTAAATGAATATGGTTGAAATTTTTTGGAGGGAAATTATTTTGGGTAAGAAAATCAAATAAAAAGATTTAATGAGGGAATATTCCTTAGAATATACTTTTGAGAGGATAAATGAGGTAATTAGTTGATTAAAAAAACTATTTTGATGTTCACGTGGGTTTGTTAATCAAGGGTTGGGTTTGACCAAGCTTGAGTCAAAACCTAGAGAATGGGAAATGAGGGTTAGGAGGTGATTAAAGTTAATTAACTCAAAATTTAATTAACTTTGAGTGGGTTAGGGGATTTGATTTAAATCATTAGATTTATTTAATGAAATAAGCAGCCTTTGGGGATAAATTGATTCATTTAATTAAATTAGATGAGCATTGGTGAATTAAGAAGTGAATTAGTCAAATAAACTTAATTAATTGATTAATAGTAGAAATGATGTTAATTGATCAGATTTAAATGCATAATATCAATTTTCATGTCTAAATTTTTCCCCTCTTTTAAGTAATGTACATGTTGCATTGGTTCAAACAATAACCTTGTTGAGTTCAAAGTTTGAAAATTCTCTATCTTTTTTGGGTGCCCCAGTGGAAAAAAGTACGCTAGTACACTGCCCCCTTGAGAGATTGGCTGAAAAGTTCAATTTTAGGGTTGATCTAGTGAAAAAGAGGTTTAAGATGGATCATGCATGGATGGTTAGAAAAATAGATCTATACGATAATGATGATGCAAATGAGATGTTTTTAAGATGCTTAGAATAAAAAATCTATATTATCCTAAACAAATTTTAAAAGATGATGTAATACATGTGAGATGGATGATGTTTCCTATTATGATGATATGTATGAGTATGTAGCATTAGTATGTTGATGTTTTATGACTACAGGATGGGTGCATATCATGATAGCATGTTAGTGTGAAAAAGGATAGAAGAATGAGAGGGATCAACCCTTGATTATGAGAGTATGCAGAAGTCCAACAAGTCTATGAGTCTTCGAGACTTTATTAGATATGATGATGAAGGGTTATGATGTGTTTCTTATCCATTGATTGGGGATGTAAAGATCATAACTTTCCTTATGTCTTAGAACACTCATAGATACATTGCATCAAGGTAAAGATAACTAGGATGGCATTGTATCTAGTGAGATGGACTTTGACACATCTCAGACCAAAACACAAAAAATAAAAACCTCCCAATGTAATATTTAACGAGGGATCCAAAACGTCCTCCCTACAAACCAAACAAAATTAGCATGACGAAGGTTATATTACAAGAATATCCAACAAACATAGTATACAAAAGATAATGATCAATTCCCCATTCCTTTATGTCTAAAGAATTTTGATTAGAAATCATTGAGAGGTCATTGGAATGAACACAATAAGATAAGTCAAAAGAAAAGATCAAGTAAACAAACAAGCCAATGTTCTTCACACCTCTAGCCAAGAATAAAGTATGGTGATGCTTGATATTGATTTCCATTGTAGGAAGGATGCATCCTACGACATGATGTTAACAAATGATTGAAGACTGACGAGATGATGGACTAGTGATACCAAGAGTTGACCAACTTTTTTACCTACTAACCTAGACTTAAGACCCTGATATTTGAGTTTACACTTTCAATTGCTAATCTTATTTCTGATTATTTTTCCAAAGGATTGTTGTTCCTATCACACACACACCCCATTTGGAATAGGGACCCTCTCTTTCCTCTTTTTCTTGTTGGGTCCTTTTTTCTTCACCTTGTTTTGCATGCCCTTTTTGTGCCCTAAAAGGTCAACATATTCTCAAAAGTCACATTTTAAGTTTGACAAAAAATTTCCCCTTGGAAAATTGCTAAATCTTAAGCCATTTAGGGTTTAATGACATCTGTCAACCTTTTTGAATTTCGTGGCTCCTTCTGGGCTCGCACCCTCAGGTGTCCTCTCTTGGGTATCCATTCTAGTTCTGTTGTTCCAAACAGTCATTACGTGAAGTCTTTTCGGTCCTCCGGGCCCAACCTGCCAGGATTCCCTTCACAGGTTTCCCTTTGGACTTTTCCATTTCAAACGGCCACCAGCTTCCATCTTTCTGAACATTGGACCTCGGAGCTCCTGTCGTCATTTGAATTTCAGCTAAATGACTTTTGAAATGGCCATGGCTCGATGTCTTCCCGACCATCAGACCCCAGATCACCCGCCACCGTGTTAGAACCCAAAAAATTCCATATAAAACCCTAAGGTTTTCCCATTTGAATCTTAATTTTCCATCATTACCCTAAGGAATTTTATTCATTCATATCTATTTTTCACTATCCTTCCATTAGAAATCATCCTTTCCATCTATATTCATTTAAATACCTTACCGCTTCCTTAAAATTCACTTTTTATGCCCTTAGCGCTTTACCGCGGCCTCCCACAAATGGGCCTATGATATGGAAGTAACAGTTAATAGGCAGATAGTAAGTGTTCACCACGGTACTGTACCACAAACCACGGTGGCCGCGGTAAATAGGTAGCAGTCAACAGTAAGCGGTTGGCAGTCGACGAAAACAGACAGTTAGCGAAGCTGGTGGTAGCGGTTAGCGGTTACCGCTATACCACACACGGTTAGTATGGTCACCGCGGTAGCATGGTGGATGGTCAACAAGCGGCAGTGACGAAGGACCTCCAATGGTAGCAGTTACCGTTGTACCGCCAGCGGTTTACATGGTGACCACGGTAATGCGGTAACGGTAAAGGCTGAACGACTAGCGGTTTAATGAACAGTCATCGCAGTACCGCAGGTTGGCAGGAAGGAGACCACAATAGTGTGGTAAACTATGATGGAGGTCATGATGGTCAGTGTGGGACCACCCACTATGATACCGCAATCGGTCAAATGTTTGACCACGGTAGAGCGGTAAGTGTATTAAATGCATTTAAGACAAAATCAAAGCTCAACTATTGTAAGAAATATTTGATTTTGCTGAGAGGCAATATAATTGAATATTTTAAATTACTGTCATGAAAATGTAAACATTTGTAACTATAATATGAAGGGTCACGACCCTTGAGGTATTTGGTATAAATATTTCAAAAAATCAGTTGCAAGGGGGAGATGAAATTCAGGGGTTGGAGGTTAGAGTAGGGATGAAATTTTTTCCCGAGAGGGGATCGGGAATGTAAAGAATGAAAAATATTTCAGTGAAACAGATCAATGGAGAGATTATTTTGAATTACATAAACCTTTCTCTCGTTAATTGTTGTGTTGCAGTAATACATATTTCTTATTTAATTGTCTCCAACTTGAAGTTCTTTGATCATTTATATTAAAATATCAAGTATATGTCAGATTCATTTGTGTGATTTTATTTGCTGGCACTTGCAAGCCAAAGTTAAATTCCTTCAAGTAAATCACAGTGATCTAGGATTTCTTTTGGATAGTTGAAGTAGAATTTAATAAGAAAACATTCCAGCCTTATTTATGCAAGTCATAAATCAATGAGGTTTTATGCCAATCATATAATTTCATTTTCTAAGGTGCCTAGCAATTTAAATAATGACAGAGAGGGAAATCCTTTCAGTTCTTAGTATTCTTGAATCCATTGCCCATGTGGACAGAACGCACTAATCTACCTCAACCCAGAGATAGAATTTCATATCAAACAATTCATTCAAAATCCTTTCATTTGTGTAGTAGGGGTAGGATTAATTGTAGAGGTTCTCATCTATCCACTACCTTTTCCATTGTGGGTAGATTGTTGCATCAGGAAATACTTTTCAATCTGAATCATTCATTAGGTTCACCCACCTTGGTCTAGCAGAACCTAAAGCGAAGAAGGTACAATTGTATCAATTGGCCTTGTACGTTGACCAAAAGTGTAGCAAGAGCTTGGAAAACTCTTTTGGTTAAAACCTGCATTTTTGAGACCCAACACGCCACCTGGGAAATTTGAATTCTACTACCTCACTTGCTACCGTACCGGGCATTTAATTTGTCATTAATTGCAATTTGGGCTATTTAAATTAGTTTTCAACTATCATTTTCATATGACATAAGTGATTAAAAAAGACACCGTCGCCCTAGTAATTTCCGCCTCTGCACCTGAACCTCTACTTCGCCATTCCTCACCAATTTAGCAAAAATCTTCTTTGGGGTTTCGAGGTATGTCCACCGTTCATGTGGCTTGTCTTCTTTTCCTCAAAATCATGGTTTAAATCATGTAAAGAACCTAAAATGAACTAAAATCTGGTAAGGTAGTACCCCCAACCTAAAAACCCACAAACTCAAAATCATTCATTTCAAGGAGGAAATTAAAATTATAGCTTCACCTCTTTGTCATTGTTCTTCAGAATAGTCTATGGTGCCTTTCAAGCCCAGGCCTCTCTGCGGCCATTTGTGCACAAACTCAATCTTTGAAAAATGATGGCATCCACCTCGACCCCAGGTCCCGGCCACCGAAATTCCCTTCCCAGGTTTTTGTTGAGCCTTTGCCATTTTAAACGGCCTTCCTTGAGTGTCTTCCTAACCCTCAAACCCCAGGCACATGAACTCCATCTTAAACTTGCAAAAAACCAAACATCCAAATTGTTGCTGGATCTCGACCTCTGAAATTCCATGTAACTTTCGCTATCTCGAACGGCTATCCTGGGACATCTTCTTGACTCCCGGACCCTAGTCACCCCTTCACCACATAAAATCTAAAACAGGATCGAACGTCTAGACTTTGTCCAGACTCTGGACTTCAGAATTCCATCTCTGAGTTTCCGTTCTGATCTCGCCATTCCAAACGGCCAAACCTAACCATCTTTCTGGCCCCTGGGCCTCGACCTTTGGTTCGCCACAGAGATTTCCCAATTGATAAATTCTTCTTTAGGGATTACCCTTCGGACATTCATCCCCAGATTTTTGCTTGCATTTTGCCCTTTTGCACAGTTTTCCCATGATAGCTTCCTAACCCTGGCAACCCGAACTCTGGAGCCCGACACCTGGAGTGTCGCCTTCCCTGTGCCATTCCAAATGGCCTTCCTACAGCTAAAACCCAGATGCCTAAATGAGGGCTGAAATGACCTCCAAATCAAAAATGAACTTCGACCCACTTCCTAAATTTTGGCCTTCTTTCATGTCAGCCCTTCATTGATCAGATCCAAGACCGAAAAAATTGTTAGGAGTGCCTTGCCTCATTTTCCCTTCCAAATTACATTCTGCCAAGGGAATTCCAGCCCTGGGAACTAGGATTTCTAGTTTTTCTTCCTTATGATGTTTTTATCGAGTGTTAAACATTTATCAAACATAAATGATGATTGTGGATCTAACCTTGATGTGTAAGGATTGTTCCAAGGTCGCTTCTCCACCTGTTTAATGTTACTAATTCATGAGTGTTTGTGCAAGATTTATGGAATCCAGTGTAGAAACCTCTGGTGTTACCAAGGAAAATGGAAAAGGAACTGCCAAAGCACCTTGAGGCAAGGAGGACAAGGATCAAATAAGTTACAAATACTAGGGGGTGCCATTACACTCCAAAATCACTACTCTTTGGAGGGACATCATAGATACCAATATCGGGCATGTCGATATTGACGAGTTTACGCGGAGGGTCAGGGTGGACCCTAAAATAGAAAATGAAAAATTAATCTGAAGCGACGGACTTGCTAAGGCTCCAGGCTTCCTGCCAGCTCTAGTGGCCCCGAGATGGTGATGGCATGTCAGGAAGCATATCAACCCAAAGCCAGAACCATAGTGGAAAGAGATGGAAACATCCTTGTGGACATGTCCCCTCTTGGGATAACTACAACTTTCCACATCCTTGCCTTTGAAAGCATGGAGACCCCGACTATAGAAGAATACAAGGCATTATAGGATCAAGATCCTATGAAATGCAAGAAACTGATCAATCAATACTGGTTGAAGGATAAGCAGGCCAGTGCTAGAAAATTCTCTTAGGAGATCTTTCATAGTGATTTCTTCAATGATTACCATGACCTTGTTACCCTACTACGTAGAGTAATGGGCCTTCCTACTGTGGCCTTCTTCCAAGAATGGATGTTATACTTTGTGGAGAAAATTCTTCGTGGTGGCGCTGTCTTCTATTGGGGAGAAATAATCAGCAATTGTTTCCATCACCAATTTATCAATGTGAAGAAGACATCAAAATTCTCTATGACATCCTACCTATTTTATTCACTTTCTAATTGGTAGCATCTGCATAGATTGACTGCAATGCCCAATGAGGCGCCAGGGAGGGAACTTAAAATCTATGACAAGTATCCTCAATTGCAGTATAGGAACTTCAAGAGAGACTACTACAGGGTAAATGATGCCTTCATTGCCTATGTCATTCGGTTGCATGGAGATGATTTCCAGAGAAGATTCTCCCACAGTGCCAAAGCCCTCCTTAGGCATTATTCCTTCCTATGTATACAATTTCATAAGTTCACTTATATTCGCGCCCAAAGATTCACAAAAAGGCCAAACAAGCTACCCCAGTACCCCAATGACCGGATCATACTATTGGAGTTGACCTGGCAACTATGACACATTCATAATATTTTGAGCAGCAAAAATCTAGCAGGGACACCTTATCCTATTGGCCTCGGCTAGGGAATGTACAAAATTCATACCTCCCAATGTGTAGGGATTTTAGAAAAGGAGCTATCCAAGTAACACTTTTGGTAGTATACAACTTAGTCACGAATGGAACCATATAGTCATATCAAAAAGGCATTGGGACCTAAGTATGCCCACCTCCACAATGTTGAGGATTTTTGGGCCAACTACAAAGATGATCTTGAATTACAGTTACGACACTATATGCGCATGACTGCCCTCTACATGCGAAGAGTGAACTTGTGCCTTATTTAGGACAAACTTGAAGAAGATGAGAGAAAGTGATCAATCCAGGATATAGTTTGATCGCCAACCTGCCTCTACTTATGATTGATTGCAATGAGAAAGAGGTTGATAGCCTCGACATACTCACCAAGCTTATGGAGGCTCGATCGAGGGTTTGGATCAACAAATAAGCGGCCTGACTAAAGCAATAGGGAGTCACCTTAACATTCAAGGGACTTGAAAGTGAACCAAGTGGCTTTGATGGTGGGGTGGCTACTGCAACAACTGGGGAAAATTCCAAATCCCCATCATCTGTCAAAACCAAGAAGAGAAAGGAAGCTAGTGATTAGGTGCCTAACCGAAAGGTTTATGCTCGAAAGGCTTTGGAGGGTGAGCCTTCCAAAAAGAAAAGAAAAATAGTTGGGGTTGTGGAGATGCCTATCATAATTAAAGATCTGCTCCTCAAGGGTAGAGAGGAAGAGGCTGACCCACCAAGGTCTCCATCTGTTGCAATTGTTGCTGCTGTTACCACTATCCCACCTACTTCATTTGTAGTATCTGCTTCCTCTCCATTTGCGATGGACATCTATGTCCACCATGTCTCCACTTCTTTGATTAGGTAGGTCATATCAATGGATTCGTCCTCCACCATGACCTCGCCGGTCTCAGCATCTTTCATATCTCCTTCCCTTTTGTCTGCTTCAACTGTTGCAATGCCTATCCTCTATCTCCCGGAGTCCTTCGTAATGTACATTCAACACGATCCCTTTGAGCTTTCAGGGATGCTTACAAGTCCAATAGTGCAAGCCACAATATCCCAAGCTATGGCTAACACCCTAGCTCTCACTCCCCCTACCAAACCACCTAGAATGAAGGCGACAATATAGATCTCTGATGAGCTTGAGCGATAGTAGCTAGAGGTTGCCAAGAGGCCCGAAGATGAAGAATTTGATTATCATGAGAACTCAATGTTCGACTAGTGGGAGGTCGATGAGGTGCCTATGAATCATCTAGTGAAAACAATGAGCAGTTGGACATATAATTAATCTAGGAAAAGGCTGATCCAGAGCTCGACATAGAATGGAACAAGCAACTCAAGGAAATTGAGGATAAAGAAGCTGAGGAATGGCTTATGGTTGAAAAAGAAGTTGTTCTACAGATTGAAGGCAATGAGTCTCTAGTTGAAAGACATGATCGAACCATGAAGCATGAAGAGGAAAGATCCCTCCATGAAGATGAACAAGAAAGTAAGCCCGAGGAGCACGAGTATGATCAAGAAGAAGAAGAAAAAGATGCTGAAAGGGAAGATCCCTCCGACAAGAAATTTCTCATCAAGTCTCATACCAGATGTATAATGCTCATACAGGACTCTCAAGAGGAGAAGGAGGATGTAGGGGTTGAGAAGGAGGCCCTTGTTGTCAGAACCATTGAGCTTGGGGCGGAGGGTAGCAAGGATAAATGTGAATCACCCAAGGAGGGGACCCAAATGCTCGATTGGCTAGGGAATTAGCTTAGGCTAAAGAATCCTGCCCTAAAAGATCCTAAGGTGAGGCTAGAGGTAATACTAGCCAGAGCATAGATAAGTACCAAGAAAGAGAAAAGGAAAAGAATCAGATCAAAAGTAACCATGGATGCCTCCAGATCTAGGGTAGTACAAATAGCCACACCGGTGGTTGGAGAACAGGCAATAGCTTATAATGTCTCCACCATCAACTTGGGAGTGGCCAGAAGGGAACAAAAGGTTGACCACCTCTGAGATTCGGTCGCTACGCTGGTGGACATTATCCAAAAAAATAAGGTTTCAAAGGAGGAACTTAAAGCATAGGTGGCCGATCTCACAGCCTACATCTAGCAATGTTCATCCCTAGATGAGAAACCTACCAAGTCACTGGCCTCACCGTTGTTGTCCCAAGAGAAAATCAATAAATTGGAAAGAACCAGGAACTCAGATAAGACTACATAAATTTGGTTCCAGTAGGTCTTAGACATGGGGAACACGGGCATCAACTTGGTTGTCCGAACAAAAAATAAATTCTTGGAGATGCAGAGAACTCTTGAGGGCACGAGGCAAGTCTACGAGAAGTTCCCCAAAAAGTACAAATCTGCCTACCCAAAGATCGAGGCTATCCTCACACTACCAAGTGAGGTTTGGGAGAAGGACCTTGCCCTCAAGGATGATGACCACTGGTTGGTGGATGTATGGAAATGAGATTTTGATCATTGAAAGGGAAGGCTGGAGCAAATCCTAGAATGAGTAGTTCTGGATATCGAATGGGCCAAGGAGGCTATAGGAGATTGTCCTCGGTACCTCAAGCTGATGATGGGGTACGACTTGCCTATTGCTGAAATTAATTTGGAGAGCATAAAAACTCATTTCTTGAAGAACATGGAAAATGGGATGTTGGCTGAGGTTACCACGAATTTCATGAGATTTGCTGCTTGAGCCTTCACCCAGTTTGAGATTTTCAAAAGCAATGTGGTCAAGTATGACGATGATAGGAAGAAGCTCCTTAACAACTCCCAAGAATGGAGTTACCAAGTGCTACGATCTGACATCATGGAGGTGGACAAGCTTCAACCAATGATCTTGAGCTTCGTGGAGTATGCAGCTTTGAATAAGTGTGAAGGCAACCCTATAATCAATGAGGAATTCCTAAAAGAGTAGCTATAGCAAAGGGAAAACAACAAAAAGACAAAACTGCTACAGTGCTGCCACTAAAGGACAAAATAGGGAAAAGACAAATGATGGCTCAAAAATGTAATATATTTGGAGGTAGGTAAAACCCTAGTGTAAATTAAATCTTGGCCACATAGTATAATTGAATCTTGAACACTCACTTTTACTTTTGAAAACTGTAAATAGAGGTCCCCTCCTCTCATTTTATGAGAGTTGAATTGTTGTAAAGTCATGTTGTAGAAATTGCAATAGAAAATACAGTGACTTATTGGTGTATTTTGGATTTCTAACATGTTTCATGATTCTTCTCCCATTAGTTAGAATTCTAGTTTAAATTTATCTTGTTTCTCTAGTTGCCTTTTAGTTGACTTTAGTGGATTTAGTATGTTCTCTTTGGTTATGAAGTTTTCTGTTGTGTGTATGCTTTCCTTGTCCATAATTTTAGTCATTTGTTGCTGGTAGGTGACTGTGTAAAGTTAGTTTGGACTATAATTTCATAGTTGCTCTCTAAAATTTGTCTTTGTTCACATTTACATGGTGAATGAATGATGAATATATATAATCCTTAGAAGATAGGATATATTTCATGACATTGTGAGAATTCAGATTAAGTTAAATCGTATTTAAGGAAACTGTCCACAGTAGGAACCTCCATGATCATTGTTCATCAGTAGTTGAAAGTCCAGGAAACTTTCATATTCCTTGCCCCATTTTTCCTTGTTTTAGAAACAACCTATGCTAAGGTTCATTGCACATTGTAAATCCAAATCCGATGAAACAATGGAGACCAAGACTATTGTTTGAGCCTGCAGCAAAGTGCAGTAATCTCCCATCTGAAGAACTCCATTCAAAAAATCGATTCTCCTATAGCTTTAAATTTTGTAAGACCCCCTTGTGATTCCAAAAAATCACATCAAACAACTAATATATTCCAAGCACTATCAAGAACTGACATCCAAGAGACCTTGGGATAGTGTTTTGTAATCTAATTGTGGAAGATTGTCTTTCAAGAGAGGTAATGCACTTGCATATTACCTGTGTTGTGAAGTGCATAAAAAAACCATCAACAAAACTAGTGTTAGAAGGAGGGCCTTTTGGAGATAAATCTAGATCGAATTGGATCATTCTTCCCTAAGAGATTTCATCTAGTCTTGAGATCTACACCGAACAAGGAAGAATTTCAAGAATTATAGCCCCTTGTCCGAGCTAAACGAGCTAAATGAAGGGAACCATCCTTCACCAATCCACCAGACCAGCTCACTACTCTTTCACCTCCATCATCATTGGTAGTACCACTTTCCACACATTTGATCCAAACAACCTTCTAGGATGCCACTCCATCTATGTTGAACAGTTCCTTTTAGCCGAACATAGCCTCCAGTCTTGTTGTTGTCCTATTGGCTGTTGTTGCCCATTTATAGTTACAAGATAATCTAGCTAAACCACCTCCACCACCTCCTCCAATGGTGTGGCTTGGCAATAACCCATCTCCTTTGGCCTTTAACCTCTACCACGATATTCCAAAGAATCTTGAAAATTTCTGCATGAAGTTCAACTCCCTGGATCCATAGAGTATAGCTAAGGAGCATGTCAAGATCTTTGAAATTGCTTGAAAGACTATGTAGATCATATACGAAGATGTGGCTTGAAGGCTCTTTCCCTACTCCTTAGAGGAGGAGGCCTTCTACTGGTATGTCAATTTGCTAGCTGAAACTATCAACACATGGGACCTTCTGAAGAATTCTTTTCTGCAAATGTTTAAGATCTCGGTTAGCCCCGTAGATTCATACCAACACTTTATGTCAATTCAAAGGGAGATTAATGAACCAATCAGTTCATTCAGTGATTGCTTCCATAGATCGTACACTCGGCTACAAGCCCCATACATTTTCAATGATGTTATCATCTTACCTATTTTCTATGTAGCATTAGATAACCTCACTTCAGCTCTGGTAAAGAGAATGTGACCACTGCCCACCAGGTTGGTCGATGCATATGCCGAGGCCATTATTTCCAGCATAGATTTGGGGTAGAACATTTATGGTCCGCTGCCTTCTCTTGGGAAAACCACACATCTAGCGTAGATTCAGGGGCTCACACAAGTCTTGTAGCATCAAATACCCCTGTTGAATCCACTACCATAGTTACCTATGGTTCCAAACCCTAGGTAGCTAATGACTCAGGCACTACTTGTTGCCCCAGTAGTAGCATTCCCATCCTTAGCCATCCTAGGTGTCAATGTACCTCCAAGCAGTAGAATTCCTACCTGCTCATTAGAATCAAATGGTTGCACAACCTGTGTCCCTCCAGAATTTGACATCACAACCAAACAACTCTGAAAAGGACAAGATTGATGAGCTTATAGAAATGATCAAGAAGATGTCCACATAAATGAGGCACTTAAGAAAGTAGAATCCAAACCAACCTTAATCAAGATAACCAAGATCATCATGAAAATCGGGACAATCGAGATGCTAGCACGTCATCCAGACAAAATTATGACATAAATCATAATTCGGACCAAAACTTTGACAGAAGGCCCTTCCAAAGGAAAAACTGGACATGGAATACAAGACCCAACAATGGCGGTGTTCCCATGCCCTTTGATAAACCCAACAATAATGAGAACCCCGCAAGCGGAGTTTACTTGGTAGAGGCTGCTTTGTCTGCTTAGTGTCACATACAAAAAATGAGTCTCCACTATGAGCTGGATTGTCCAGAATTCCAAACTACTGCTTAGATTTTCCAAGTTGAAGTTCAGAATGCAGTGGACAATTTTGGGTGTAGAGACATTGTTTCATCCAACCCCTACAACTCCTCACTGCTAGTGGTGAACCAGGCTCCATTCCCAAAGGTTGAATGCAACCTATCGGAGCAGGAGGGTGCCAACTCAAACATCAGTGATAAAGCAGAAGAGGTAAGTTTCAAAAGTCCTTTGGCTCAGCTTTTCAATTCAATAGATAATGGTCCTAAGGATAACGAAGAAGAGCCTAGGGAAGACAAG
Source organism: Sequoiadendron giganteum (assembly GCA_007115665.2). Lineage (NCBI taxonomy): Eukaryota > Viridiplantae > Streptophyta > Pinopsida > Cupressales > Cupressaceae > Sequoiadendron > Sequoiadendron giganteum. Next base: position 563,881,671 of record CM021106.1, read on the forward strand.
GTCCAAATGTTTCACCAACGGACCACCCCTTACAACCTTAGGAATAGACAAGAAGGTGTTCATGTTGGAGGCCCTTTTATGAACTCCACTCCACTGAATAATTTCAGCATCCCTCCCAATCCAAATAGAAGTAATAACCCAAGTTTCCCTCATACACACACATGCTATCTCAATAGGAATAAACAACAAAACAACATCCAAAGCCAGGCCACCAACTCCCAAAATGTCTCCTATGATTAGGAAGCTGAGTAGATGGGGGAGTATATTACTAAGGAATTTAAAAGGTGAAGCTAAGTGTATCCGCGTTCGAACTTCTAAAGGTGCCTCCCATCAAAAATTCCTTTTCAAGAATGATAAATGGGACTCCACCACAGGGGTCAACTCAAGAAACTCTGGCAAAGAGGGTTTCATTTGATGATTAGAAAAGTGAGCCAATCATTAGACAAATCTTCAATTGTAAGGTTGACCCATCAGTAGGTCAGCAAGCAAACAAGCAGTTTGATAGAGTAACTAGTTAGGTACCAACCCACATCAACAACAATGAGAAGGAAAAAGGCCAAGTCACCCAAGTGGACATTTTTGGGGGATTGTTTTAGGGGAAATTCAAAACTCCTCTCTTTCTGACCACCATTTATGTGTTCGGGAAGAACCTCCACAACTTCCTGCTTGATCCAGGCGCATCAGCCAATGTCATGCCCTTGATCGTGTGCAAGGTGCTTAGGATAATGCCAAATCCTTCCCAATGGAAGGTGACACAACTTGACAAAACTGAAATCAGCATAGTGGGGGGAATTAACACAATACCTATACAGATTGTTGTTGATCCCCGGATCCAAGAGACCATAAATATTCAAGTGGCTGATATCTCAGATACATATGGTATAATCCTAGGAACGAATTTCACAAGGGCATTGAGTGAATATGCAATGATTGATTACTTGCACATATGGCTACCATCAAAAGGAATTTTGAAATATATTCAGATTGATCAAGAACCACAAATGAGATTCATGATCACTGAGTACAACAACACGAATGAGGTGTTGTATGTTGAAATGGATTTGGGGAATTATTCGCTATTATCATATCAGAATGATTAGGAAGGCCTTGAAGATGAGGGAAAAAGTGAGGTCTTCCTTTGATTATGCAGCCCACTTGTGAATTTAGCCAATGCCTCTCAGAGTATTGAAGTGTTGATAGAATCTGAAGATGAAGGGCCAGGAGAGGATGACAGTCTTGGATTGCTGGACGATTTCCAAGACTTCATGGAGAAATGTGTTCAGGACCAGCTTAGTTTGGGAACCTCAATAAACTCTTGGGAACTCTTGCTCCCTAATTGGTGCAGGGTACATAATGCTTCTCACTCTGAATTCGACTTTTGTTTGTGTCAAACAATAATTGAACACATTAAAAGACAAGCTACTCCAGAGGAGGAAATAGGATCAATATTGCTTGAACAAAAAAATTCCATCCCTGCACCTACCAAAGAGGTTATCCAAATGAAGGCCCCACTGAAGGGGAAATTCAGATCTATTTCTTTTATGTTCAAGGATTCTCCTAGATTCTAGACGTTTTGCTTTGATAAGTCTAAATCCAAGCACGAGGCTGGGGAAGGTTTCAAATTGATCAGTCCCAAAGGTAAGTCATACTTTTTTGCTCATAGACTTTAGTTTTATTGTACTAATAACATAGCAGAGTATGAGGCTTTAGTCTTGGGCCTCTTAATGGCACTGAGAAAGGGTGTCAAAATACTCCAAGTGTACAGAGATTCGAAGTTGGTCATAAAGTAGGTCAAGAAGCTTTATTCCTGCTATGATAAAAAAATCACCAACTACCGACACTACATATCGGATCTATTATAAGGACTGGATGCATTCAATATCCAACTGATCCCACATGCTCATAATCAAATTTTCCAATGCATTGGCATAGGCAAAAAGTACGCTACAACCACTATCCTTATCTAGCCTCAAAAAATTCATGGTGGAGCTCATCTTCGTCCCGTCAATGTCGAATAATGTAGCCAATTTCTAGGTATTCAATGATAACAAACATATCCTGGATTTTATCACCAGTTCAGATATGTTTGCTAGATAGATAATTGATGAGTTCAAACCTCAAGAGGTGGACCTGGATATAGAAGGGATCGTTAACCTGAAAACCAATACCATCCCTAGGGGAATGGTCCAATTAGAATGAATCTTTGACCTTGATGAGATCAGAGATCAGGATCAATAGGGTAAGAAGGATACCATTAGTGGCCAATGTGACACTTACAGCTTTGGAATGGCTAGGAATGCCAAGAACGTGTTCATTGGTAAGGTGTACGCTCCTAAAGAAAGAAATGGGATAATTGAGGCTCTATGGAAGTATCACGACGTCATCACTTGGAGCTATGAGGATCTCAAGATGTATGATACATCAATTATTACCCAAGCCATCCCTCTCAGACCAGATGCGAAGCCATTTCAGCAACTACAATGCCCTATCAATGCTTTGTTGGAACCAATAATATACAAGGAAGTACAAAAGGTGCTATAAGCGGGGATCATTTTTCTAGTTAGACACTGCACATGGGTGGAAAATTTGGTTCTTGTTCAAAATAAAAATGGGGAAATCAGATTGTGCGTTGACTTTAGCAATCTAAACCGAGCCTCACAAAAGGATAACTATCATGTACCCTCATTGGATGAGGTGTTACAGATAGTAAACAACTCCCAAATGATGTCCTTCTTGGATGGATATTTGAGATACAGTCATGTTCTGGTATAGTATGAAGACCAACACAAGATGACATTCACCACCAAATGGGGAGCTTTCGCTTATAGGCGAATATCGTTCGGACTAATGAATGTCGACGCCACTTTCCAGCATGCCATGGATATTTCATTCAAGGACCTGATCGAAAAATGCATAATCATCTACATGGATGATTTGACAGTATTCTCAAAGCAATGGGGTAATCACGTCACCGACCTATGCAAGGTCTTTGAAAGGTGTCACAAATTCAGAGTTTCCCTTAATCCGAAGAAGTGCATCATCAGTGTCACTGAGGGGAAGCTCCTTGGACATGTCCTATCAGATTGGGGGATTTCCATTAACCCCAAACATTCAGTCAATCATGAAGATTCAGCTACCAGGCAGCAAAAAGGAATTAAAAATATCTTTTTGGAAAGGTCAACTTTTTCTACATGTTCATCACAGGCTTGGCGGAAATTGTCAAACCACTCAATGCTATGCTAAAATAGGATGCTAACGTCGAGTGGAAACTAGAAGCAAAGTAGGTGTTTGGGAAAATCAAGAAGCAGATCGTTGATGCCCCTATGCTAGTCAGCCCCAACTACCTAAAGCCTTTCTACATCTACTCATTTACTTCAGATCATTCATGTGCCAGTATCTTGACACAAAAGGATGATGAGGGGAGCGAACATCCGATCACCTTCATGAGCACCCCTTTGAAGGATGTTGAACTACGTTATCACAATGTCGAAAAACAAGCCTATGCCCTTGTTAAGGGGGTCAAGAATTTTTGGCATTATATCTTGCACAACAAAGTGTTCGCTATAGTTCCTAACCCTACGGTGAAGAAATTACTTATGAATAATGAGTTAGGAGAGCGAAGGGAAAAATGGATTGCATTGTTGTAGGAGTATGATGTGGAAATCCAACTAATGAGGCTGGTGAGAGGGTAGGAACTTGCCAAAATAATGACGAAGGTGGTTATTGATGCTGGACCCAAGCTCACAGTGCAACAATATGAGCTGGAGGATGTCTCTCTAGGGGAATGGTATGACGACATAGTGTATTACCTGCTGAATCATAAATGTCTGCCTCAGCTACAAGGAGTCCAAAGGTGAGCCCTTAGATTGAAAAGAAACAACTACATGTTATAGGGTGCCATATTGTACAAGAGGAATCATGAAGGTATCTATTTGAGATGCCTTGGTAAGGAAGAAGTTGACTGTGTTCTTAGAGAGTTCCATGATAAGTTCAGGGCTAGTCATGGTTTCAGTTTATCAACTGCACATCAAATATTAAGAGTCAAGTACTATTGGCCCACCATTTTTAAGGATGCTCATGGTCATGTCTGAACCTGCCATGTGTGCTATACTGCTACCACCCGAGAGATGAATGTTGTTGTCCAATTGTAGCCTATTTTGGAGGTAAGTAATTTCATGCAGTGGGGTCTCCACTTCATTGATCTGATAAGCCCTCCATCATGCGTTGGACACAAGTACATTCCAACTACTTCTGATTATTGTACTAGGTGGATGGAGGTAATAACTTGTAGGCAATGTACAACTGAAACGGTAACTAATTTTCTAGAAATTTTTATTTTAAAATGCTTTGGTTGTCCTTATGCTCTAGTATGTGATAACGAATCTGTGTTTACTTCATTAAAATTCATGAGTTGGGCCTTTGACTATGGTATCGCCCTTAAATTTTCATCCAACTATTACCCTCAAGGCAATGGCCTTGTTAAGTCAACCAACAAGAGCTTGATCACTGTGATCAAGAAATTACTAGATGAGAATCCCAAAGATTGGCATACCCAACTCCATTTCACCCTTTGGATGGATCACAACCATCACAAGGCTACCCTTAGAGATTCCCCATATCATCTCATTAATGGCTTGGAGCCCGTCTTTCCCATACACTTAAAAATTCCTACCCTCCAGTTCGTCAATGATTTTTATGAAGGAGGAGACTATAGAGAAGCTTGCCTTGGCAAGCTGTTGTACCTTGAAGAAGTATGAGACCATACAATAGAAATTTTTTCCAAACATTAGGGCGTAGTCAAAAGGTGGTTCGAACGCCGAGCCAAAATTTAGGCATTCTGCATTTTTGATCTAGTCATTTACTTGGACAAGGCCCACAAAAAGAGATGGGGACACAACAAATTCCACAAGCTTTGGCTTGGCCCCTTTTAGATTGTTGAAATCCTTTGAGATAATGCTTTTCACTTAAATAATTTGATTGGTGAAGATGTCCCATTTCCTGTCAATGGGCAACACCTTAAGCATTACTTCTAGGCCTGATCTCTTCCAGAGTTGTTTGTGTAAATACTTGTACTTAGGTTAGAGTAAGTTTCCTCATTTTCTTGGCTGTTTTGTTTTGACCTTGGAAGAGTCTACCCGTTCTATTGTGGTGGTCGTGCTTGGCTCGATAAACAGTTTTCCCTATTGTCCGCTCTTGCATTGTTCTCTAGATAAGTCTTCATTCCCTATTGCTACTCCTCTGAAAGCCCCTAAGCATCGGTTTCCAACTTTGAAACTATTAACTAACCTGGGCTGGCCATCCACTTGAATTCCCCACATTTATCATGGAACACACAGAAACACATTTGAAAATTTCCAAAGAATGGTATGGTGATTACTGAGAGGGCTAGATAAGTGAAAAATCTAAAGTCTACTCCAATGACTATTGTGATTCCCAAGACCATAGTGAGCTTCATTGCTCACATGGTTGAACATAAAGAAAAGAAAGTGCTAAAAGAAATACCAAATGGAAAAAATAGACAAAGTATAAATAACAACTGCATGGGTGTGCAAATATCTCTAGCGGGGCTATGGACGCCTGACTGGTAGTGGAGCAATGTCCAGGTTACTTTTGGGGTCCAGAGAACTATGTAGCTTATCCCTCCCAATCAGTGGTTGTTCATGTTGTCTCTAAGGAAAGTAAATGAACTCATTATGCACACACCTCCATGATGATGTCGCTGCATAATTCAATCTCACCTTCCTTAACTTGCTCTAAGTTCAACTTTTAAAATTTTCTTTGGCATGCGAAACCAGAGATCATGGGTTCAGAATGAATATTTATCTTTATAATTCCAAGAGTGTTCTCCCAACGGAGTCACCATTTGTTGTGCCTATCACACACACACCCCATTCGGAAAGGGGACCCTCTCTTTACTCTTTTTCTTGCTAGATCAGATTTGCTTTGCCTTGTTTTGTGTGCCCTAAAAGGTCCACATATTCTCAAAAGTCACATTTTAAGTTTGACCAAATTTTTCCCCTTGGAAAATTGCTAAATCTTAAGCCATTTCGGGTTTTTCTTGTCTGTCGGCCTTTGTAACATCTGTGGCTCCTTAAGGGCCTAGACCCTCACATTTCGATTCTGGTTCTATCATTCCAAACGGCTACTGTGCAAAGTCTTTCTAGTCCTTTGGGCCCGACCTATCAGGATTCCCTTCCCAAGTTTCCCTTTGGACTTTTCCATTCCAAATGGTCACTAGCTTCCATCTTTCCGAACCCCAGACCCCAGAGCTCCCGTTGCCATTTGCATTTCACTTGACCAATTTTTGAAATGACCATGGCTCGACGTCTTCCTAGCCACCATACCCTAGATCACTCGTCACCGCCTAGGAAATTTGAATTTAGCTACCTCACCTTCCACCATACCGGGCATTTAATTTGGAATTACTTGCAATTAGGGCTATTTAAATGAATTTTCACCTGTCATTTTGACATGACAAAAGTGATTAAAGAAGATAGTGATGCCCTGGTAATTTCCGCCTCTGAGCTCGAACCTCTACTTTGTCATTCCTCACGAATTTAGCAGAAGTCTTCTTTGGGGTTTTGAGGTATGTCCTCCATTTGCATGCCTTGTCTTCTTTTCCTCAAAATCATGGTTTAAATCAAGTAAAGAACCTAAAATGAACTAAAATCTGGTAAGGTAGTACCCCCAACCTAAAAACCCACAAACTCAAAATTGAAAAATCGATCATTTCAAGGATGAAATTTGAAACTAGAGCTTCACCTCTCTGTCACTATTCTTCAAAAAATTTGGCGGTGCTCCCGGGCCTAGACCTCTCCATGGCCATCCATGTGCAAACTCAATCTTTGAAAAGTTATGGTGTCCACCTCAACCCCAAGTCTTGGCCACTGGAATTCCCTTCCCAGGTTTCTGTTGTGCCTTCGCCATTTTAAACGACCTTCCTCGAGCGTCTTCCTGAACCTCAGACCCTAGGCATGTGAATTCCATCTTAAACCTGTAGAAAACCAAACGTCCAAATTTTCACCAGACCCCAACCTTTAGAATTCTGTGTCACTTTTGTTGTCTCGAACGGTTATCCCTGGACGTCTTCTCGACTCCTAGACTCTAGTAGCCCCTTCACCACATAAAATCTAAAATAGGATCGAACATCTAGACGCTGTCTAGACTCCAAAGTCCATAATTTTGTCTCCGCGATTCCATTCCAATCTCGATGTTCCAAATGGTTGAACCTGACCATCGTTTTGGCTCTCGACCCCCAACGTTTGGTTCACCGTCGGGCTTTCCTAACTGATAAATTTGTCTCCAAGGATTACCCTCTAGACTTCCATCCCTAGATTGCCACCTGCACTTTTCCATTTTTCATGGCTGTCCCATGATAGCTTCCCAATCCCAGCAACCCAAACTCCAAAGCCCGGCACCCAGAGTGTCATCTTCCCTAAGCCGTTCCGAATGGCCTTCCTGCAGCTGAAATCCAAACGCCTAAATGAGGGCTCAAATGACCTCCAAATCAAAAACGGACTTTGAACCACTTCCTAAAATTTGGCCTTCTTTCATGCTAGCCCTTCATTGATCAGATCGAAGACCAAAAATTGTCTTAGGAGTGCCTTGCCTCGTTTTCCCTTCCAAACGACATTCTGCCAAGGGAATTCTAGCCCTGGGAACCTGGATTGCCTGTTTTACTTTCTTATGATTTTTTTATCGAGTGTTAAACATATATCAAATATGAATGATGATTATGGATCTAACCTTGATGTGTAGTGATTTGTTTGAGGCCACTTCTCCACCTATTTAATATTACTAATTCATGACTCTTTGTGCGAGATTTATAAAATTCGATGCAAAAACCTCTAGTGCCATAAAGGAAAAGGTAAAAGGAACTACCAAAGCTCCTCGAGGCAAGGAGGACAAGGATCAAATGAGGTAAAAATTCTAGGGGGTGCCATTACACTCCAAAATCACCACTTTTTGGAGGGACATCACGGATACGAATACCGGGCATGTCGATATTGATGAGTTTACACAAAGGGTCTGGGTGGAACCTAAAGTAGAAAATACAAAATTAATCTGAAGCAGTAGACTTTCTAAGGCATCAGGCTTCCTGCCAGCTCTGGTCGCCCCTACGCTAGTGATGGCATGCTAGGAAGCATATCAACCCAAAACCAGAACCATAGTGGACAGAAATGGAAACATCCTTGTAGACATGTCCCCTCTTACGATAACTACAAATTTCCACATTCCCGCCTTTGAAAGAAAGGCTTTATGGGATCAAGATCCTATGAAGTGCAAGAAATTGATTAATCAGTACTAGTTGAAAGATAAGCGGACCAGTGTTGGAAAAGTCCCTCAGGAGCTCTTTTGTAGTGATTTCTTTGAGGATTACCACTACCTCATTACCTTACTGAGTAGAGTGATGGACCTTCCTATTGTGGACTTCTTCCAAGAATGGATGTTATACTTTGTGGAGAAAAGTCTTCATGGTGGCACTGCCTTCTATTGGGGAGAAATAATCAGCAATTGGTTCCACAAGCAATTTATCAGTGTGAAGAAGACATCAAAATTCTCTATGACATCCTACCTAGTTTATTTGCTTGTCGATTGACAGAATTATCATGGATTGACTACAATGCCTAATGAGGTGCTAGGGAGGGAACTTAAACCCTATGAAAAGTATCCTCAATTGCAGTACAAGAAATTCAAGAGGGACTACTACGGGGTAAATGATGCCTTCATTGCCTATGTCATCTGGCTGCTTGGAGATGATTTCTAGAGAAGAGTCTCTCACAGTGCTGGAGCCCTCCTCAAGCATTATTTCTTCCTATATATACAATTCTATAATTTAACTTACATTTGCACCTAAGGATTAACGAAAAGGCCGAACAAGCTGCCCCAATACCCCAATGACCGGATCATACTATTGGAGCTGACATGGAAGCTGTGACACATTCACAATATTCCGAGTAGGAAACATCTAGCAGGGACACCTTTTCCTATTGGCCTCGGCTAGGGAATGTACAAAATTCATACCTCCCAATGTGTATGGAATTCAGAAAAGGAGCTGTCTAAGTACCACTTCCAATAGTATATAGCTCGACCGCGAATGGACCCATATGGTCATATTAGAAAGGCATTGGGACCTGAGTATGCCTACCTCCATAATGTTGAGGATTTCTTGGCCAATTGCAAAGATGGTCTTGAAGTATAGTTACGACACTATATGTGTATGAATACCCTCTACATGTAAAGAATGAACTTGTGCCCAGTTCCAAACCAGCTTGAAGAAGATGAGAGCTAGGTGATCGATCTGAGATATAGTTTCATCACCAACCTGTCGCTACCTATGATTGATTGGGATGAGCAAGAGGTTGATATCCTCAACATACTCACCAAGTCTATGGAGGCTTGAATGAGGGTTTGGATCAACCGACAAGTGGCTCGACTGAAGCAACACAGAGTCACCTTAACATTCAAGGGACTCGAAAGTGAAGCAAGTGGCTCTAATGGTGGGGTGGCTACTGTGACAACTGCGAAAAATTCTAAATCCCCATCATATGTTAAAACTAAGAAGAGAAAGGAAGCTATTGAGTAGGTGCCTAACCCAAAGGTTTACGCTCGAAAGGCTTCAGAGGGTGAGCCTTCCAAAAAAAAATAAAAACAGCCGAGGTTGTGGGGATGCGAGTAATACTTGAAGATCCACTCCTCAAGGGCAGAAAGGAAGAGGTTGACCTATAAAGCTCTCCATCTACTGCAATTGTTTCTGCTATTACCATTGTCCCACCTACTTCACTTGCAATATCTACTTCCTCTCCGCCTGCGGTGTACATCTCTGTCCACCTTGCCTCCACTTCTATGATCATGCAGGTCATATCAGTGGATTCATCCTCCGCCATGACCTCATCGGTCTCAGCATCTTCCATGTCTCCTTCCCTTCTGTCTGCTTCAATTGTTGCAATGCATGTCCTCCATCTCCCAGAGTCCTTTATAAAGTACAAGTAGAACATTCCCTCCAAGCTTTCAGGGATGCTTACAAGTCAAATAGTGCAAGCCACAATATCCCAAGCTATGGCTAGCACCCTAGCTCTCTCTCCCCCTATCAAACCACCTAGAATAGAGGTGAGAATGCAGATCTAGAGGCTATCAATAACTAGAGACTGCCAAGAGGCCCGATGTTTGAGCATCGGGAGATCGAAGAGGTGGCCTATGAATCCTCCAGTGAAAGTAGCGAGGAGCTAGACATAGAATTAATCCAGGAAATCGCTGATCCAAAGATTGACACAAAATGAAACAAGCAACTCAAATAAATTGAGGATAAAGAAGTTGAGGAGTGGCTTATGGTTGAAGAAGTTTTTGTTCCAAGGACTAAAGGCAGCGGGTCTCCAGCTAAAAGAAATTATTGAACCTCAGAGCATGAAGAGGAAACATCCATCCATGAAGATGAACAAGAAAGTAAGCCTGGGGAGCATGAGTACGATCAAGATGAAGAATAAAAAGATGTTGAAAGGGAAGATCCCTCCGACAAGCAATTACTCATCAAGTCTCCTTCCAAACGTATAATGCTCGTATAGGACTCCGACAAGGAGGAGGATGAAGAGGTTGAGAAGGAGGCCCTTGTTGTCAAAACCATTGAACTTGGGGTGGAGGGAAACAAGGATAAATGTGAATCACCCAAGGAGGGGACCCAAATTCCTGATTGGCTAGGGAATTAGCTTAGGCAACAGACTCCTGCCCTAAAAGATCCTAAGGCGAGGCTAGAGGCAATACTGGCCCGAGCATAGATAAGCACCAAGAAAGAGAATAGACCAAGAATCAGATCGAAAGTAACCATGGATGCCTCTAGATTTAAGGCAGTACAAATGGCCATGCCGGTGGTTGGAGAACAAGGAATAACATATAACATCTCCACCATTGAATTGGGAGTGGCCACAAGGGAACATAAGGTTGACCACCTCTGAAAGTTGGTTGCTATGGTGGTGCACCTTATCTAGCAGGATAAGGTTTCAAGGAGGAATTAAAGCATAGGTGGCTGATCTGATGGCCTACATCTAGCAATGGTCATCCCCGGATGAGCAACCTACCACATCATCGACTCCACTGCAGTTGTTGTCCCAAGAGAAAATCAATAAGCTGGAAAGAACCAGAAACTTGGATAAGACTACAGAAAATTGGTTCTGGCAGGTCTTAGACATGGGGAACACAGGCATGAACTTGGTAGTCCGAACAACAAATAAATTCTTGGAGGTGCAGAGAACTCTTGAGGGCACGAGGTGAGTCTGTGAGGAGTTCTCGAAAAATTATAAATCCTCCTACACAAAGATCGAGGCTATCCTTGCGCTACCAAGTGAGGTTTGGGAGAAGGACCTTGCCCTCAAGGATGATGAATATTGGTTGGTGGATGTATGGAAATGAGATTTTGATCATCGAAAGGGAAGGCTGGAGCAGATCCTTGAATGAGTAGTTTCGGATATCGAAATGGCGAAGGAGGCCAAAGGATATTGTTCTCGGTACCTCAAGCTAATGACGGGGTACAAGCTACTTGTTGTTGAAATTAATCCGAAGAGCATAAAACCTCATTTCTTGAAGAACATGGAAAATGGGATTTTGGCTAAGGTTACCATGGATTTGATGAGCTTTTCTACTCGAGCCTTCACCCAGTCTGAGCTTTTTAGAAGAAATGCGGCCAAGTATGATGATGACTTGAAGAAGCTCATTAACAAATCCAAAGAATGGAGGTACCAAGTCCTATGATCTAACATCATGGAGGTGGACAAGCTTCAACCAATGATCTTGAGCTTCGTGGAGTATGCAGCTTTGAAGAAGAGTGAAGGAAACCCTATCATCAATGAGGAATCACTGAAAAAGTAGCTTTAGCAAAGGGAAAATACAAAAATACAAAACTACTACAGTGCTGCCACTAAAGGACAAAATGGGGAAAAGACAAATGATGTCTTAAAAATGTAATATATTTGGGGGTAGGTGAAACCCTAGTGTAAAGTGAATCTTGGCCACACAATAGAATTGAATCTTGGCCACTCATTTTTCTTTTTAAAAACTAAAAATAGAGGTCCCCTCCTCTCATTTTAAGAGAGTTGAGTTGTTGTAAAGGCATGCTGCAGAAATTGCAATAGAAAATACAGTGACTTATTGGTGTATTTTGGATTTCTCACATGTTTCATGATTCTTCTCCCATTAGTTAGAATTATAGTTTAAATTTATCTTTTTTCTCTAGTTTCCTTTTATTTGACTTTGGTGGATTTAGTATGTTCTCTTTGGTTATGAAGTTTTTTGTTGTGTGTATAATTTCCTTGTCCATACTTGTAGTCATTTGCTGCTGGTAGGTGACTGTGTAAAGTTAGTCTGGACTCTAATTTCATAGCTTCTCTCTAAACTTTTTCTTTGTTCACATTTACATGGAAAATGAATGATGAATATCTACAATCATTAGAAGATAGCATAGATTTCATGACATTGCAAGAATTTAGACTAAGTGAAATCCTATTTAAGGAAACTGTCCATAGCAGAAACCTCCATGATCACTATTCATCGATAGTTGCAGGTCCAGGAACCTTCCATTTTTCTTGCCCCCTTTTTCCTTTTTTTGGAAACAATCCATGCTAAGGTTCATTGGACATTGTAAAGCCAAATCTGATGAAACAATGGAGTCCAAGACTGTTGTTTGAGCCTGCAGCAAAGTGCAGTAATTTCTCATCTGAAGAACTCCATTGACAAACCTGATTCTCCTACAACTTTAACTTTTGTAAGGCCTCCTTGTGATTCTATAAAATCACATCAAACAACTGATATATTCCAAGCATTGTCAAGACCTGACATCCAAGAGACCTTGGGATAGTGTTCTGCAATCTGATTGTGGAAGATTGTGTTTCAAGAGAGGTAATGCACCTACGCATTATCTATGTTGTGAAGTGCATAAAAACACCATCAACAAGGATGGAAGTGAAAATTGACCTATTATGAGTGGATACTTATTGCAGGTGACTGTTGAAATGGAATTGACGATTTTTGGTTTTTTGAAAGTTTTTGGTATTTTGAAATGTTTTGAGGCTATTTTGGTACTTTCAAGATGTTTTACAAATGTTTTACAAATGTTTTCGGCTAGTTCAAAAATTTTGGTTAAAGGGTTTGCTGTCAGGTATATCTAGTTTATTCATTGAAAGTTTCAGAGGTTTGCATGAATATTTGATCAAGTTATGAGTATGGGTGTTCTGATAGTCGTTATGTTTCTTTATTTGGTGTTCCCGAAATAAGATGGTGTGATTCTATTAATCTGAGTTGTTGTGGATGCTCAATGGTGATTCATGGATGTTTCTAGATCGTGATCTATCTTTTTTGTTTGTTTGTCTTGATTGTTGTGCTTGTGATTGATGATTTTCTTCTAGGAGTTCATGTTGTTCATGTTCTTGGCCAACAGGGTTATTGTAGCGTGTTGTGGATCTTTGAGGCTATTTGTTTAAGGTCTTTCATGTTTGAGACATGTTGTTTTGGGTCCCTACTATGTTTTGGATGACATTGGTTGATTCACATTGATGATTTCTTATTGATTTGAGCTGACACTTTGTACAAATTTCATATTTTGTTGGTTTGACATGTAGTTGATGTTATCCTAGATGCGGATATAGATGATCATTTTTTTTGGAGGAGATTAACAACAAGGGAGGAAGGAATGAAGGAAAGGTGTGAGATGTGTGACTTTTGTGTGTGAATAATGTTCTAATCAATTGAATATCAGTCGATAGAATGAAGTCATGAAGCATGGTGATGAAATGTTTTTATTTAGAAATATCACAGAGTAGAGAAATCATGGAGCTGAAGGTAGAAGAAATGGAAGAAAATTATTGTATGAAGTTCCTTTGGATAGGCTTGTTAGGCTGCTTGCAATGTGATATGATATTAATTTTCCATATTTGGATTTGGTGGTGGAGGTGGGTGATTTGTAAAAATTGTGTGAGATGAGGTGGAAATATTTTATTGTGGTGGTTATGGAGATGCTTGTTGAATGATAATGAGAGGTTGTGTGGTAGAGGGTATGGTTGATGCACTAGGTTCTTGGGAGTCCATGTTTTGGAGAGTTTGGGGTGTTTTAGATGGTGTAATTGTTGATTGGGATGTTTGGATTGGTTCCACCTAGTGTTGCGATATTAGTGGTATGCTCGAAGGATTTGGCATGATTGACATGTTGATTGGATTCATAATTGGAGGATTGATTTGATTTTATTGGTTTTGGAGTGATATGTTAGGTAAAGGGGGCTACCCTAAACCATGGATTTGTGTGGATGTTGATGTTAAGAGAGGAAATGATGGGAAAATTGAAGGTGTGTTCCCTTGCAAAAGTGATGATGATGGATCAAAGTTACCCCTTGTCCAAATAGACCCAGTTGTTCTTGTGATATCATGGGGAGAGAGACTTGTGTATCAAGAGAATATGTCGGTGATGTAGAGAATGTGGATGAATTGTTGGTGTCATGGAAAATGAGTGGAACATACAAATGTTTCGGGTCTTGTGGGACGTTGTTCGGCATAGCCAAGATAGTTTTTGCATCCAAATTTTGGTTGTTTATAAGGGGGTGTGTTTGAAGAGATTGAATCAATGAACTCCCCTTGGTGATCATGGGTTGACTTGGAGAATGAGATGATGTTGGTTGTAAAATGGGTTGAATGATGTTTTGGAAGGATGGTGTGAATGATACCAGTGGAATAGTCCCAAGAGGCTGTTCAATGATAGTGTTGACATCATAATCAGAAGGGATTTTATCCCATTCCTTTGCGAATGCTAACATGTATTGTGAAGGATTGAGTCTCATCATTGTGTTGACAATCTTGTGGTTTTCAAGATTTTGGACTAGCTCCATGATTTCATCTTGGGTCATTCCTTGGAAATTATTGGTGACATCCTCCTATTGGAAACCTCCCTCTTTAGGATTTTATAGGTATTTGAGGAGGATTAATTAGAAGGCCAATGGATATCTTGGGGTTCAATTCTATTTCAGTTTGACTCAAATCACTTGAAGTGGATGTTTTTTTGTTTTGCTCCATGATATTCTTGTGTTGAGATCTAGTTTGGACCATAAAATAAGGATCAACTTTCAAGAACATGGGAGCTAAACCTATAAATCCTTAGGTTGGTCTAAAATTTAAGTACAAAGGGTAAGTGCACCAATCTATGACACAATTTAGGTGCCAAATTGAAAAAATGTTCAAAAAAATCCTAAAATAAGCCATTTGGTGTGTGCCAAATGGTAAAGTATACATAAAAGTTAGAAATTAGGTTTCAAACCCTCATTTTATCTTCAAATCATAGCTTGAGGAAGAGTATTTTAGGTCTACAACTTGCGCTCGCCAAATATCTTCCATTTTTTACATCCTTAGCTTGTCATTTTCCATGAAGATGTCACCAACACATCAGAGAGGTCGAAGATTGCAAAGAGGTATGCATTTTTATTCTATTTATTTCAAATTTGATTTAGAATGCAAATTTAAATAGGGTTTTATAATAAAACTTTGTTCCAATTCTTAGGGAATGAATCTCCACCTCAAAACATTGAGAATTCACAATCACCCCCTCACGAAGAGCCTCCTATACAAGAACAACCCGAAATGCCTCCATCAATTCATAGGAATCCTCAAGGAACACAAGAAAAAAATCAAAATAAAATTGAAAACAATAAAAGAGACATTCGACAATTAATTACAAGATTAACTGAGCATGCCAAAATCCACCCTTATAGGAGAGGGATTGTTGAATCATTGAAGTCAATTGTAACTCATGTAGGAGAAATGAGCAAGCAAATGAATTTTTGGTCAAATAAGAGGCATGAGATGAGAAAATTTTATGCTAGTGGTTTGTCATATGCAGATGTCAAAAAACTAAAAATTAGCAAAGCCGACATGTGTACCCTATTTATAGACCCAAAAACCAAAGAACCTTTGTCTCATGCATGCAAGAGGTTCCCCATCCATTGGTGCCAGCATGAGTTAATTAAAAAAAAAATTGGGAGCGGTGGTGGATGGTATTTGACCAACCTCCAAGCAATCACCATGAGGTGCCACAATAATTTTTGAGGAAACTCTATTGTGATTTTGTCCTCAATAAAATGCCAAACTATTTTGACATCTTAGACTTTCAGGGTAGAGGTGGGGCCTCCACACATGATAGACTTGTTGCACGACGTAATCCATAGTTGGCACCGAGAGCCTTGGGTAGACCCATGGTGGAGCATGTCGTTGTTATTTCCATTGTTAAGGATAGTGTAGAGGTGGACACGCTAAAGTTGATTGACTCACTCACCCAGACCATTTTATAGTGTGTGAGTCCTCTATTAGAGCCTGGCGTAGAGGAGATGTGTAGGCCCCAAGATCCACCCCACCATTGTGGTGCTTGTGGTGCTATTTGTACCTACGATTTTTAGAGTGCTCATGATGCAACTACACAACCTACATCAATTGTAGAGGTGATGGCTTTCATAGATGATATTCTGAATGATAGATTTGACATTGACACTCAGGTATAACTTAGCAAGTTATTTTAATGTTATTTATTAAATTATATTTTGAAATTTAAGAATAACTAAATTACTAGAATTTTGATACGATGAAATTTCAAGGTCACACTGTTCATGAGACATGCTCTATTCCTATAGACCCTTATACATTCTCGATGATGATTCCACAGGTATACAACTAGTATTAAATATATTATTATTGCATTTGAACAGTTGAATGCTATATTTGAATGTTTGTCTCATAAAATTATTTGGATTTCAAATAGTTTCTTGCTGCACCTTCTTCCTCCACACCTCGCGATTCATATCCTCAAACAACATACACTCAGGTAATCTTTATTCATTAATGGTGTTTTAAATCTATGTTAGCTAGTTTTCATAATTTTGTGTATATACAAATCTAAAAAATTGATGAGAAACACAAACATTACATTTGTATTCCTTGATCGTATCACATTATGTTCTCCTCATTCAATTTTTGTTCCTTTATTCATTCCTAATCTCTTACCATTAACATTTAATAGTTCACCCTATTTTCCATGATCCCCTCCTAGCCCATCTCACTAATATCTTCTAGTCCATTTTATGTGTCATTATGTCCTTCTACTCCCATCTTATTGTACCTAGTATTATTTCACCCTATAAGTTCCATGATCCCCTATGTTCCACCCTATGTTCCTTTATATCATATGTTATACCATATTTATCCATGTTTCATCCTAGATAACTCTTCTCTATTATTGCTACACACAGGTCAAGTTCACACTTCCTATACTATAGTCAAACCCTAGACACCTCGTAATTCACCCTATGTTGCATTATTCTCTAATAATCACATCCCATTAACCTCTAATTTTCCACCCTATATTTTTTTATCCCATCCTAACCCATCCCATCAATCTATACTAGTCCATCCTATGTTCACTTAATCCCTTTGGTGTAGGGGCACCACTCTTTTCTATGTTTCTTCATTACATTTATAATAGGAAAGGTGTTTTAGGATGTTTGAGTTGAGTCCTTGAGTGTTAATAATGTCCAATGTGACCATTATTTTGTAATTGATCAACTTTGAGGGGATTTTGTATTCATATTGTAAGGTTTACAAATCATGTGGAAGGAATTGTCATAGTTGACAAGGGGTGTCAAGATAGATAGGATAATTTTTTCTTGACTATGTCATGATTTCTTAGTTGAATAAGGTCTCATTAGACTATTTTTAATAGTTCAGGTGTTTAAGAGGGTCTAGGAAACAATAAATATTCAAAACTTGAAAGTGCCAAATTTGTGAGTTGCATAAATGCAACCATCATGAGAGGTTTAAAAAGTAGTTGTAAGGAATTTTATCATTGGTTTTATGAGGATGAGCCTTTAAAAATGCATGAAAACTCATTTTGTAATGTTGGCTTGAAGTTTGAAGCATTGACAATAAGAATATCTTTGTTTTTATCAATTTTTTGAGTTTTCTTGTCATTTGTAGGCCTGTACGAGCTTGTGTAGATTGATTGTGTCATGTAAATAATTTTAATTTGCGGTGGTAGGTGTTAACAATTTTTTGGAACAATTTTGAGGGAGATCCATTGTGATTTGTGGTAAATATGCTTGTTTTCCTATGACAAGCCGAGGACACATTATTTGAGGGTTTTGTAACCAAAATCATGATTTAAGGGGCCTTACACTGACTCTACCTATTGTAACTATTGTAATGTTCCCTAGGGAGTCTTATTAGGTTTTAGGTTGCATGATTAGTATTGTGGAGAAGGAACTAAGGAGATAAGCCTGTTGTCTTGATGAGTTATGCAAAGAAAAAGACATGAGGATGGAGCGTTGGCTCTAAGGTTTGTCGAAATCAATGAGAGTATGGAATTTTTTCCAAATTTTCAAAATATTGGGTCATAATATACATTTCTAAGTTAGTGGCATGGTCTGGGAGGTTGTGCAAGTGGGACTGTGAATAAACCCTCTTGACTTGGCATGAAATTGAGGGTTTTGGAGTTTTCTATGTTGGAGGTGTCAACCCTGGGTGTTGATTGTGGTTTCAGAGGTTTGAGGGCATCAAAAATGCTTCCCCAAGGTTTCAAGGGTCTATGTTAAGTTTAAATGTATGTTTCTTTGTAAATTTGGCCTAATTCATGGCCTAGGACAATGTTGAGGGTCTAATTTCAAGGGAGTGGTCCAAAAGACTTGTATCTGGTTAAGAGATATGTTGTATAGATCTGAAATGGGTATCTGAATCCACATTTTATCATCAATTTTTTTGGAAATCATGGGAGTTAAAGGCCAAAAACTAAGTTTGCACTACTGCTAGGTTACATGGGTAAAAATGAGAAGTTAGACTCCCGATTGTTTTCAAGCTTTGAGGATTGTTTGGATTACTCTAATAGGCCATTTTAATCTTGTTAGATGCCTCTTTAATGAAATTTTTCACTTTGAATGAGTTTCAGCCCCCTCTCTACATCACCCTTCTATTCCCATCCCATTACCCTCTCTTATTTCACCTTATGTTCCATTATCCCCTCTTGGTCTTTATATCAACATGATACCTAAGTCATTGTTTTATTTGTAGTTGTTGACAAGAGACAACCTTGATGATGTTGGTGGCACAATTGATCATGGAGTTGCTGCAACAATAGCTAGTTCTGATCCATTGAGAGAGGTATGGAATAGATTAGTTGATTTGACATTATATTTTCTCTTTTATGGTTTATTATAGAAAATTTTCACGATAATTTTATGTAGTTTACTTTATATCTTGATGGTTGGTATAGGTGGTTTTCACTCTAGATCATGGACATGGTGATGCTTTAAATGTGCATGATGACTATATGTATGTGGTAAGTGATTATATATTCTATTATATGCCATTCCATAATTCAATTTCTATGTTTTAACATCTTTAATTTTTATTGTATCATTCGAAGGTCCAGAGTGAAGAGAGGAGGACTAGCGAGCATGTTCGAAAGACATGAGAAGCAACCGTCACTCCATCCAACTGAATTTTGAAGGCAACACGAGATATATTTCCTTCCCCTAGAGGGAAATGACTATGTATTAGTGTTGTTTGTTGTATGCCTATGTGGGATTTTGGAACATCTTTTTTTTACTATCGATATACACATGAAATTTTATGTCCATATGGCTCCTTTGTACTAATCCTACATGGTTTTTTTGGATATATTATATATACTTTTATCAATATATATCATTGTATAGCCTTTTGGCTTTTTGATTAAAGAAAATCTTATTTTGTTACTGCCATTCTTGAATGATATTATCATGTGTATCGTGTAAGTTGTATGCTTGAATGTTGTAGGAATGAATTTTATTTACATCTAATGCTTGATTAATTACTGTCGAATGCTCAATAAACCCCATCTAAAGTGTATTGTGTAAATAAGCTCCATTCGTGGTGGTTTGTATCCTTTGGAATGCTTCAATTACTTGTGTCTCACTTATTCACATGTATGCTTCATGCTTCCAATGCATAGCAGCAAAAATATTTAAGGGAAATTTTTGACAAACCAAAAGTATAATAGTTTGTGAAAAAATTGGGAAAACTTGTAGAACAAGAGATAAAAACTTTGTTTTAAAATTGAAAGGTATTTCCATAGCATATAGAGATATATAGAGAAAGTCAAATAAATATTTTAACTAATTAATTGTAAAAAATAGATTTTTGTAGTTTATATTCATATTGTTGATTACATTGCATTGCAAATCTTTCAAAGTCAAAGCATTACTTCACTTTTCATAACTAATAACTAGATGGTGATAGATGAGAAAATTCCCATTACAATATAGTTTGTAAAAAATCAACCTAAGCAGTTATGCAATTTCGTCACATTGCATAACTAATAACTGGGAGCAGCTACCAATTGCATTTTCTTATCATGGCATTCTATGAGACCAAATTTCTTTGAGGTATTTTTTCAAATAGTTCCCTACTGTGTCTATGTTACCACATTTTTCATACATGTATACCATAGCATCTTGCCAAAATGTTCACTGCCTTGTTGCTATGGCTAAAAACCTAAAACAAGTGATTTCGAACAAGCTATGGATGCTTCAAAAAAATATATCAAAAGCATTATAGTAAGCAATATCATAGACAAGCCAATGAACTATTTGAAAAAATGCATCAAATAAATGTGGTGATGGAATGTCATGACAAGACATAACAAGGCAGTCAACTAGTTCATGATGCAGAGATGATGGTAACCCAAGAAAAAAATTGACACAACTTCTCTCAAATATGGCCACTTTGACACCAATCCTCAAACACACAATAGGGAAAATCGAGTAGTCAACACAATTTTATCACACAAAGACCTATCTCAACATAATTTAGGCATCTACTCAAACCTAATATAATATTCCAATCAGATTCTTCAAGGTTCATTAGGGCGACACCTAGTTTCACTAGACTGACCTACTCAAAAGGCTACAAGAACTAGCCCTCCTTTCCAAATAAAGTACCCTCAGATCCTTTTTTTTTTACAAAATCTCTTTGGAGAGAGTTATGTTATGATGCAAAACCATAATACACCTTTCAAAACTCAGACAACTAGCCTTTGGACTATAAGTTCACCAAACCCTCCTTTTACATGTAAAAGCCTAGTGATTTCAGCATTTCACCCTCACAAGGCCTTCCAATCCCAACCAAAAAATAAAACTACTTTTTTAGGGTCTGCACAAGCATTTCACACCATTCCCAAGTCGTTTCAATCAATGACTCACAAAAACCACCCTTGAACCCACCATTTTTGATATAAAATCACTATTACCAACCCTTAGAACACTACTCTATGTCAAAACCATGAATCCACAACCTGCCCAACCATTTGAACACACAAAAAAAATTTAAATATGTCATCCCACTTAAACAAAGAGTTTTACAATTGGTGGGATGACTGATTTTTTATTTTCTTCCTCAAAACTGTGCTTTCACTCCCCCAACAAACAATTTTCAGAAAAAAAAAGAGATTTCTTTCCCAAAACCCAATGGAAAACAATCAAATTTGTTCCAAATGAGACTTAACACATGATTCTATGAAAATACAAGAATTATAAATCATCACCTTGATTGTACGGACTATACAAAAGAGAAGAAATTCTGGAAATCAGGAAAAATTGTGATGTAGCAGCAAAATGCACATTGTTTCTCTTATGAAATCCTTCAAAAATAATTGAACAACCTTTCATTCGAGCCTTTTATGTCTTTAAATAATTTTTGCATCAACATCCAACTACCTAACTCCTAATTACCCCTAAAACTATGTTTTGATAGGTTAGTTGTGCACTTAATAACACTATTGTGCAACCATTGACATTTAGGCCTTTATGACTCCCAATCACCTTGAATTGAATCCCATGACACCAAAAATACCTCACTCTTGCCCACCTACCTAAAAATTAAAATTGTTTTGCCTCCAAGGCTTACAAATTTGAAATTTGATACATGAGTGCACTTGTGCACATTTGACCATCAAAACACCAAAACCCCTAAATACATGAAAGAGTGGTCTATTTAGACCTTATTTTAAATACCTAATAAGATAAAACACTTGAAACTTCAAGATTCACCTAAGGTCCTGTTGGTTTTTTTAATTGTAAACCAGGTTTGTGTCCTAATCTACCTATGGAATTGGCAATTCCAATTAAAGGCAACTCAAAGGACCTGGACCAACTGACGAGGATTTTAACAATAAACTCCTACACTATGGGATCTGCAAAACCTAGGAGGGTGATCCCTTAATGATTTTACAATCTCTACAACAAAATCATAAATAACATTAACCATAATAGATAATCTCACTTAATAGCTCAAAAAAATGGGATAAAACTGAAAATAATTGGTTGTTCATTAGTAATATCAACCACTTGGAGCACGAGATAATTACAACACAACTTCACGGTGAAAGATAATAATTAGTTATAAAAATGGTAGAAAGCCCTAGGTGAACACAAACAAAACACCGAGTCACAAAGAATAAATGTAAATCAAACAAATGCCATATCCATTGGAGGAGTCAAATTCACCAACACCTAATGGTTCATAGTAAATTTCAACACACAACATATAATATCTCTGATTATACTACCTTACAATATCACCAATTAGTACCTCAGCTCAATACTACTTACCAAATCCTTGTGCAAAACATATCAATCTGCAATCTCATTTAAGCAGTTTAATTAATTCTTTGAATTAAAGCTAAAACCAAAATTGCACACACAACAATAGTGAGATGAACAAAATAACCCTTGATTACTTCATTCAAAATTCAAATACATTTGCACATAGGAGAGACATGAGCCTCGATTTATCAGTTAAACTCAAATTCTAGTACTATTATGAAACACTAAATCTGCATAAACCCAAATCCTAGAACAAAAACACATAGAATCCAACTTGCATTGCCTCTGTTACTACAAATTTTACAATTTTCTATGCAGCTCCACTCTAGATTTTGACTTGCTAACCTATTAGAATGAGAGAAGAAGAGAATAAGTAGAAGAGAGGAAACTCGAGAAGAAACCCTAAATTCGAACAGGAAAAGTCATCTAGAAACATCTCCACCATTGAACAGTAATCAGCAAAGCATCTTCTTGTTCTCCATGTAACAAAATTTATTCTATTTTCAAAACAGCATGTGCCCAAATTGTTCCCCAATAGAAAAATGCCCATGTGTGAATATTCCCCAGTCATCACTTGTAGCTGAAAAATATAACTCCATTCTTGTGAAAAATCCATTCATTTTTTCTCCATCCCTTTGCTGCATTTTACTTTGTTGTACCTTACAAGCACACTTGTATTTCATCTTAACACATAAGATACTTCACATATAAAATGAATATTAAATTCACTCTATCAAGCTCTTTTTATATATTAACCAAACAAAGTAAAATGTTTCGCTCCAAATATTAAAATTTCTAAACTTAAAAAAAAACCTCAACTCCCAAAAGTCTTCATGAAAAATTAAAGTACCCCTCTGCATAAATAATCCACCTTTGACTTTTACTGAAGCAAAACAATTGTAAAATATATTTCACTTGTCTTGCAAAATTTTACCATCGCGTCACAAACTAAAATATATCCCCCAATCTTTTACCCCCTTTCATATTGAAAATATTTCACCCTTATTTCATTGAAAGATTCTAATTCCTCACCCAATGAAAATAAAAAATGGGCCCCACCCCTTAATTTAATATCATTTGACATAAGCCTTAGCAAAAAAATTAATATTAAATGTTTTATTTACTTCTTTTAATATATCGGGCTCCTCTATTTCACCTGAGCCTATTAAATTTATGGGGCCCCCCATTTATATTTTGAAAGCCACCACTTCCCTACAATCATGCGATCCATAATGACTGCACATCTTCTGATCGCAATATGGCGGGCGATGGCGGAGATTTGGCTGGAGCCAACCCTATGTGTTAACCGTTGATCTCATCTGCATTCCATTTTTTTTCCCTAGTTCCTTAGTCTTTTTTTCACTCAAACTATTCTACAAGTCTCTTGCAAAAATGGCAGCATCTCCCTGTGCAAATCGAGCCATCCTCCATTCAATGGATTCATTTTCATTTATCCATTGCTTAATGGCTGCCATGGTGAATGTGTACCCTACTCCATGCACTGGTTCTCCAAAAATAAAGTAATGAAAAATGGTGTTTCCTCCAGTAGCCTCTTATTCTTGCGCAAAAAACCCTATTTTCCATGTTTTAAACTATTCTTAGATGAACCTCTTGGCCTCCTCTAGAATTTTTCCCCCCTACTAGATTTGCTGCAAGCCACACCCCTTGCCTACTGGATTTTTCCCACCACCAACTAGTCACTCCTTCCACTCACCTGGTCGTGCCTTCTATTCCTAGCACGGGCTTCCCTTCACTTTGCAAGTCACTCCATTCATGTTACTGGTTGTGCCCACCTCCATTGGTCGCACCCTCTGCACAACTTGATGGATGTCCATACCTCTCTTCCCTGTGCTCCTGGCCATGCCAACTATTCTCTTGTTCGATGGAGGTCCCTACCTCTACAGAGTCGAGCCTCCCAGCTGCCAGGTGCACCCTCTCCAACATTTGGTTTGAGCCCTCCATTCATCACTTTACACTCTGTTCATGGATGGCGCAGGTTTCCCTCTATCAATTTTCAGCTTTACAGTTTCTAAAGCATTTTCTATGAATCCATTTAGTGCACAAAGTTAGGGATGACAATCACTGTTTTGAGGAGTTTTCAACAAATCCATCGATGCCTTTACCGGCATGATGGCTATGCATGTTCTTTCAAATGCATTTACATTCATATTGAAAACTTTGGAGCTCCTTGCAAATCAACACGTCCTCCAATTATTTTCAATCTTGTAGCATGTTGCTTGATCTCTTTCATGGGGTGCAGGATACCTCAAAATTTTTGAAATTATTTTTATTTCATGCATTCTCTGCCCTTTTGGAATTTTGATAAACCACATTTTCCATACAGTTCCCATGCACCTCTATGAATCACATTGGACACCAATCTTGAAATATTTTGGGAACCCCTCTTAGGTGCATGGCTACCTCCCAAGTCTACTCGAGCTTGGATTCCTCCTCTGCCAATTACACCCAATGAATCTAAGAATTTTTTTTTCGTATTTACACCAAGCATTTGGTGTGTTTTTCTTTATTATTTGTGTGATGGCATCCCTGTACATTTTCATCATAGATGAAGATATTTCTTGATAACTGTGGCCTTAATATCTAAAAATCACAAATGAGTTGTAGGCATTCATAACCTTATTTGAAAAAGATTTGATCTGAGAACCCAAAATTTCCTTGCCCTACTCAAATAAGGACACATTATCTTCAATAATCATTAAAACATTTGCATTTAGCTCCTTCGGAGTATTTGAAACAAGAACAACAGTGTTGTGACTTCATCCCAAAACAATTCAAGTGAAGCAATATCTGCACTCTTTATGCCTTAGATCAAAAGAATTATACTTTGTCTTAAACCTCCCAATGGTTATATGCTTGAAGGTATTTTAATTGAACATCCTCCTCACACAAATCATCTTCATTTTCAAACTATAGGGGGAACAATCGATAAGGACTGGTATAAGAAATTGATAATAATCTCCACCTTGTCAATTAACCACCATATACTGTTCTTACAACCTTTATTGTAATATTTCCTTTGAAGAACATCAAAACTATGCAAAGAATGTTTGGCCCATGTGGCCTGACTAAAAAAAAAATTTTTTTCAAACAAGTTTCTCACTCAAATTGACTTGATAGAACTTTTGAACGTTCCTGAGATAAAAAAAGAACTGGGTTGCAATTAGAAACTATTTTCTAACATTTTTTGGAAAATGTGGAAAACTCACCAAAGGGGCTTTGGAATCAATTTGTGAAACTAGTCAAATGACCTCATGAATCAATGAGAACTTGTAGACATGTAGAAATTTGACCTAAGAATGCATTGCAACAAACGGCTCGGAAAAAATTTTCACGAGGTGAAAAATATTAATTGGAAAAGTTAATCAAACCTTTCTAAAACAACCATTTGGAAACAATTTAAACACACCCAACTACCAATTTGTAAAAATAGTAAATCAATTCTTGGCGAGCTTCCATCAGAAAAATAAGTTCATTATGGTACCCCAAGCATGTGTGCAAATGAAAATTCCATGAAACATATTTGATCATAAGATATTCACGATCAAATTTGATCACTCAGAAAGTCTGTCAAGAATGTAGATGTGAAACTGAACAAACTGCATTTGGTTTCAATCTGCTAAAAATAGAAAATCAGATCACGAGGCTCTGAAAAATGACACCCGAGATCATTTAGGTATGGAGAACACAAAACAACATTCATTTTGACATGACAGTCAACTAGTTGCGAAATACAAGCTCAAACAAGAAGTAACTTTCTAAA
Organism: Sequoiadendron giganteum; assembly: GCA_007115665.2. NCBI lineage: Eukaryota > Viridiplantae > Streptophyta > Pinopsida > Cupressales > Cupressaceae > Sequoiadendron > Sequoiadendron giganteum. Next base: position 563,908,098 of record CM021106.1, read on the forward strand.
AACAAACAGTCTACAAACATCAGAACAATGTCAAAACCTTCTAGCTTAACTTTTTGAAACTCTATCAAAACTTATTGTGGGAAGCTGAAAATTGATATGCCTACTCACATAGGTCAATTGAGTATGTATGCAAATGATTTTTGCACAAAAATCAACATGCTTTAAAATGCAAGCCTCCAAAGTGGGTTAGTTAGACTAATTCATCACGTGCACTTCTGAAAGTGCAGAAGAAAATTTTTGAAATAGGCATCTCAAATTTAGCAAAATTTGAGAATGCCAACAATGGATCCATCTGGAGATGTATGCCCCCTGTGGGCATATCAATATTCTAGATCTCTGGGGAGAGTAGACCAAATGTCGAGTCTGTCAAATGCCTCTAAACTGCTCCCCTATTCAACTTTGATTTTTCAACGTCATTTGATGACCCTAGGTCACCAAATGAAAAATGGGGATCAACATTTACCTCTATCAAATACAATTTTTTAAAAAGAGCTGATCTCCCTCAACTCATGCTTGCACTTATCAAACCATAACAACAAGAACAACTGCACCTTTGCAAACACAAGTGTCAGGCTACCATTGGGAAAGTAGAAACTTGCTCCTTTTTCATCTTTTTCATCAAGTGGAAACTAAATCAAATAAGTCATATCACTATCACATTCTTCATTTTCTGATTTTACACCAAGTGACATGATTTGGAAATAGTGATCAAGACCATATGAAAACACAGTTTGATCACAACCATCTGTTTGCTTAAACATGTTGGACTCTCCTATCAGGCAATCATTCACAACATTATCAACATGTTCATAATCACTATGCATCTTAAAGTCAGGAATACTTTCAAAATACTGACTACTATGTGGCAAGAATTTATTACATTCATCATATGAATCATTCTCAAGCTGAAAACAACATGCCTTAATATCTTGCACATTGCCACATCATATGAAAATTCCTTCCATATGAAAAAAATAGCACTCACATTCTACTACATGGCTGGGACTATTAGTCTCATTTTGATTATCAATTTGTAGATCAAAATCAACTTCCAGATCAAATTGAAAGTTGTCATAAACAATTTGGTGTGTTCCTTGCAAATCATCTTGGCATACGTCAAAGATAAAAGATGCACACACAGGAGCATCCTTGTACTGATCACTGCAATGTTGGCCCATATTTTGACACTTCAGTTCAGGTACATAAGAGTGCATCTTGGTATCATGGAAATAAGAATCACATGCATTGTTAACATCCAAGGAATGAGTAAATACATTCATCTTAGGTTTGATCAAATGTTCTGATTCATTTTTTACATCATCATTCCTTTCAAAACCAAACACCTCAAGTGAAGGCTCAAACAAAACATCATCAACAAGGACATTAGGAAGCCAATCTTGTGAACTAGTAACCTCATATACAACACCGGCCAGTAATTTTGCTGATCCAAAAGTGAAAGACTCATTGCTAACCAAAAATTCCTCATTAGCAATGAAACTAAAATACTTAGTTTCTTTCACATCAATGCTTCTCACATGCGGTGGAAACATATCCATGTGCACATTCTAAAAATCAGGAGCATCAAATAAAAGGTAATTACACTCAACTTCAAATTTATCAACATGAGATTCACCATTTTCATTGCTTAGCTGCTCCACACATGGATTGACAATATTTTCCATATCAACACAATCATGAACTTTACTATCACATAATGCAGCAAGCTTATCAATATCATCAATGGGTAATGAACCTAATTCTAAATCCATATACATGCTTGATGAATCCATTATCTTATCATCATGCTCATCATGCACCACAAACATGAAGAGCAAGAGCATAAGCACACACATCAGCACCTTCATCATATTCAACATTATATTTTGAATCAACATACTAATCACACACATGCTTGTCTTCAAACTCTGCATCACTCTCACAATGAACATGCTCTTCTGATTTTGAACCCAAATAACATTTGGTATATTCATCACATGTTCCTTTTACTTTCACTTGTTGATAAATGACTTTATGAAAATTTATATTGTTGCATTCTTTGAGTGAGGAAAATTATTCAACATCATTTTCAAAAAATAAATCAAAATATTCAGAGAAGCAATCAGAAATAGCAACCCCATCATGATTTTCATCACAAGAAGAATCCTCATTACACAAGCCATGTTCAAAATATTCAGAACAACATCTTGAGGCTGCACCTTCACTACCAAAGTCACTATTTTCTAATAAAATGTCAGAAATACATGCCTTGTAGTTGTTGGTCACAACATGACATGAAGTAGCACTTTGTATCTCATTCACTCCTTCCTCACCTGAGTCATCATAAGTGAAGTATTTTTGAATTTCTACTTTGTTATCATCCCTTGTGACATCATCTTCCTTACTACTACAAGGATCAACACATGTGTTGATTGTGAGCTGATCACAATACTCATCCTCTAACATACCCTTTTCACTTATTTGCATTGTTGTCTGATTTTTCTCAAGAGGATAGTTGTTGTCTCTATTTTGAGAATCCACACTTTGTGCGTGACCACACTTAACTAATTCTATACTCCTTATCCAATCAAGTATTTGATCAAATCTATGGGGCTTCAATCCCACTGGAAGGTTCATAAATCTTACAAAACAAATCAATGCACACGGATTCCTCGAGTTTGAAATCTTTGGGAACCTTTATCAAAGCCTCCAAATATCTTAAAAACAACTTGAATGATGACTCCCCTTCCTATCTTCTCATTTCATACAACTCTTGTACAAAAGACCTTTTATCAACAATGCCCAAATTTTGTTGACATTGAACTTGGAGCTCACTATGATCCCATATTTTGATGATGAAGAAATCACAGTAGCAAAGGCATTGTTAGCTTGACAATTATTTCCATTACCTAGTCCTTTAATTCCACAATCATGAGTTGTGCTTGGGTAATCATCACTTGTAGCTAGACACCAATTCATCATAGAGTATTTTAAATTGTTCTCAATGTCCATGGTAGTTTGATATGCCTAAAGTAAAGTTGCAGGCTCTTTATCCCTTAACAAGAATCTCATCTTACTATCAAATGCAACAAGATACACAACCAAGCATTCAACATCATTCGGTCTTATGTACTCTGGGACCTCTCTTATTGCCTTTGAAAATTGAAGATTGAAAACAAGGACCAGCTCATTTTCACTTATATGGATCTCAAAAAAGTTTTTCCTTGCCTCACTTGGATTACCCCTTTCACCAAATTCCTCAACAAAGGCTATCATAAATTGATTCCAAGAGGCTATAGAACATGATGGTAAATATGCAAACTAATCCCTGGCATCATCCTTCAAGGATTGAACAAATAATTTCATAACAACATCCTCATGATTTACCTCATAGTCCCCCATCACATCCATGAATTTTTGTAGATGCTTAGAGGATGATTATAAACTTTTCCCTGTAAATATGGGAAAATTATTTCTAACATCTTTAGGGATTAGGTTTGGGAAACCTCCAATACCACTAAAAACCAATGGCATGTACCTTTTAATAGAAAAATCCCTTTGAGGGCTTGGGATAAATTGTTTTCCCTACATACTTTTACTTTCCACTTCATAGGGAAACCCTCTTTTATACAACTTCAATCACTATCAACTTCGTACATGGTTATCAATTACATCATTTACAAAATCAACCATGATTCTAAAACATTGATTGAAACCCTATGCCTTAAGCTTTCTCAATGACATAACTCAAAACACACATACTTCTCTACTCATTTTGCATATTACATTTCAGAAGTATGGAAAGAAATACTGCTATTGTTGTTCCCTTTCATAATGCAAATTCATCTAATAGGGAACTAGAGTCTTCCTAAAATGTTCACATATGGTTTCCATAGATAATTTCTTGAAAACCAAGAACGAAAAATACCTGGAATTGTTGTAGCAGCTACAAATGGTTCTTCTGATTGGAAATATTTGTAAATTTAGAACAATATTCACCTCTTTGCAAAGGACAAAAATCTGACCAACTGGAATTTCTTCACAGGTCAAATTTCTTTAAAAACCATCACAAACACTACAACACCTCCGCATCCAACAATATGACATCATATGGATTCCTTCCTCAAACTTTTCAGGGTACTTCATCACAAGAGCTCAAATCTACTTCATCTCTACTACAAATCTTTTGGGTCTTTCCCAGTTCTTCTCAAATAATGCCAACTAGTGCATAGATCTCGGAGTTGCCACTCACAACTTATGAGGTATTATGAAATAAGCATGAATTATGGACAAATATAGATAGACTTAGATTGAAAGATGAATTAAAATAGACTCTTTGGCAACATTCATGAGAATTGACTCAGCTAACAAGGAGATTGGACCTATCAAGCTTATGACTCTATAAGGCAGAAATAATTTTCAGCAATGGTTACAAAAGTTACAAAAATAATTCAAAACTTTAATGAATCTATATAGTACCATCTGCAACCAAAACTTTTGAGTGTGTCCCCAGTAGAGTTGCCATTTTGTTGGTTTATTTTTATTGTAAACTAGGTTTGTCTCCTAATCTACCTATGGAATTGCTAATTCCAATCAAAGGTAGCTCAAAGGACCTAGACCAACTGACGAGGATTTTAACAATAACCTCCTACACTTTGGGCTCTCCAAGACCTAGGAGGCTGATCCCTTAATGAGTTTATAATCTCTACAACAAAATCATAAACAACAATAACCGTAATAGATAAGCTCACTTAATAGCTCAACAAAATGGGATAAAACTAAATACAATTGGATGTTCATAAGTAATATCAACCACTTGGAGCATGAGATAATTACAACACATCTTCATGGTGAAAGATAATCATTAGTTTTTAAAATGGTAGCAAGCCCTAGGTGAACACAAACAAAACATTGAGTTACAAAGAACAAATGCAAATCAGACCAATGCCATATCCATTGGAGGAGTCAAATTCACCAACACCTAATGGTTCATAGCAAATTTCAACACGTAGAATATAATATCTTTGTTTATACTGCCTTACAATATCACCAATTTGTACCTCACCTCAATACTCCTTACCAAATCCTTGTACATAACATATCAATCTGTAATCTTATTTAAGCAATTTAATTAATTCTTTGAATTAAAGCTAAAAGTAAAATTGCACACACCACAATAATGAGATGAACAGAATAACCCTTGATTACTTCATTCAAAATTCGAATACATTTGAACATAGGAGAGACATGAGCCTCGATTTATCAGTTAAACTCAAATGCCAATACTGTTATGAAACACTAAATCTCGATAAACCATAATCCTACAAAAAAAAGACATATAATCCAACTTGTATTGCCTCTGTTACTACAAATTTTACAATTTTCTATGCAGATCCACTCCAAATTTTGACTTGCTAACCTATTACAATGATAGAAGTAGAGAATAAGTAGAAGAGAGGAAACTCTAGAAGAAACCCTAAATGCGAATAGGAAAAGTCATCTACAAACATCTCCACCATTGAATAGTAATCAGCAAAGCATCTTCTTCTTCTCCTTGTAACAAACTTTATTCTATTTTCAAAACAGCATGTGCCCGAATTGTTCCCCAACAGAAAAATTGCCATGCGTGAATATTCCTCACTCATCACTTGTAGCTAAAAAATATACCTCCATTCCCTTGAAAAAACCAATCATTTCTATTTCAGCCCTTTGCTGCATTTTAGTTTGTTGTATCTTACAAGAACACTTGTATTTCATCTTAACACATAAGATACTTCACATATAAAATTAATATTAAATTCACTTTATCAAGCTCTTCTTATATATTAACCCAACAAAGTAAAATATTTCGCTCCAAATATTAAAATTTCTCAACTTAAAACAAAACCTCAACTCCCAAAAGTCTTCGTGAAAAATAAAAGTACCCGTCTGCATAAATACTCGACCTTTGAATTTTACTGAAGCAAAAAAATTGTAAAATATATTTCATTTGTCTTTCAAAATTTTACCATTTGGTCGCAAACTAAAATATATCCCCTAGTCTTTTACCCCCTTTCATATTGAAAATATTTCACCCTTATTTCACTTAAAGATTCTAATTCCTCAACCAATGAAAATAAAAAATGGGCCCCACCCCTTAATTTATTATGATTTGACATAAGCCTTAGCAAAACATTTAATATTAAATGTTTTATTTACTTCTTTTAATATATCAGAATCCTCTATTTCACTTGATCCTATTAAATTTATGGGGCCCCCCATTTATATTTTGAAAGCGTCCACTCCCCCACAATCAGGCAATCCACAATGACCGTGCATCTTTCGATCGTGATATGGCAGGCAACAACGGAGATTTGTGTGGATCCAACCCTATTTGGTGACATTTGATCTCATCCACACTCCATTTTTTTGCCCTAATTCCTCTGTTTGTTGTTCGCTCAAACTCTTCTGCAAGTCTCCCGCAAAAATAGCAGCAACTCCCCATGCAAATCAAGCCATCCTCCATTCAATGGATTCATTTTCATTTATACATTACTTAATGGATTCCATGGTGAATGTGTACCCTACTCCATGCGCTGGTTCTCCAATCACAAAGTAATTAAAAATGGTATTTCCTCCGGTAGCCTCTTATTCTTGCACAAAAACCCCTATTTTCCATGTTTTAAACTATTATCAGATGCAACTCTTGGCCTCCTCCAAAATTTTTCCCCCCCACTGGATCTATTGCAGGCTGCACCCCTTGCCAACTGGCTTGTGCCCACCACCAACTAGTCGTGACTTCCACTCACCTGGTCGTGCCTTCTATTCCTAGCACGGGCTTCCCTTAACTTTGCAGGTCACACTATTCATGTTACTGGCTGCGCCCATCTCCACTGGTCATGTCATTTGCATAGCTTGATGGATGCCCATACCTCTCTTCCCTGTGCTACTGGCCGAGCCAACTATTCTTTGGTCTAATGGAGGTCCATGCCTCTACAAAGCCGAGCCTCCCAACTACCAGGCACGCCCTCTCAAACATCTGGTTTGAGCCCTCCATTTATCACATTACACTTTGTTCATGGATGGCATAGGTTTCCCTCTATCAATTTTCAGCTTGACAGTTTCTAAAGCATTTTATATGAATCCATTTAGTGCACCAATTTGGGGACAACAATCATTGTTTTGAGGATTTTTCAACAAATCCATCGATGGCTTTACCAACATGATGGCTACACATGTTCTTTCAAATGCATCTGCTTTCATATTGAAAAATTTGGAGCTCCTTGTAAATCTTTTAGACTATTGCTTGATCTCTTTCATGGGGTGCAGGATACCTCCAAAGTTTTGAAATTCATTATTTTTCATGCATACTCTGCCCTTTTGGCAGTTTGACAAACCATATTTACCATACAGTTTGCATGCACCTCTATGAAGCACATTGGTCGCCAATCTTGAAATATTTTGGGAACCCCTCTCAGGCGCATGGCTACCTCCCAAGTCTACTCGAGCTTGGATTTCTCCTCTGCCAATTACACCCAATGAATCCAAGAGAATTTTTTTTGTATTTACACCAAGCATTTGGTGTGTTTTTCTTTATTCTTTGTGTGATGGCGCCCCTATACATTTTCATCGTAGATGAAGATATTTCATGATAATTGTGGCCTTAATACCTACACATCACAGATGACTTGTAGGCATTCATGACCTTATTTGAAAAATATTTGATTTGAGAACCCAAAACTTCCTTCCCTTGGTCAAATAAGAACACATCATCTTCAATAATCATGAAAACATTTGCATTTAGGCTCCTTGGGAGTATTTGAAACAAGAACAAAAATGTTGTGACTTCATCCCAAAACAATTCGAGTGAAGCAATATCTGGACTCTTTATGCCGTAGATCAAAAGCATTATACTTTATCTTAAACCTCCCAATGGTTATATGCTTGAAGGTATTTTAATTGAACATCCTCTTCACAAAAATCATCTGCATTTTCAAACTATAGGGAGAATGATCGATAAGGACTGGTATAAGGAATTGATAATAATCTCCTCCTTTTCAGTTAACCACCATATATTGTTCTTACAACCTTGACTATAATATTTCCTTTCAAGAACATCAGAACTATGAAAAGCATGTTGGGACCATGTGGCCCGACTAAAAATATTTTTCATTTTCAAACAAGTTTCGCACTCAAATTTACTTGATACAAATTTTGAACGTTCCTGAGATGAAAAATGAATTGGGTTGCAATTAGAAACTTTTTTCTAACATTTTTTGGAAAATGTGCAAAACTGGCCAAGTGGGCTCTAGAATTTATCTACAAAACTAATCAAAGGACCTCGTGAAGCAATGAGAACTTGCAAACATGTAGAAATTTGACCCAAGAATGTAGTGCAAGAAACGACTTAGAAACAATGTCATGAGGTGAAAAATATTAATCAAAAAAGTTAATCAAACCTTTCTGAAACAACAACCATTCTGAAACAATTAAAACACACCCAATTGCCAATTTGTAAGAATAGTAAATCAACTCCTAGCGAGTTGTGATCAGACTCATAAGTTCATTAAGGTAGCCTAAGCATGTGTGCAAAAGGAAATTCCATGAAACATCTTTGATCAAAAGATATTAACGATCAAAGTTGACCACTCAGAAAGTCTACCAAGAATGCAGATGTGAAACTGAACAAACTGGATTTGGTTTTGATATGTTAAAAATAGAAAATTAGATCATGAGGCTCCGAAAAATGACACCTATGATCATTTAGGTATGGAGAACACATAACAACATTCATTTTGACATGGCAATCAACTGGTTGCAAAATCCAAGCTCAAACAGGAAGCAAATTTGCAAAACAAAGTCTGCAAATAGCAAAACAGTGTCAAAACCCTCTAGCTTAACTTTTTGAAACTCTATCAAAACTTATTGTGGGAAGCTGAAAAATTGACATACCTGCTCACATAGGTGAATTGAGTATGTCTTCAAATGGGTTTTGCATGATAATCAACAAGCTTTAAAATAAAACCCTCCAAAGTGGGTTACTCGGATTGATTCATCAGATGTACTTCTGAAAGTGTAGAAGCAAAATTTTAAAATAGGCATCTCAAATTTTGCAAAATTTGAGAGTGCCAACAAGTTGCTTAGGATAGACTGCTACCAAAATTAACTTTGTAACATGGTTGTAGTTGCCCCTGCACCAGTTCAAAACATGCCTCAATAAATGTGGTCTCATGGTGATGGAATTCCATGACAATCAAATTGCTTTTGATTGTCATGGAATTCCATCACCATGAGACGTCATTTTTTTGAGGAATTTTTTCAAAGAGTTCACTTCCTTTTCTATGCTACCATATTTTTCATACATGGCTATCAAAGCATTATATCAAACATTTAATTTCCTTGTTGCTATGGATAAAACCCTAAAACATTGATGCAATATGGGAGGTCTTAGAATCTCACTAAACATAATTCCAATCATTAATCACAATCCTCAAGTCACAAATCCTCATAGCTATGGATTTTCATGACATTCCATCACCATGATACCATGTTTCTTTGAGACATTTTTTCAAAAAAATCAATGCCTTGTTTATGCTACCACATTTTTCATACATGTTTACCAAAGCATTTTATCAAATAGTTCACTGTCTTGCTACTATGGCTAAAAGCCTAAAATGGGTGGGTTTATTCAAAATTCTATTCTGAAAAATCATAACATCTTTCCAATGCATCAAACATGCTTAAAAGAGAACATGCACATGCTTAGAAAAACCTTGACAAATTGTTGTCCCAAAGGATTTCAACCATTTCCACTCTTAAATCACTTAATTTCACCAAAACTCATCAAATTACCAACTAGGGCATCACACCAAACCACACACATCACCTCCCCTGCTCCAGAAATAATGCACATATGTTCCCTACCCCTAATTATTCCATTCCACTAAGTTATAGTAGCATGCAATGGGTGGAATGGCTATAAAGTCATTTTCACACACTCAACTACTTGCATTTGAAACTTTTTCCCCAAGTGAGAAATCACCACCATGGGAAAAGGGATCTGAGATAAAGAAACCAAGAGAGGTTATTGTAGAGAGGCCCAACTTGATCTCATAGGCTCAGATGAGAAGTTTCCTAGTGTCACAATGTCTGAATATGAGCATGCTAAAGTTTATAGTCATTTTGCAATTTGGACCCTTAAGGGATCGATCTGGTTGAACGTAGCTCAGATAGATTTTGTGTGTTTGGGTGCAAAAGAGGACCATGCCTATTGTAAACATACCCACCCAAATGCATTGGAATAATCTGTTTGGTCACATGAGCTGCAAAACAAAAGTTGCAACACTTTGCAACTTTCAATTACTTGCATTTGACAACTTTTTCCCCAAGTGAGAATTTTCCACCACAAGAAAATTCCTCTGAGATAGAAAAAATTGAGAGAGGTTATTTTAGAGGCACCCAATAGGATCTCATAGGATTAGATGAGAATTTTCTAAGAATCATGGTATCCGAGTAATAGAATGTTGAAGTTTGCAACCATTTTGCACTTTGGAATCTTAAGGGATCAACCTGGTTGAACATAGCTCAGAGTGATTACCTGTGTTTGGGTGTGAAAGAGGACCATGCCTAGTGTAAAATTATCTATTCAGATGCATTGAAACAGTTCATTTGGTCACACAAGTTGCAGAACAAAAGTTGCACCACTTTGCAACTTTCAACTACTTGCATTTGACAATTTTTTCCCCAAGTGAAAATTAACCACCACAGGAAAATGCCTCTGAGATAGAAAAAACAGGGAGAGGTTATTGTAGAGGGGCCCAAAAAAATATCATAGGATCACACAAGAAGTTTCTAAGCGTCACAATATCCAAGTAATAACATGTTGAAGTTTGTAGCCATTTTGCACTTTGGACCCTTCAGGGATCGATTTGGTTGAATGCAACTTAGAATGATTTTGTGTGTTTGGGTGTGAAAGAATACCATTCCTAGCATGAATATAACTATTCATATGCATTGGAGCAGTTCATTTGGTCACATGAGCTACAAAATGAAATTTTCACCACTTTGCAACTTTCAATTACTTGCATTTGACAACTTTTTCTCCAAGTGAAAATTTGTCACCACAGAAAATGCCTCAGAGATAGCGAAAATCGAGAGAGGTTATTGTAGAGGGTCACCTCATGATCTTGTAGGATCATATGAGAAGTTTCTAAGTGTCATGGTATCTAAGTTTTAGCATGCTGAAGTTTGCAGCCATTTTGCACTTTGGACCCTTAAGGAATCAATCCAGTTGAGCATAACTAGGAGTGACTCTGCGTGTTTGGGTGCAAAAGAGGATCATTCTTAGTGTAAAAATACCTATATGGACGTGTTGGAATGGTCTATTTCATCACATGAGCTGCAGAATGAAAGTTGCACCACTTTGCAACTTTTAACTACTTGCACTTGACACTTTTTCCATCAAGTGAAAATTGGACACCATAGGAAAATGCCTCCAAGATAGAAAAAAAAGAGAGAGTTTATTGTAGAGGGCTTGAACATGATCCCATAGGATCAAACGAGAAGTTTCTAAGATCCATAGTGTTTCAATACGAGTATTCTAAATTTTGCAGCCATTTTGCACCTTAGACCCTTAAGGGATCGATCCAGTTGAACGTAGCTCAGAGTGATTTTGTGTGTTTGGGTGTGAAAAATGAACATTCCTAGCATAAATGTATCCAAACGGATGTGTTGGAACAATCCATTTTCTCACACAAGCTGCAGAACGAAAGTTGCACCACTTTGCAACTTTCAACTACTTGCATTTGACAACTTTTTCCCCAAGTGAAAATTCGCCACCACAGGAAAAATGCCTCTGGGATAAAAAAAATTTAGAGAGGTTATTGTAGAGAGTCTCAACAAAATCTTATAGGATCAGACAAGAAGTTTCTAAGAATCATGGTATCTAAGTAAAAACATGCTAAAGTTTGCAACTATTTTGCACTTTGGACCCTTAAGGGATCGATCTGGTTGAACATAGCTCAGAGTGATTTTGTGTGTTTGGGTGTTAAAAAGGACCATGTCTAGCATGAACATACCTATTCAGATGCGTTGGAACAGTTCATTTGGTCACACGAGCTACAGAATGAAAGTTGCTCCACTTTGCAACTTTCAACTACTTGCATTCAACAACCTTTTCCCCAAGTGAAAATTTTCCACCACAGGAAAATGCCTCTGAGATAGAAAAAATTGAGAGAGGTTATTGTAGAGGGGATCTACTTTGTTTTGTAGGATCATAGGAGAAGTTTCTAAGCATCACGGTATCCAAATAATATCATGCCGAAGTTTGCAGCCATTTTGCACTTTGGACCCTTAAGGAATCAATCCAGTTGAGCGTAGCTTAGAGTGACTCCACGTGTTTGGGTGCAAAAGAGGACCATGAATAAAGTAAAAATACCTATTTGTACACGCTAGAATAGTCAATTTGGTCACATGAGCTGCAGAACAAAAGTTGCACCACTTTTCAACTTTTAACTTCTTGCATTTGACACTTTTTTCCATCAAGTGAACATTGGACACCACAGGAAAATTCCTCTAAGATAGAAAAAACCAAGAGAGGTTATTGTAGAGGGGCCAAAAATAATCCCATAGGCTTAGATGAGAAGTTTCTAAGCATCATAGTGTCTGAATATGAGCATGTTGAAGTTCGCAGCCATTTTGCACTTTGAACCCTTAAGGAATCGATCCAGTTGAACATAGCTCAGAGCGATTTCGCGTGTTTGGGTATAAAAGAGGAACATGCCTAGCATAAAATTATCCAAAAAAACATGTTGGAATAATCTGTTTGCTCACACGAGTTGTAGAATGAAATTTGCACCCCTTTGCAACTTTCAACTACTTGCATTTGACAACTTTTTCCCCAAGTGAAAATTCACCACCACAAGAAAATCCCTCGAGGATAAAAAATAGAGAGAGGTTATTGTAGAGGGGCCCAAAACAATCTCATAGGATCAAACGATAAGTTTCTAAGCATCATGGTACCCAAGTAATAGCATGCTCAAGTTTGCAGCCATTTTGCAATTTCGACCCGTAAGGGATCGATCCAGTTGAATGTAGCTCAAAATGAATTTGCATATTTGATTGCAAAAGAGGATGATTCCTAGTGTAAAATTACCGACCCAGACATGTAACAATTCATTTAGTAACAGGAGTTGCAAAATGAAAGTTGCACCAGTTTGCAACTTTCAACTACTTGCATTTGACAACTTTTTCTCCAAGTGAAAATTTGGCACCACAAGAAAATGCCTCTAAGATAGAAAAAATAGAGAGAGGTTATTGTAGAGGGGCCCAACATGATTTCATAAGATCAGATGAGAAGTTTCTAAGTGTCAGGGTACCCAAGTAATGGCATACTGAAGTTTTCGGCCATTTTGCACTTTTGACCTTTAAGGGATCGATCCGGTTGAATGTAGCTTAGAGTGATTTCGCCTATTTGGGTACAAAAGAGGACCATGCATAGCATAAAAATACCCACTCAAATGCATTGGAATAATCCATTTGGTCACACGAGCTGCAGAGAGAAAGTTGCACCACTTTCCAACTTTCAACTACTTGCATTTGACAACTTTTTCCCCAAGTGAAAATTCGCCACCATAGGAAAATGCCTCCGAGATATTAAAAAACAAGATATTTTATTGTAGAGGGGCCCAACATGATTAGATAGGATTAGATGAGAATTTTTGAAGTGTCATGATACTCAAGTAATAGTATGCTAAAGTTAGCATCCATTTTGCACTTTCGACCCTTGAGGGATTGATCTAATTGAACGTACCTCAGAGCGATTTCACATGTTTGGGTGCGAAAGAGGACCATTCCTAGTGTAAATGTACCCATCTGGACATGTTGGAACAATCCATTTTGTCACATGAGCTATAGAATGAAAGTTGCACCACTTTGAGACTTTTAACTACTTGCATTTGACACTTTATCCATCAAGTGAAAACTAGACACCATAGGAGAATTCCTCCAAGATAGAAAAAACTAAGAAAGGTTATTGTAGAGGGGCCCAATGTGATCTTGTAGGTTCAAATATAGATTTTGTAATTACCATGGTTTACGAGTAATACCCTGTCAAATATTGCTACCCTTTTTCACTTTGGACCCTTAAGGGATTGAGTCAGTTGAACATATCTTAGAGAGATTGTGGTCTCTTTTCAATGGAATTAGGTGGGCAGAAGAATTAACTCCATTTTATTTTTGGTTTGATTGGATTTCAAGTGAATTTTTGCATTTTAGATGCGAATTACTAAGGGTCAGTCTGTATACTCTGTTTTAAGGGTTTTGATTGCATTAAATTGTCATATTAAGGCTTCCATCGACTATATACTTTTGTAACTCAATGGAAAGGATTATTGAGGGTTAGAAAGCATGTGTGCAAAGTTTTGTGTGCAAGGGAGGTGAATAGAAAGTTTTTAGGTGATGTCGTAGATGTCAAATGGTGGTTTAGTGCAAGAGTTTGAAGAAATATTTGGGGGAAGCGATATATCTTAAACTTTTAAGCTTGTGTAGACCTTTCTGAAGGTGTTTTAGGCTTTTTTTGGTAGTGGGAAGGTTTGGAGTATGGTTTTTCAATAAACCCTTGCCTACACCTCACCCTCAATATTTGATTATTTGATGTTCAATAGGTTGGTCAATAGGTTGTTGTGGGTATTTTGAGCATTCTTTACCTTGAATAAGTTCAATTAAGACTGTTAGGTATGTTTTAGGATGAGTTTTAGGTCTAGTGATAAAAAATGTGAAAATTTCAATCTTACACTAGAAGTTGTCTTTGTAGCCTTTGAAGGAAAAATTGTGTATTTTTATATGAGTTTGCAAGAATGGAGTTTTTTTTATGTAATAAGGCTATTTTCAAGAAATTTGTGTGGGTTTAGAGGTCATTAGTTGTAGTCATTAGGTTGGAGGAGTCTAAAGTTGCAAACTTGTAAGTTGCTTAAAGAAAAAAATTTGAAATGCAACGGTTAGTTGTTTTAAAAGTTGGTATTTAGTTAGTTGAGGGAAGGGATCAATTAGAGATGGGTGTAAAGGACTATGTAAATACTTCAGATTTGCATTAAAGGTGGTTGTTGTTGAAATTTTGGAGAATATCTAATAATAATTATTCACACTCTTCTCTATTTTTTTGATTTTCTATGTAAATTTGTTGATCCCATGCTTGGTACAGCCTATAGCTTGTCTGTACGGTTGCAAGGATGACATGGTTCGATAGAGGAGTGAGATAGCTTCCTTTTGGCAATGGTTTGGTCCAATTCCATAAATAATATAGGGAGTTATCATATTTCTTTTGGAATTGGTCAAAAACCCTTAAAACTAGGGTTTGATCACAAGAATGCATGCAACTCGCCATTCCCTTTTGGTCAAGGATTAATTCTAGGTGGAATGGAAAAGTTCATCATGTACTAGGTATGTGTAGGATAATGATGGGCCAAAAAGTGGTGATATGATGGGTATGTGTAGGGTATGTGGCTAATGACCGTTTTTTTACTCAAAATTGATGAAACGAAAAAGGTTTTTAAAAGAGATTCTCATCTTTCTACCAATATAACTTATGCTTTACTTTGAATTAAATAAATAATTATTATTCATTTTCTATTTGAATTATGACTAAAGTCGTGACTGATAGGCTAACTGAAAAACATCTATAGCTTTCAAAGGATATCACTTTTTTTGAATCCGAAACATGTGTCACATTCTATGCTTCGCATGCTATAGGATTAAGAAAAAACAAATGAATTTCATGAAGTTTTGACCAAGTTAAGGTGGTCAGACATACGATTTTTCATATTTTTTAAAAGTTGTAATAAAAAATTCATAATTAATTATTTACTTGGAAAAAAATTACAAAAAAATGTGCATCACATTGGGAAATGAGTCCTCTACTTTATCTAAAATATTATAAAGAAATATTATCATTTTATTTTGGTTAGGGTGGGCAAAAAGACGCTAGTTCTTATTTTTTCCCTGAAATTTAAGTATTACTACTTTGAAATTTCAAATTTTCACCAAATAGATTTTTTTTTTTTTAAATAAACCTAGTAGTTTAGAAACTACATTCAATTTGCTATAGATTTTTTTCTTACATATTTTTGAAATAATATAGATAACTTATTCAAATTTTTATGTCAAGTTGCCTAACTCTGATTTGTTTGATTTTTTTTGCCACTTAAGAGCCTATTTTTTCCATGATGATCCTGCACATACCCTACTTTATGTTTGAAGAGGTTTTCAAGAACGACATGGAGTTTGGAGTGATTTCTTGGTTACCTTAGGCTTGGAATCCTCATGTGACAAGCCTAATTTTGTGTAGGAAATTATGAGTTTGATGAGTTTTGAGTGGAATTTGTTGAGAGGGGTCATTCAAGGGTGTTGAGATGTGTGTATTGATGATGTAAGAACCATGTTCATGGCTTAGGGGAGTTGGGGTGGTGCAGGGGAACCTTGGGGTCCAAATGCCTCCATGAGGCTTGAATGAATATATTTTTTTTTTCAGGTTGATTTCAATGTAATAAGGTCCTAAGGACTATCTTTAATGTTTGTAATAAGCTTTTAAGCTTAGTTGAGTTTTGATGTTTGTAGTAGGTCTCATTCTCACCATATAGCATTGGTGCATCTAGGCCAACTAATGAATCATGGTGCCATGATGCAACCAAGAATTTGAGGGGAGTCACCTTGATCATTTGTTGTGTTTTGAAGAGCCTTTAACACCTTTGGAGTGCTCTACCTAGTCGGGTTCTTCGAGTAGTGTCAATTGCCTTAACTAGGCAATTAAAGGTCTAAATAAGAGTTAGTTGGTTTCCAACATCCCTCCAATTAAAAATACAATTAAGGGACATTGGAGGGAGTTTTTTAGAGTTTAAATATGCCTCTCTTGGTCGAGGCAAGGTTGTTGATGCAGAAAGAAAGAAGATTGAATAAAAAGTTTGCTTTGTTTTTTGATTTCCTGTGCAAGAATTGTTGATCCCATACTCGGTACGGTCTATAGGTTTGTTTTCAGACTCCATGGCTATAATGGTTTGAAAGGGGGTTGAGTTGGCTCTCTTTTGGCATTGGTGTGGAGTAATTTCATTGAGGGACAAGGGAGATATTCATATTTCTCTGTCGGGTGGTCTAAAACCCTCCAAAATCAGGGTGTTGACTGAATTTTGCTTGTATCTTCCATTCCCACCATGCATTAATGCTAGGACTAGGTGGAATGGGAGAGTACCATAGGTAATTTTATCTTATAATTTTTTAATAGAGTGGAATGCAGGTTTGGGAAGGATCTTTGAAGATCTAGGCCCGGCGTCATCATGTGATAGGCCTAGAGTCAAGGGGAAAAGTTTAATTTTTGGTCTTTGTGAGAATGTTTTGTGAATACAGTCCTATAGGGACTTTTGAAATGGATGTAATAAGAGTATAGGAACTTACTTGTGGCTGAGGGGTGTTGGGGAGTGCCTAGGTACTAATTTCCTTGAGTTGATCAACCTATTAGGCCTACCTTGTAGCATTACCTTTTGGCTTGTTGTGACTTTACCTTTGATTGTCAAGAAGGGAGGCTTTGAGACTTTGTAGGGGCATCCATTTGCTGTCCAAATTTAGTGGTTTGGGCTTGGTATAGGATTTTATGTGGTTTTTTTCTTGACTTTCCTACTGGGAAGTGCTACAAGGGTTAAGGGTAAAAGAGGCCTAAAGGCTAGAATAAAGCTTCAAAATTACTTTGTTTTCTCATAGTTTTATTTATTTTTCTGAGTTCCCTATTTGTGTATAGGCCAAAAAGGTCTTATATGTATTGAATTCCCTTGAAAAATAATAGATAAATTTTATAAATTTTGTTTGGTGCCTTGGTAAGGTTTGGTTTAATATTTTAGTGCCTTAATTCATCAAATTGTTCCTACCGGGTTCCTGAACAACCTTAAGGTTTTGGGGTTATTCTAATGGCATAACCAGATCATCCCACCTAATTTTATCAAATTTAAATCAGTGGGATGATCTATTTGAGTTTAGGTAATGTTACTTTAGGAGTAGGAGGTGTCGAAGGATGATACCTTGGCTTGAAGAATGAAAGGAAGGGCTGGAGGTGTGTGTTTTCCCTTGGAAATTGGTGGGTCAGACCTATGGAATGAATAAGACATATTGTTAATGGTCAAGTGAGTGTTCCTTAAGCATGGGTGGACCTATTGAAATATTTCTACATAGTTATATTGGGTAGGAATTGCTGGGAAGGTGAATATTCAATAATAGTACCCTAAAACCCTTGTTATTTAGGCTACAAGGAGGGTTTTTGCATTGGAGGCTTGTTTGAGAATTTGGGGTCAAGAGACTTGTAAAATCCTTGGTTTAGGAACTTGAGTCAAGAATTTTTTTGGGTCAGAAGGTCTGGTGTGGAGATCTAAAGGTAGTCTCTTAGTAAAATTGGCCTAATTTGAGGTTTACAATTGTGAAAGTCCAATTTTGAGGTGCTTGGTGTTAAGAAGGTGTATCTGATTTTCCTGTATGTTGTGTATCTCTGAGAAGGGTATTTGAGTCCATGATTAGTTTCCTAAGTTTTTTGGAAAATTTTGGCCAAAATTCTAAAAAACCGGTGTCCAACTACTGCAAGGGAAACATATGTCAATAGGTGAGTTTTGAGGAATTTAATGAATCTTCCTTAACGATTGTGAAAATTTGATTTAATTATCATTGCTTGGATGTTGAAAACTTCTATAGGGTCCTTGTTGAGGTTGATTCTATTTTACAAGGTTGAGTTAATTGAAAGTTGATGTCTTGCTTGGCATATTTGAGAGAAGCTGTGCAAATTTGTGTCTTGGGTTACCACCACCTATGCATCAGTAGGGGCGATAAAATATGCATTTCTACAATTACATTAGACATTATTTCATTCATACTCATAAATCCACATGTCTTTCATTGAAGACAACTTTAAATGTAAACCATGAATCATTACAACTAATTTTAAATGTAATATACAAATTTAATTGAGGCATATATTAAGGAATATACACATTTGCATGTATTAATTTCTCATAATTTTTGTACTTTAAAAAATACACTAAGTCAATGAAAAATATTACAATAGTGATGGAAGAACATCTTGAAAATCTTCCCATTTGTTAATATTTGTAGAAATACATGCAGGGAAATAGTCCTCCCATTTGTAGCACAGATCATGAAATATATTGTACTTGAGAAGAAACAAAAGGAGATGATGCCTAGTTTTGTTTCTCCATTCCACCTCAACTGGCCGAGTTATTTGCATTCCAAAATGGTTCAAAACATGTACATCCCCTTCTCCCTATGAAACACATGGGTAGTAGCCTCTCTATGGTTGTGTAGTATCATAGGAATTTGGTCTAAAAAAAACTTGCAAAACCCTATCAATCTTAGACATGGACCCCTATTTTTCCATTTCAAGGTAAAACATATTTGACACTTGACAAATTTGGAGAGCATGAAATTTGGCGCACACCAAATTTGGTGCTCTCAAAATTTGGCGCACACCAAATTTGGCGCTCTCCAAATTTGGTGCTCTCAAAATTTGGCACTCTCCAAATTTGGCACTCTCCAAATTTGGTGAGTGCCAAATGTGTTGGTTTGAAAGGGAGATATTCCATAGAGAAAAATGGAGTGACACTCGAGATACAGAGAGAGGTGATAGGAGTGAGGAGATTAGTCTAGGTAGTGTGGTAGAAATTGAGACCTAAGAGCGATAGAGACTTGAGAGGGATAGATAGTTATCTAGTTACAATGGGGGAAAATACCTGATAATGGGAGAGGGGTTGGGAGGGATGAGACCCGAGAGATACAAATAGACCAAAGGGGGAGAGAGAGAGAGAGAGAGGGAGTGTGTGAGAGGGGGCTAGAGTGAAATATATTTGTCTAGGTAGGGAGGGAGGTAAGTGAGGCCTGACAAAGAGGGACTGTGAGAGGGTATTGGAGTGACACATATTAGTCTAATTAGCATGGGAGGGAGTAAGACCCGAGAGAGAGAGAGACATGAGAGGGATATATTTATTCAATTATGGTAGGGGGGGAAGACCTAAGAAACGGAGTGGGAGAGAGAGGGAGTGGGACCCTTAAACCATAAACCCTATACCATTAACCCTTAAACCCTTATCCCTCAACCCTTAAACCCTAATCCTTCAACCCTTATACCCTCTTAATCTCTCAACCCTCAACGCTGAAACCCTAATCCCTCAACCCCTACACCCTTTTAATCCTTATACCCTTTTAATCCCTATACCCTTTTAATCCCTAAACCCTCAACCCTTAAACCCTAATCCATCAACCCCTATACCCTCTTAATACGCCAACCCTCAACCCTCAACCCTCAACCCTTAAACCCTAATACCTCAACCCTTAAACCCTAATCCTTCAACCCTTATACCCTCTTAATCTCTCAGCCCTCAATGCTTAAACCCTAATCCCTCAACCCCTACACCCTTTTAATCCCTATACCATTTTAATCCCTAAACCCTCAACCCTCAACCCTTAAACCCTAATCCATCAACCCCTATACCCTCTCAATACCTCAACCCTCAACCCTCAACCCTTAAACCCTAATACCTCAACCCCTATATTCTCTTAATCCCCCAAACCTTAACCCTCAAGTGTTAAAACCTAATCCCTCAACCCCTATACCCTCTTAATCCCTCAACCATCAACCCTTAAACCCTAATCCCTCAACCCCTATACCATCTTAATCCCTCAACCCTTAAACCCTAATCCCTCAACCCCTATACCATTTTAATCCCTAACCCCTCAACCCTCAACCCTTGACCCTTAAACCCCAATCCATCAGCCCCTATACCCTCTTAATACCTCCACCCTCAACCCTCAACCCTCAACATTTAAACCCTAATCCCTCAACCCATATACCCTCTTAATCCCTCAACCCTCAAACCTCAACCCTCAACCCTTAAACCCTAATCCCTCAACCCCTATACCCTTTTAATCCCTAAACCCTCAACCCTCAACCCTTAAAACCTAATCCCTCAACCCCTATACCCTCTTAATCCCTCAACCCTCAACCCTCAACCCTCAACCCCTATACCCTCTTAATCCTCAACTCAACAACCTCCCTCTATCTATCTCCTCTCTATCACTCTCTCTTGATCCTACACCATATAACCTTAAACCATTAAATCGTAATCCCTAAACCCTAAACCCTAAACCCTCTACCCTCTACCCTCTACCCTCAACCCTTAAACCCTAAACCCTCAACCCTCTACCCTTAACCAAGTTAAACCCTAAACCCTTAAACTATCTACCCTTAAACTATAAAGCCTAAACCCCTAAACCCTCGACCCTCTACCCTCAACACCCCCTCTCTCTCTCAACTCTACACCATCTACCCTTAAACCATAAATTGTAATCCCTAAACCCTAAACCCTCTACCCTAACCCTTAATCTGTAAACCCTAAACCCTCTACTATCTACCCTCAACACTCAACCCTCAACCCTTAAACATTAAACCCTCATCCCTTAACCAGGTTAAACACTAAACCCTTAAACCCTCTACCCTTAAACTGTAAATCATAATCCCTCAACCCTAAACCCTCTACCCTTAACCCTTAATCCCTAAACCCTAAAACCTCTACTTGAGAGAGAGCGGGGGAGAGGGAGAGGGAGGGAGATAGAGGGGATCATAGAGGGAGGGAGTGGAAGAGAGATAGAGGGAGTGACTATGAGAGGGAGAGGGTGTAGGATTAGGAGAATTAACAAAGAGAGAGAGGGAGAGGGGGTAGGATGAAGATAATTGAGAGAGAGAAAGAGGGAAAGGGGGTGGGAGGGAGAGACCTAAGAGAGAGGGAGAGAGAAAAAGTGGGAGAGATAAAGGGAGTGAGAGAGAAAGAGCAAGTGGGAGAGAGAGAGAGGGAGAGACATAGAGAGAGAGAGGGTAGGAGGGAGAGACTTGAGAGAGAGAGGGGGGTGGCAGGGAAAAACCTAAGAGAGGGAAAGAGAGAGAGAGGGTGGGAGGAAGACACCTTAGAGAGAAGGAGAGTGAGACAAAGTGGGAGAGAGGGGGTGGGAAGGAGAGACCTAAGAGAGTAGGAGAGGGAAGGAGTGGGCGATAGAGGGATGGGAAAGATACAAGGAGTGCGAGAGAGAGAGACTTGAGAGGTGGAGAGGGGGTGGGAGGGAGAGGGACTACTTGAGATAGAGGGATTGGAGAGAGTGAGAGAGAGTGAGAGAGAGATAGAGAGAGAGGGGGGGTGGGGGGAGATACCTAAGAGAGAGGGAGAGAGAGAGAGTGGGAGGGAGATACCAAAGGAAGAAGGATATAGATAGAGGGAGTGAGAGAGAGAGGGGATATGAGAGAGTGATAGAGGGAGTGAGTGAAGAGACAAAGAGAGACCTGGTAGAGGGAGAGGGGGTAGAAGGGAGAGACTTAGAAGGGAGAGACTTAAGAGAGAGAGGGGGAGGGAGAGGGGGTGAAGGGAGGGACTTGAGAGAGAGGGATGGGAGAGGAGAGAGAGTGGGAGAGAGATGGGGGGTGTGGGAGAGAGAAGGACTTGAGAGAGAGAGGGAGAGGTGGTGGGAGGGATATACTTGAGAGAGATGGAGAAGTAGAGGGAGTGAGATAGAGGGAGTGAGATAGGGAGGGAGTGGAAGAGAGCTAAAGGGAGTGACTTTGAGAGGGAGAGGGGGTAGGAGGGGGATACTTGAAAAAGAGAGAGGGGGAGGGGGTAGGATGAAGATACTTGAGAGAGAGAGAGAGGGAGAGGGGGTGGGAGGGAGAGAGTTGAGAGAGAGGGAGAGAGACACAGTGGGAGAGAGTGGGAGAGATGGGGGTGAGAGAGGAGTGGGAGAGAGAGAGAGAGGGAGTGTGAGAGAGAGAGAGAGGTGGGGATGGAGATACACGAGGGAGGTACTGAGAGAGAGGGGCAGAGAGATTGAGTGAGTGAGAGAGAGATAGAGGGAGTGGGAGAGAGGGAGTGGGAGAGAGAGAGGGAGTGGGAGAGAGAGAGGGAGTGTGTTCATTTGTGAGAGAGAGAGGGGGGATGGAGATACCCGAGAGAGAGTGATAGAGAGAGGGAGAGAGATAGAGTGAGCGAGAGAGAGGGAATGGGATAGAGATAGACAGAGTGAGTGACAGACCTAAGAGAGGGATAGGGGGTAGGAGGGAGAGACTTGAGAGAGAGAGCCAGAGAGAGAAAGATAAGAACCTAAGACAAGGAGAGAGAGAGAGGGAGAGTGAGAAAGGGGGTTAGAGTGAGATAAAAAAATTAGGTACCTATGTGGGAGGGAAAGAGACCTGAGAGAGGGGATTGGACTCAGAGCTTATTATAGGTCACATGGGAGGGAGTGAGACTAGAGAGAGAGAATTTATAGGGATAAAAAGTTATCTAATTAGGGTAATGAGTTAGAGAGCACATGAAAGGTAAAACCTCAAATATCCATCTATGATCATAAACTATGCATTGTAAGCATTATCAAAGTTGTCGACCAAATAGGGGAATTCAAGTTTTGTGAAAATTAGGTAATTTGGAAAGCGCCAAATGACACATCACATTTGGTGCATGCCAAATTAGGTGCTCACCAAATGACTTGCTTTGGACATGTTAATTGACAGGATTTTCCAAATATCCTCATATTTTCATTTGTGTGCCCCGTTTCATTTGCATGTATTTCAATGAAACAATATAAAGAAAAACATTATAGAATTAACCTCTCTCTTAGCTATCTAAATATATTTCTTTTTTCATCTTGATTTAGTTAAGGTTTTGATCCATGACTCCTTTTATAAATGCCTCTGTTTTTTGTCAAAAACCAACATGTGCTAGTTTGAGGATAGATTTTTACTCGCTCATCGAAATGTGAAACAATTTTTTTTTTGAAACTACAATCCAT
Organism: Sequoiadendron giganteum; assembly: GCA_007115665.2. NCBI lineage: Eukaryota > Viridiplantae > Streptophyta > Pinopsida > Cupressales > Cupressaceae > Sequoiadendron > Sequoiadendron giganteum. The sequence continues at coordinate 563,931,939 of CM021106.1, forward strand.
TCTACAAATTCTGAAAAAAATAAATCAATTTTCAATTAGATTTCAAAAAATTTAGGGGGGAGCACGTTCAAATTTTAGCTTTTCAGGATGTGTCCACTTTGAAAATTCAGAAAATATTATATATTCATTAAAAACATTATTAAAAATAATGAGGATAAACTACATGGTGTTAGCTAATTTCTCACCATTGGGATTTTTGAAATTCTAAAAAAAAGTTAATCAAAAAGGGGGGAGCCCTCATGCGCTATGCTATTTTTTATTAATAAAAATAGGACCTTTTTTGGGCCCCACCCTTTTTGAGACCCTTAATATTCATTAATTTCAAAAAACAATAGTAGCTTAGAAACTAGAATCAGAGAACTTCAACATTTGTTCTTGTTGCATCTTGAAATTTTGAGCGTAACTATCCTCATTTTCTCATGCAAATCAAATTTTACTAATTTCAAAAAAAAAAGTGGCATCTTAAGAGCCAAAATTGTGTCACAGATTGGTGCACTTACCCCAAAGAAGAAAATGTAGGATTTTCAAGGATAAAATTATGGTAATGAGATAAATGAAGGATGGATGATGTGGATATTTGAATGTTTAAGACCCTTGAAGGAATAGTAGACTTTTAGGATTCTCTAGATTTTTTGATTTGGATAATGGACTTATAAACCCCAAGATGTTGGATGTTATCTTGGAATAAAATTTTCCACGAGGATGATAATTTAACTAGATGTATGAGGAAGGATTCATCCACACACACTTAGCCAAACAAGGTTATTTTGATTTTAATTTGAAGGATTTTACCAAAAGTCTAGTATGAATGATTTTTCCAAGGTTCTAAAAGTTTTTTTGAGATGGGATTTGATTTATGGTATGACAAGTGAAGGTGTTGATTTTGATCCTAGATGATCCTAGAGAGACTTTCGTTTAGAAGACCTAAGTATTGAAGAACATTCTATACCTTTGAAAATTTTAACCCTACAAAGTGAGATACTCAAAATGTTGGAAGAGAGCTGGATTTTGACAATAATAGAATGAGTATAAGTTTGGATTTTCCTTTGAACAAAGTTTGTAGAACTTATAGAGAAATTTATCTTTGTCTTGGTAAAGTGTTGAAATATGTTTCATGAGAGCTCTTGGACTAAGACGCTTATGACTATGGCTAGACTTTGGTTTTGGGATTTGGATTTTGTGGGAAATAAGTTGAACAAACACATGTGTAGGGTTCACTTGCCTTTTATATTGGCTTAATGGATTATTTTTTACCACATCTACACTTTCTTGGTTAGCTTTTCAAACTAAATGTCTATGTCTCAACTCCTTTTCATTCCACAAGGTCCATTCTATGAAAATAAAAGGCACAATTCTCCTATGTTGACTTTGGAGAGATCAAATTAAGATATGGGCCCAAATACTTAAAAGATTCTAAGGATAGAATCCCTAGGGACAAGCAGTAATATGTGGACTCTTTCAAAGATATTTGTTCTTTCCAAAGAGTTTGAAGTTTTGAGGACTTTTTTGAATGTTTTTTTCAAAGTTTTAGATACTACAAATGTATTTCAACTGAATCACAAATTAAACAATCCTAGGATAGAAATGGATATACTTTGTTGAGTCCTCACTTGGATTTCTCCAAACACTAGACAAAGTGAATAGTAAGAGATTTGGCAACACTAGCTCCCCTCAACGACACACACTTCTTGGGACCACCAAATCTCAAAATCCTTACAATCTAGAGATCAAAAAGATTTTTTTGTTTCTATTATTTAATAGTACAGATGTGAAGAGGCTTCAGAATGACCGTTCTTGCATCAACAAGTATTAGGGATTTTGGATTTTTCACAAATTATTTCTTAATCAAGGCACCCATTCAGGTAGCCACAAAAGAGCCAAGAATCACTTGCTTGTCTATAGGAGCACCTACAATGCTGAGATTTCCTGCAGCATTCAAATTTATATATGGATTGGGAGTAGCTTGGCTTTAGCTCATCACTGGTTGGATTGTTCTTTTGGGGTGATTACTCTTTCCCACCAAGGTAGCCCCTCTAATAGGTAAACATAAGTGAGGGAGTACACTTGTAGTTCAACTACCTAGTTCACATAAAGCACAAGCTGGGAGCACATACAATATATATTTCTCACACTAGCATGATTTGTTCAATTTTAAACCCAAACTATAAATTTGTAGGTAATTTTTTAGACAACCAATATCAATAGAATTCTTTTGATTCTTAAGATTGCCGTGAAATGTGAGAGAAGTGCATATGTATTTGAATGACACAAGCTGAAAAAAATATTAGAAGACAAAGCAAACACAAGTTCATTTTAATCCTCAAAGAAATGAAGAGTCCTTTTTATACCAGCAAAAACCAAGTGTGAAGTTATTTTCTCAATTTTAAGCCAAAATAAAAGTATAATAAATTTCTAAGTTCAATTTTAACCAGCCTGAAGAGATTAAAACAATGGTTAATTTTAAAACCAAAACTGGTGTGAGTTGTCGTACAACAAAAAACAAAAGCCAGAATTGAAGGCCCTAGGTTGTTATAATTAGCATTTAATAATTTATTTTTTCAAGTTTCAGTTCAATGCTAAATTTTTATCAACTCCAATATGTTTGTGTTCTTTGATTCCAATTCTCAGTTATGATGCCAACCTATAATTAGTACAAAGTTATCACAAATAAGAAGTATTATATTTCAAGGATTTAATGATAACTTAGCATAATGAATACAATTTCAAATATAATTAATTTATAAACTTGTCAAAACAAGAAAAAAATCCTTGGAAACAAGTTTTTGAGAGATTAAAATTTAGTTCAACAGTTACTGCAAAAAAAACTTGTTAAACATTTTCCTCCTAAACCCAATTTCAACCTGTAAATAAATTTATTCAAATTATATTTAATCTTCCTTTATGATTTTCCACTAAACTCAAAAAGATAGATTGCTCTCCTACTTGTCACATAAAAAAATCTTGTGAGACAGATATATATTTTAAAAACAAAGAGAATCCTACTCGATAAATGAAACTCTTTAGCAAGTATCGAATCCTACCCACCTGGTCAAATTCATAAGATATGCCTTAAACAGATTGGGTATGTTGTCTTCTTGGTTTCAATTTTTAATGAATAAAGTAGAGACAACTTGTATCACAAGAAAAATCTACTAGCTTACACAAGAAATAGTGTGTGAGATAGATGCACCGACCTATGATTGGGAAACACACATTTTTCTTCGTTTGGAATGGCCCATAGGGAATGTTTAAATTCTTCAAATTGAGTGAATGATGTGTCTTTTAAAAAAATATTTGGTAACCTATATGAAAATGCAATAGCATAGACAAGGTACATGAACTATATGATAGAAGGCCTCAAAGATGTGGCCTCATGGCCTACAATGATTGCAGCATAAGCACAACATGGATTTGATTGAAAAGATTTAGACACTTTCAATCATACTATTTCTAAGAATGCAGATAATGGTATATGCCTACAATGATAGATGCTTGCAATGGGCATGATGTTGATGATAGAGGGCTACCAAAGAAGAGGTTGTGAGTTATGTGTAGGTCTATTTAGGAGGTAGGGATAGGTTGTTTCATGGAGAATATTGTTGATGCTAGATTCAAATACATTCCAAGTTGACCTTTTAGTTGAGATGGAGCAATGGATAAATATTTATCTTCTAAAAAAAAACCCTTGTGTACTAAATGCAAAAACTTGCGACAACAAAGGAGCCCTTACAAGTAAGGATCTGTACAAACCTTTTGTGTATAGAGGGAAATGTCAATACTAAAACTTATCCAAGGTTGAATGATTTTTGGCTAATATGAATTCACAAAAGGTTTTGCTAGTAACTAATAGTCCACAAAGCAAGAGAGGTTTCCACAAGTTTGCACCTAATACAAAATATTTCATCAACCAATAGTAGATGAGCTCGCTGATTTGAAGGATGATGCAAAGATATTTCCTGATTCATGGGGATGAGGTCCTTTGGAGGGGTTAGATGGTGTGTGGTGGGTTGGAAAATATTCACGTCTCTAATCTATATAGATAGAAATAGTTGGTCTCATTTGAAGCTACATACAAATCAAAATAAAAGACTACATTGTAACAATAAAGGAGGAAGAAAAAGAAGAAAGCGTGTTTTAAACCAAAGGAAACAATAAATAGATGTGAACAAAACAAAGATTATACTTTTTCCCCACGATGGGCACCAAAATGTAGATGTTGAACCTAAAAATTATTAGACTTTAAAATATATTAGCATTGTTAGTCAATTTAAATAAAGCCAATCAAACATCCCTATGAAATACTTGATCATGTTAAATATGCAAACAAGATAAAAATAAAACATGGAAGCTAAATGAAAGCATATGAAAACATGAATCAAACTCTATCCCATAGTGGGAGTGGTGATCCTTTGATGTGAAAAGGATTCCCTTTCCCACCCCCTTGATAAGCTTTCCAAAATGATGAACAAGAAAAGATGAGTGATCAAGATGAAGTGCAAGATGAATGTGTGTATAGTCCAAATGCATGAGATTGTGGATGATTTTCAAGTAGAAGTGCCTTCTATTTATAGCTTGAAGGGTTGAAGAATGGAGAGATGGGATGAATGTGGGACTAAAGGAGAGCCAATGAGATTGAGAAACTTGTCTCAATCCTAATGGGTGAAGTTGGAGCACATTTTGGAGAATGTGCATAGTTAATGCATGTGGTTGAGGATTTGAGAGGTGTAAGAGATATTAATGCATGTGTAAGAGGCATTAAATTAATATGGTTGAAATATTTTGGAGGGAGATTATTTGGGGTAAGAAATTCAAATAAAGGGAGTCAATGAGGGAATATTCGTTAGAATATACTTTTGAGAGGATAAATGAGGTAATTAGTTAATTAAAAGAAACTATTTTCATATGCAAGTGGGTTGATTAATCAGGGGTTGGGTTTGACCAAAGTTGAGTCAAAACCTAGAGAATGGGTAATGAGGGTTAGGAGGTGATTAAAGTTAGTTAACTCAAAATTTAATTAACTTCAAGTGGGTTAGTGGATTTGATTTAAATTATTTGGTTTATTTAATCAAATAAGAGGCCTTTGGGGATAAATTGATTCATTTAATTAAAGTAGATGAACATTGGTGAATTAACAAGTGAATTAATCAAATAAAATTAATTAATTTATTAAGAGTAGAAATCATGTTAATTGATCAAATTTAAATGCATAATGTTGATTTTCATGTCTACACCACCATATTAAACCTTTCTGGAACACAATTTATATAATTTATTTGACTGAGCCAAAGTTTTCTACTTCCCCTATCCCTTCTGGTTTCCATCCCTAGAATATACCTAGTTGAACCTAGATCCTTCATTTCAAATTGTGTTTACAATTGAGATTTTAAGTCAAAAATCATACCCTTACTATTCTCAATGAACAAAATGTAATCCACATACAAGTAAATACTAAGAAGAAGACCATTTTGAGTCTTAGAATAAATATGGCTAGACCTTGATCTCATAAATCCCAAAGACAACACATAGGTATCAAACTTTTGGTACCACATTCTAGGTGACTACTTTAAACCATACAGAGATTTCTTTAATTTTCTTACTAGGTTTTCCTTACCTTTTTCAATGAAGTACTCTAGCTAGGACATGTAAATCTCTTCCTTCAAATAACCATGAAGAAATGTTTTCTTCACATCCATCTGCTTGATTTCTAAGTCATATGTAGCTACAAGTAACAACCAAAATCTAATAGACGTCGACTTAGCTACAAGAGAAAATATTTATCCATAATCAATCCCCTCCACCTGGGAATATCCTTTTGTCAACTAACCTTCCTTTATGTTTCTCAACAGTACCATCAAGACCAATATTATTTTTGAACACCCATTTACATCCAAAAGTCTTTCATCCTTCAGGAAAAGGTACTAGATCCCACTTTTCATTCTTCTTCAAAGATGCCATTTCTTCATTCATGGCTTCCAAACAAGAATTTGAAACATCTATACCCATAGCCTCTCTAATAGTCCTAAGATTATTAGTGTTAGCAATAAAAGCATAGGAACAATTGGAATCTAACATAGAATAACCAAATATTTTAGGTTATCACTTCTCACACGTAGATCTCCTCATAGGCTGAGGTTGAGGCTGAGGTTCTTCATCTTGTTCTAAACTTTCAGATCTTCTTCAGCTCTCCTCATTAATAGGTCCACCAAGAGTACGCAGTTCATCCTTATCTGAAGTAAGAGGAAATTCAACTACCTCTTTCTTTTCTTCTTCTTTCACCTCAAGCTATAGATCAACTTTAGAAGGTTTCAAATCATAGAAGAAATTACACTTCTACTATATAGAACCTTCTCTATAACTAGGTTCCTAAGATTGTACCCTTTCAAACCAATTACATAACTGATGAAGATACATTTTACAACCTTGTTCTCTTGTTTAGATCTCTTTTCACCAGGAACATATGCATATGCCTCAAAACCAAAGACTCTAATGTGTCTGAATGAAGGCTTCTTACCAAAACATGCTTCCATAGGTGTCTTGTCCATGAGTGCCAAAGTGGGAGATCTGTTAATAAAATAAAATTTTGTAGCTATAGCCTCAACCCAAAAAAAAAATTCTAGGCCAACACTACTCAACATACTTCTCACCCATTCCATTAGTGTTCTATTCATCCTTTCTACAACTCCATTTTGTTGTGGAGTGTAAGGATTGCTTCTATGTGTTTTAATTCCATGATCCTTGCAAAACCTATCAAAATATACTAAACAAAACTCATCACTATTATCCATCCTTAAACACTTAATGTTTCTACTAGTTTTATTTTCAACCAAGGTTTTAAATTCCTTAAACCAACTGAAAGATTATGTTTTACTTCCAAGAAAATAAATAAATTTCCTCCAATAATCATCTATGAACGAAACAAAATATATAGATTTTGATGTTGAAGGAATATTATCTTGACCAAACACATTAGCATAATCTAGAATTATAGAAGATTTATGAGGACTAGAATAAAATGAAACATGGTGTTATTTTCCATATATGAAATGTTCACAAAAATTGAACTCAAGATTAGAATCATCAAGCCCTTCAACCATGCTTTTATTTTTCAAGGATTTTAAGCCTTTTTAACCAATGTGGTTGAGATTTTTATACCACAACATTGTTTTCTCTGTTAAGATATTCACCTTTAAATATTTAACACCCCTAGGAATAACAACTCCTTTCTCTACATGATTATATTTACTTGACTTTGTAGAAGCACTGTCATACTATAATGCACATGCATCTAGTTTATTCAATGCACCAATCATGCACTTTTAGCCAGCACCATAGAGCCTCTAGTCATTCTACAAAAACCATTCAAGAAAGAGACTTGCACACTAGCATCATTCAGTTTACTTACAAAAAGTAAATGTCAAGCCCGACTTGGTATATGCGTCACATCATTGATTCCCTTCACTCTTCCATCAAAAAACTAAATTATGAGTCTTCCATGACCAAAAATATTCAAGTGAGAATTATCACCCAGATACACCCTTCCACTAGCATACTTTGCATACTTTGAGAATCAACCTCTATGAGAGATCATGTGAAAGGACACACCTAAGTCAATCAGCCAAAAATTGTTTGATGCCTGAGTCACCAAGGATACTGTGAAGGCATCTGCATCGCTTTGAGAAAATTCATTATCAGAAGAATTATTATTTTTCTTATTCTTCTTCTTCTCTTCTTTATAGTCTTGGTCGGTGTATCTAGTCTTCCCATAGCTCCAAAATTTCACCTTGTACTTTTTACCAAGAGACTTTGATCTTCCCTCTAACTTGGATTTAGACTTCTTGTCTTTCTTCTTTCCTTTCTCCTTTGATTTTACTTGAACAACAAGGGCCTCCTTGGCCATCTCAGATGACTTCCTTCAGATTTCTTCTGAAAATAATGAAGCAACCAAATATTCCATCTTGAAAGTGGTTGTTGTACTCCAAATAGCCATTACTAGGTGATCCCATGTGTTAGGAAAAGAACACAATAGGAGAATGCAACAATCCTTGCCATCTATTTTCACACCAATCTCCCCCAAGTGAACAACGATCATATTAAATGTATTCAAATGATCTACTATAGACACTCCTTCCTCTATCTTCAAAGAATACATCTTCTCTCTCATAAATAAATTATTTCATAGAGATTTCCCCTGATAAATGTCACCAAGCTTCTTCCCCAAAAGTTTTGTTGTCTTCTCTTCACAAATGCTCAAGAGAACTGAATCAGCCAAGCATAGTCTGATCAGACCCTTGGTTTTCATGTACATTACATCCTAGTCATATTTTGATGTTTTTGATGGTTTGATAGAGGACACTAGACTCCATAAATCTTGATCCATGAGAAAATATGGGTATGTGCAAGATCATGATGGGCCAAAAAGTGGCAATATGTAAGTGATATGATGGCCCATGTGGCTGACAATTTTTTTTACTCAAAATTGATGAAATGAAAAGGGTTTTTAAAGGAGATTCTTAGCTTTCCACCTACATAAATTATGCTTTACATTGAATTTAATAAATAATTATTATTCATTTTCTATTTGAATTACGACTAAAGTGTTGATTGATAGGCTTATTGAAAAACATATATAGCTTTCAAAGGGTGTCACATTTTTTGAATTTGAAACATGCATCACATTCTATGCTTCACATAATATAGGATTAAAAAAAAAGAATTTAATTTCATGAAGTTTTGACCAAGTTAAGGTGGTTAGACGTACGAGTTTTTATATTTTTTAAAAGTTGTAATAAAAAAATCATAATTAATTATTTACTCGAAAAAAAATTATAAAAGAATATGCATCACATTGGTACATGATTCTTCTACTTATATCTAAAATATTATAAAAAAATATTATCATTTTATTGTGGTTAGGGTTGTCAGACAGACACCTACTTATTTTTTCCCTGAAATTCAAGTACTACTGCATTGAAATTTCAAATTTTCACTAAATAGATTTTTTTTAAATAAAAATGAGCCTAGTATTTTAGAAACTACATTCCATTTGAAACAAATTCTATTCTTCCATATTGTTTAAATAATATAGTCAACTTATTCAAATTTTTACATCAAGTTGCCTAACTCTGATTTTTCTGAATTTTATTGCCAGTTAAGGGCCTATTTTTCCATGATTATCCTGCACATGCCCATATTCCATTTTGATTTTCCACAACTAAAAATTTACATCATTGAAATTCTCAATCTCTATTCTTTTGAATGTCCTCGCCATCTTAAATATTCAATAAGTTATAAGATCTGCACAAAAAACCCATCTTATCCACAAGCACAACAAAGTTGGCCAAGCTCTGATACCAATTGAAAGGAAAGGAGAGTGTATAAAATTCCTTCCTAATACTAATATTCAGGAGAGAGAAGTAAATAACGCATTTAAAATTATACAATTATAGTTCATTTAATATGAAAATATGAGAAACATGAATCTAGATAATAAAGAATGAACACAAGATTTTATGTGGGAAAGCCTTCTCAAGAAAAAAACCCACACACCAAAGCAGGATCTCTTATATGAGAGTAAAATTTCAATTACATACAAGTTCACATAGCTATGCTCTTTCAAGTATCAATGCACAAAATCACTTTAGTGGCATTACATTACAATTCACTTTGATCATATAGTCCTATTACAATGTACTATGGTATTAGATCATGCTTCTCCAGCTTTCTAGGAAATTGACATTCGCACTCCTATAATAAATGAATGGTCACTAACAAAGTAATTGTCACTACCTTTTGCCTTTCCAAATTGTATCAGAATGTTGAAGAGACATAAACCATTGTCTTTTTGAACTCACATAGTCACATCGACATGTTTATCACTCCACAACAAGCCAGTTAGATCAACTTTCAAAAGATAGCAGGTTCACCGCTATACCATAGCCTATTGCCATCCCACATGCTACATCACAAGTCACCACAAGTTACTAATATTTATCTGTACTATCACATATTATCTCCACTAACCACCACGGGATGGAAGGATCTATATCACACCACTACAAGCCATCTCATAGGCTGTCGGAGTGTTGAAATAAGGCCCACACTACCACAAGCCACCTTCAACCATCATCAGAGGGTGGTGAGGTAACCTCTTCTCTACTGCCAAGCTCTCCCATCGCGATGTCAAAGGGATAGCCAACTGAATCCCTCTGACATAAACCTATCTTGGCAATATTCCCTTACCACCAATGCAAACTCCACATACTTAGAAATTGAGATGTCAAAGAGAGTGACAAATTCATCCCGCCAAAACTCAACTATCGGTTCAATGAAGCTAAAGATTGAAGCTTTACATGCCAATAAGTTTGAGACATTATTTGTAAACAATGTTGTATATCTTGCCCTATGGGCTCTCTACACTGATCGCTTGTAAAATGGTTGTGCTATTGGTGCAACTTTTACCTATCAAAACTGTCTCATGACACAATCATAGTAGAAAGGTCTCACTACATAGTCTTGTCTCCCTAGTAAAAATTGGTCCCTCAACATCCTCGTCAACAAGTAGGTCTCATTTGGCCACTTCAGTTTCAACTAGTAAGGTGTCCATAAGATCTCCTAATCAAGATGGTCAAATCAGACTCTCCAAAATAGTAAATCTTCATACTTCCATACTTGTACATCTCAATGGAGAGTTGAAAGAGTGTAGGTATCCCAAGGTGCCTATAGAAGAAAATCCCATCGGCTTGGTACATGTGATATGATCCAAGCACCAAACCTGTAATAGTGTGCAATGACCCATGTTGTCCACCTCCTGGTAAGCAAATCATCCTAAATAATAATAGAGATGATGCATTTTACTATGAACCCATGCAAAGATGGTTATGTGATGCTCCATATCTTTTATTAGGTGCACTAGTCCACCATCTAAGTGTGCTCCTTGACCATTTGGGACTAGTACTAATGTTGTAGTAAAAATCATAATCCACCTTAGGAGTGGCGATTGTGCAAGGAGAAGCCACCTTAGCTCAATTCGTGGCCCCACGATCTCCGCTAGAATTAGACCCCCAAGAAAATACTATATATCTTCTCTCATATCCCGGTATGAATGGAACTATACAAAAATAATGGTCTCATCTCAAATAGGGACTTGAAGAATGTGATTCACATCATCTCGAGTTATAGTCATCTCACCGGTGGGTAGATGAAAGGTTCAGGTATTTGTGTCCCACCTCTCTACTAGTGCCATTACCATGGCATTGTGGTATCTCATGGGAGGTAGGAGATACACCTAATATATACCTCCAACGCATTATGTCTTTCTTTCCTCCTTTGACAATGCTATCACTAGGTCGCATAGGCGATAGATCAACCTACTATTGAGACGTCGTGATCGAGGAGGCATCTAATAAAAAAAGAAAAGAAAAAACCTATAAACATTCTAAAATCTCAAATCTATACGTCAACAATCAAAAAGTGTGCTAAAGTTGTTTTAGGGTACTTTTCTAGGGGACTTAGATAGTTTGTTTCTTTTTTGGGACACTTCACAAAAAAGTGGGACACTTTGCAACAAAGTGGGACACTTTGCAACAAAGCGGGACACTTTGCAACAAAGTCAAACACTTCATGATAAAGTGGGACACTTCACAACAAAGTGGGTCACTTTACAAAAAAAAGGAACAGTTTCCAAAAAAAGGGGACACTTTGCAAATTTTTCTTGCAGGGCCTTAAATCTATCTAAAAATACATAAAACATATCATAAATGCATAAAAATGGAGCTAAGGTAGAGAAAAATCAACGTGTTGTATGTTGCAGATCACCTTGCACTACCTAATCGCATAGGCTCTCGAGTCTCGGAGGAACGTAAGGTCCTATCCTCGACATTTTCACTCACTTTCCATCGAAGTTAAGCTACAAAAAGGTAAAAGAAAAAATAATTACAAGCTACTTCAATTTTTACTCAATTTCTTTCAAGATAGGTTATTTAGATCTTAGGGTTAAAAGTGATTTTTCAATCACACTAGCATATTGGGGGCTAGAAAATTCAGTTTTCAATGTCATTTGTTCGTTGGATTCATAATTCCACTCTTGGTCTCATAACATGTCTACCATTATGTTGTATAGTACTTGGAAATTCCCTATGATACGACTTATGAAATTTCATGTAGTTAGATTGGTACGTTGATTCCACTACCATAAAGTAAGCAATATCAAGGGGGGCTTACATCTACCCTCAAAATTGATTTTTTGAAGAAGTTAGATAAGAGGATTTTTAAATGAATAACGAAGTGGTTTTTATAGATGTGGTTCCTAACATTGTGGTTTTGCAGATAGCTACAATGGGGGCTTCATTCTCCCATGTTTTTTAATGAATCCATATATGTATCCCTTTATGAGATGAATTTTATTGTTTGAATTGCTTTAGATTGCATATGCAGATAGTGTCATATGGGAGCTAAAGTGGGGGCTAAATGTAGTGTAAAAATTTGTACTCCCTTCTTTGAGATAGTACAATTTCACACTTAGTTTAGACCTATTTTAATATCCTTTCATTCATAATGCTCTCAATCATCATAAATAGGCCTCTAAGACCCCTTATTTTGGGTCCCAAGGCTTATTTCGAATGAGATCTTGACAAAATCAATAAATACATTTAATTGTCCAACACCCCAATATTTTATCACCTCAAAAATCTAGGATGGGACTCATACACCACTTTAGGCATATGAGTTCCCGTAAGTGGGACCCATAGGCCACCTTGGTTGTTTGAGTCTCGTTTCACCCCTTTTACGGGTTGAGCGGAAAAATTCAAGTTTTCAATTCAAATTTCATAAATGTCAGCATTTGGGATCTAATAAATTATAAATTAGACAAGATGCCTCTAAAAATAAAGTTTCAAATCATTATTTTACCTAACTAACAATTTTTATCTAAGAAACCTAGAGCTTTCAAGCATTCAAGAGCAACGAATAAGCAAAGTTAAAGTCTTGGAGCAACATTATAGTGTTTTTGTAGGTCTTCAAGATAACTTTCATTTCAAGATCTAGCATTTTCAAGGATTAATGATTGTCACCTATAGAGAATCATGATGGATTCTAGGTTGGGGAGATGCAACTAGCCATTGAACCAAGCCTAATGAATTATTTCCTAAGTGATTCCATCTTCCATTATCATTCTAATTTCTACCTAAAGGAAGGTACATGCATTGCTATGGCTTATTAGGGTGATTAGAGATTTCCCAAAGTGATTCATCATATTTTTGTTTCATTTATGCATCCTATTCTAGAACATTAAAGTAGGGTTTATTGCATTTTAGATCTCTTAAGATTAGGACTTTCAAACACATTTCCTGTTAATATCTATTATTTCTATTAAGGTTTAATTATGAAATTAGGTGTTTTCCTCGCAAACCCCTCATAAGAAAATCAACATAATATTTTGTTTTTTATATTTGTAGCATGTTCGGATCCGGAAGCGAAGTTTGGAAAAAATAGGAAGTGCAAAGATAGGAAAATAGATTTAGATCTTGAGTTTCCAAAAAATTAGAACAAGAATAAATCGCCACCTTGGGTGTATGAGTTCTAGTACATGAATTTCACCAATTTTCAATGGATTTAGACTTGTCATTGTGAGATTCTAGTTTCAGCTCAAAAACCCTAAATTGGGACTAAATCGCCCAGTCTGGTAAATGAGTCCTAGTACACCTCAAAAGAAACAAATTTTAGTGTTTTCAAGCCATGCCTGGTCATCTTTATCTTCTAGGTACATTTTTGTTCATTCCCAATTTGTTATTTCAAATTGAAGTTCATTTTCTAGGTAATATAGTTATATTTGCAAGTTACTTTCATTTCTTATCTTTCTAAGAATATGCTTAGTAATGAACCCCCTCCTTTTAATCATACTCAAGGAGACCTTGTAGAATCTATTTTCCTAATTGGATCATTAGGCTAATATGTCTAGGGTTTCCTTGAATGAACTAGAGTAGAATAGGTCCCTACCCTTTTGTGATCCATCTCCTAAAAGGTGGAGCACCCCTATTTCATTTGGTTCATAGACAACTTGCAAGGTATTTTAACCACCTCCACCTTCAAAGTGTGTAGGTCTAGTATTTGCACCATGAATCATGGGGAAATATCTGAATCAACCCTATAACACTTGTTTGACACCAAAAAATATCTGTCCAAGATGAGTTTTATTTCTCTAATCACATAAAATCCGGTTCCATCATGATTTTCTTCAACTAGAGCTCTAAAATTATCCCTCGAAAGGTCATTTTTTTTTGGGTGCTTACTAATCTAATGGGAGTATCCATACCTCCTTGTTGAACCATAGAAATCCCTTGTATCAAACATGTGTGCTTATGCATTTTAGAGTTTTTTGTCAATTAAAATGCAATGATTACTAATAATACTCAGGCTTAAGCTGGCATCCCAAAGAGTGTACCAATAGATACTACTCTAAATTTACCTTATGTGTATCTAGTTAATAATGATTGATTTTAATATTCACACATGCTCCACCTTAGTATTGGACTAAAAACCACAAAAGTGGATGTTGGCACAAGCACTTAAAGTGAGTGAGTGAGGTTGGCTTCCTTTATTTTTGAAATTCATCTCAGTGCCAAGGTAGTTAGTCATTAATACTTGCAAATCAGGCTTTAAATGCAAACATGGCACAAAGGGAACCTACCATCTTTGGCTGAGAAAATGGAAAATAGTCTTCCCTAAAATTAGTGGGCCTCCTAGAATTTATAGTAGTGTTTCCAAGTGGGTGTGATAGCAGTCACCAACTCCCATGAACCATTTGGAGGTTATAGCGACCAATGGTGCATTGTTTAACCTTCCTTGGCCATGGACCTTCTTAAGTTTGCATCCAAGTGACACATGGCACTAGTGGAAAATGAGTTTCTATTGTAATCTATTGGATCCATTCTTGTGGACCCATGAGTATTAAAACAACCAATAGAACACCTTTGTGCAAGCTGCAAGCTCAAAATCCTCCTAGGCTTATGTGTAACTAACACGTGGCATTGTAAGAATCAAACAATGCCAATAGTGAAGTCAAGTCGGTAGGAGCTTTTAGAACCACTCTCAAGGTCATGTGCCAACAATACATGTGATAGTATTTTGATGCAAAATAGTTTTTAGATATTCTTATTAATTGATAGATAATCAACTAGAGTGTGTATATCTTAGGTCTTATTAAGGGTATGTGCAGGATCATGATGGGCCAAAAAGTGGCGATATGTAAGCCATATGATGGCCCATGTGTCTGACAACTTTTTTTTACCCAAAATTGATGAAATGAAAATGGTTTTTAGAGGAGATTCTCAGCTTTCCACCATATAAATTATGCTTACTTTGAATTTAATAAATAATTATTATTCATTTTCTATTAGAATTATGAATAAAGTCCTGATTGATAGGCTGATTGAAAAACATCCATAACTTTCAAACAGTATCACATTTTTTGAATCTAAAATATGCGTCACATTCTATGCTTCGAATATTATAGGATTAAAAAAACAAAAATTGAATTTCATGAATTTTTGACCAAGTTAAGGTGGTTAGACAGATGAGCTTTTATATTTTTTAAAATTTGTAATAAAAAATTCATAATTAATTATTTACTTGGAAAAAAATTATAAAAACATATGCATCACATCGGGACATGAGTCATCTAATTATATCTAGAATATTATAAAAAATTATTATCATTTTATTGTGATTCGGGTGGTCAGACAGACACCTACTTCTTATTTTTACCCTGAAATTTAAATACTACTGCATTGAAATTTCAAATTTTCACCAAATAGATTTTTTTTTTGAAATAAAGGTCTAGTAGTTTATAAACTACATTAAATTCACTACACATTCTTTTTTTACATTTTTTTGAAATAATATAGATAACTTATTCAAATTTTTACATCAAATTATCTAACTCTAATTTTATGTCTTTTTATTACCACTTAAGGGCCTGTTTTTTCCATGATGATCCTGCACATACCCTTAACAAATTGAAAAATGTTAATAAATACAAGTTCTTAATCATCCAACTCAAATATTTTTGGCATAAAATCTAATAGAGTAAATTTTAATTGGAAGAGATAAACTAAGGAAAAAGAAATGATATTTTGAAATGGGTTGAATAGGCTATATATTATGGTCTTTCTTGATTTTTAGGTGAACCATTTTATATAATCCTAGCAATGAGAAACACAAGGTGATTGGTTCGTACAATAGAAAAAATTAGTGAATATTGATTATGAAATTCAAGATTAAATATCAACTTAATTATCAAATAGATAAAAATAGAAACTAAAATTATATTAAAATCTATTGTAATAAAATATAATAAGTAAATGTACAAATACAAGATTTCCTCTTTTTTTTGTACATGTGTATGGAAAAATAATAATTTGCATTTAAACCAATACTTATGATTAAATTTTAAAGCTCAATTTTAATCAATGGCATGTTGACTTAGATTGCACATAATTACTAGCTAACATAATTTTTAATAATTTTTTTAGTTTCATAATTTTTAAATACTTTAATTTATAAAAAGTAATGTTTAAATGTTCTATATTATTGGTTTTCATTACATAATGATTTACTGTGATTTAGTTATGTATTTTTAAATTTTTTTTAATTAATATATATTGTATAAATAGCTAGATTTCAAAAATCTATTTGTCATAACTATGAATGGTTCACTTAACACTCATTATCTTTAGGTGATATTTATGAAAGGAAGTAACATAATTTCTTAAAATTAATGATATATTTAAGATGATTATGTGGTGAAATAATAGTACTTCTTGGAGGATGATTTTCACAAGAATAGAGTGCCAAAATTTTCTTAGAGATGATAAACAAGGGTTGTATCAAAAAATCCTAGGAAGTGATGTTCATACCTAGGTTATGTATTAGAAATTTTAGGGAGGTGATGGTCACATGAGTAAAGTAGAATTTTTAAAGATGTGAAACACTAAAATATTGTGGAGAAAATGCTCACACAAATGAAACACTGGAACTTTTAGAGAGGTGATTTTTTGATAGATGAAACATCATAATATCAATGTAGAAATTATGGATGCATAATAACCCTATGAAGTTGTAGCCTTTAAAGGATCTTAAAAGAGAATAATATCACCCACACAAGAAAGTTTTGAAACTTGAGCATGCAAATGAGATTCTATTCATGAGATATATTTTACATTGTACAAGTTCCCTATATAAATAGGTGTGATTGAGATGTAGTATGTGATATGATGTTGACATGTGTTTCAATCCAACAACATGTCACAACTAACTAACTACCTAGCAGAATGTGAAGTCTTGGATAAGGCTTCTAGGAGGAATATTATTTCCTATACAAACATGTGAAGGGGGATGGCCCCATTATAAATAATTACCTAGTGAATGCAACTTAGGAATAATCTAATAAAATACTAAGTAAACTAATGCAAATGTACTTAAATATTAATTATTCCAACACCCCCATAAGTGAAACTTAGGGAGGAAAATATAATGCAAATTATGATGCAATGATGGAAAGATGGGTCACGATTACATGGCCATTTTAGGTAGCCATGCACAAATGCAAATGAATGAAAATAATCTCTTACAAATAGAGCTATGGATAAAACCTAGTGGGAAGAAAACTCCTCTCCAAAAAAGAGATAAAATGCAAAGAAAATCAAGTGAGGAAGGATGGAGGACTCCATGATACCCCCAAATAAACCATTCATCACATAGATACAATAAAATCAATAGCCCCCCATAATATGGAAAGAGAGAGACGATGTATCCCATTGTAATGTGTAATCACCTGCAAAAATGGTAAGTGGTTGAAGACAAAACATGATTCAATGTCGACAAAAAACTTGTCTCCCTTTCGGAAGAAACAAAACCAAGTACAAGTGTAGGAATGATTCTCACTTTGGATAGGAATTGAAGGAAGGATGAATGTGTATGATGATAATGTCTTTTAAAACTACTCATGTGTCTCCTTGCTCAAGGAGGGTGAATATGCCACAATCAAATTAGGTACATTCCCAATCAATGAAGAAGGTGTAAAAGTATGACTATGCAAAAAATGATGTTGAACAAGATCCATAGAATGAAATACAAGGATCCCTCCATTGAAAGAATAGATGGAGACCATATTTTCCCATAGAATGAATTGCCCTAAAACCACTGAAAAGAGGTCTGAAGCCAAAAGAGTGTCTAGTGATGACTAACCTCATGTCTCTTTCTAGGAAGAAGCAAATCTAATGGTAGATGTTGAAGAAACTCTAACTCCATAATGAAATGGGAGGGGAGAAGCCTCATATATGAAATATTTGAAGAGGAATCAAGTGCCTCCAAGATAGTAAAACCAAGATAAGGATTTCCAATCAAGGTTGAAACAAAAGAATGTGGAGACTCAAGAAAAACCTCCAAAGTAGAATCTTCATAGAGGAGAGATATCCCCTCAAGAATATCCTCCAAACCTATAGAAGTAGCCAAGTCTAAAATACCTGAATCAAAGCCATCATGTGATTCCAAGTTTGGAAAACTGAATATGTCCTGATAAATAGAAATTATGGAAGCCTAAATAAATGATTTTAGACAAGGAATCACTGTATGTGAAGGTACATCAATTGTCTATGATGGAGAAGAAGAATTTGTAGAACCCTTGATATTTTTATCTCAAGATTCAAAGCATTCCAAAACTATAAGCTCCTGCATAACATTATCATCATAGGGTATCCTATCTAAAGAAGGAAGAGGCATATGAAATTTTGAATCACGATCATTAGGGAATGGTGGAGTATCATGATCTCCATATAGCTCCCAAATCATAGTCCAAATAATATGATGAAAATCACAATGATCAATATCATTCAAAACATCATCATCAACATGCATTGCAATGACCTCTAAGACATTATATCTGCTGCAACTCCAAGCAATTTTTTTGATACATTTATCAAGAGGAGGAAGAAAACCATATAAATGTGGAAATTATTTAAGTGAATACAAAGGGTTTATGATGAAATCTCTTCATTTATATAGTTTCCCCTTCCCAACATAATCAATTAAGGATGAATTGAAAACCCCATAACAAACTTTGACAAATCTCCAATATTAAAAAGATATTATCCTTCAATATCAAATAGAAACTACCAAATATGATATGAAACTAAAAAAATTCCTCCTAATGCAAAAAATTATTCTTCATACTTTAGGATGTCTAAGTAATTAAACAAGTTGGTGTAGGAGCAACATGTTGCATTCAAGCCTCCATGAGTCTTATTTGTAAATAAGTATTTAAGAGTACTTAGGGGTCATTTAAATAAGGTAATAAAGACCATTTTAATGTATTTGAGTCATTTCATAGGTGTTTAGGTGGTTTATGAGCCATTTTGCAATAAGGTGTCAAAATTTGTAAAAATTGTCACAATTGTCATATTACAAAAAAAGAGAATGTGAAGAGTCAAGGGAATTTAGAAGTTGATGAGTTGGTTATAAATTGTTGGAGTATGTTATAAAAGGTTTTAAAAGAAATTGTATGGTCGAATTAGGGGGTTGGAGATGTTTGGAAATTATGAAGAAGAAGAAACCCTTGTTTTTGTACATTTTCTGTGATTTTTTTTCATGTTGCAAAATGTTCTCTTGGTTTTCACAGATTGTATCTTCCATATAATGATTTGAAATTGGTTGGATAATTTATTGATGAGAATATAATTTCATTTTCAATTTGTCTCATCAATGTTTATTGATATTTGTAAAAGTTATGGCATTTTTGGTATAGGTTGTCTTGAATGACTGATTTTTCCTGTAATAGTCTGAAAGAAACACATGGTACAGATTTGTAAGGTACAATAAGGGTCTAAAACCAATGGAAAATTATGGATAAATGATTCTAGTTTATTTTTATTTTATTTTTATCTAATTTCATTAAGTTTTGAAAGAGTAATGAAGTTTTTGGTGAGATAAGGTTTGTGATGAAACTAAGGTTTCCAACAAGCATTAAGAAAAATATATCTTTGTATCACGCCATCCAAAAAGGCTCAAAATTGGTGAGAGTCTTCTTTACATTGTTAAAAAAGGTTCCTACAAAGGGATTTGAATTCTTTGATCATTTGGGAAATATATGGAGGATTTGTGTGTGCCTTTTCATAGTAAATATTGCCATAACCCTTAGTGAAATGAGGGTTTAACAAAATAATGCATTGTGGAGTTGTTTGATGTAATGATCATTTGTATGCCATAAATATGCATGGTGAGTAGTATAGTAAGTTGAAGGTTTTATGATTGAATAGTTGTGTGAACCTGATCTATTTGTGATGGTTGAAGGTTTTGAACCCTTAATGCTCTCCATCACAAGTGTATCAAATTGCAAAAATCCAATACAAAGTATCTAGAGCTGAAACTAAAAGAAGTGACTAAAATGATGAAAAGAGCACTAAAATATCTTTCGAATACCACTGGAATCATCAAATTTAGACAAATTGGTAAGTTATGAGCCCTTGAGTCCAAAATAGGAGAGTTTACTGTAATTTTTACTAGAAGATTTTTTTGCGAAAAAAAATTACATTACTGAATAGTGCTCTAAACTACCTTTCCAATGATATATTGTTTTCTAATTTTTTGATATCATGTGGTGAGAAGTTATGATCCTCAGAAGAATATTGTCCTACCCTTCTAGGGCCTAACAGACTAACTAGGTGCAAAAAATTAGCATCATGGGCTAAAAAATAGCCCCTAGTCACATATATGACTGTGTCACCAAAAATTGTATACCTTTGAAGAAAAGGACAATTTTGTGCCCGTTTTGGTCCTACTTTAGGTACCCTTGCATCAATCACCCTCCTAAAACAACATTTATAGGCGCCTAGGACTCGTTATTTTTTACTTTGAGGCCTATTTTACCTAAGGAATTATGCAACCCTCGACAAACAACATCAAAATCATTCAAATATCACTAATCCCACTTAAAAATCCCCTGGTGCAACTAGGTCGCCCAGGTTGGCGACCTAGTCCTTTTTAGGGATTTTTGCATTTTTAAATTGGAAAATGTATATCTTTTTAAAAATTACCGATGGGTGTCAGCCTCTAAGGTAAAAATTATCAAAAATTAGGTCTTTTTGCTTATAAATACTTGTTGGGTGATCCCACAAAGCTGGTTTACAATTTATGGGAGATTTTGATTTTTACTAAAATCACATATTTTTAGACAATATAAAGATTTAAGCCTTCAAAAGTTCATTTTCAAGGATTTCAATTGAAGAGGCTTTGATCAAACCACCTTAGATCAAACCCCCTTGGATAGAACGTCGCTAGTTTTAAACCATACCTACAATAGAGTCTCCTTTACCTATCAAAATGCTAATAAAAAGTCAATTTTGATTTACCTTTTGTGGGATCAAATGAATTTATTTAAAATTTATTTGAAATTATAATGGTAGTTCTCAAAACAAGCTATCCAACGAATATAATTTTAATGTGTTTTGGTTTTATTATGTATGTGTTTTTTTAGTTTTATTAAACATAGGTTTTTCACTTAAAATCAAGCTCTCTGTTCTTCACATGTGGAAAAATAGCATATTATCAAAATAAAATTTTGAAAAATATTTTCAAGCTAGGTATTGATGTCCTCGATCCATTAAAAATAAAATAAAATCGATACATACAAAAAAACTTATGTTGTATACAATCTACCTATGTTTCAATTGTAATTGGTTTGACTTAGAAACTTGATTAAGGAAAAAAAATTTAATAAAACACTATGAAACCAAATGAAAGTGCTAGATATCATAGTTACAAATCTAAATTCAAAAAAATTAGAATTTTATCCTTCATACAAAAAACTTTAAGTAGTATACGGTGAGCGTCACTCCTTAAAAATGTTGTTTTTTTACAAAGATTGTTTTCAAAGGAGATGGAAAAAGAAGTGAAATATGATTCCAAAATTTTTGAAAAAATAATATTTAGAATGCATAGACAAAACTTTACAAATCACTAGTTTGCATCATCTTCAAACTCCTCACAGTTTAGCCGCTATAAGAGCCCGAAAGTGAAGATTTAGTTAAAAAAATTCAGTTCAATGTCCAGTTTGCCCAAAAATTGTAAAGCAGTATTGTGGGATCGCCCTGTTTTTAGGTTATTTTTATAGCTCTCTTGGTCATTTTTCACAAGAAACTTCAAGAATCAAGTGAAAAAACATCTTCCTCAAGAAGTTTCATCTCTATTTCACATCAAAGTTGAAGCTTTTGGACATCAAGCTATGGCTTTTGCAGGTCTTCACGCTCACTTCACACTTAAGATCACACATTTTCAAAGGTCGAACATGGATAAATCTATCTTGAGGAGTTGCAAGTAGCCACCAAGTCACACCTAAAGACTATTTTCAAAGTGACTCCATCTTCTATTTTCAACCCATCTTCAGATTTGAGGTGATCTTGTAGGTTTGAGTGTAGATTCCAACAAAGAAGCAAAGTGCGGAAAATAGACCTCCATGTCCTCTTTCAGTTTTCCTAAAAATATGAAAGGGACCAGGTCACCAAAAGTGGTGACTTAGCTCCATTAGAGGTTTATGTTAGAGTTTTTGATAGATTTTAGCACTTAGTTGGCCAAAACAAAGCCCATAATAGTTTACCAAAAAAGGGACAAGATCACCCAACTTGGCATAAGTGTTCTAGTGGGCTTAAAACTCAGATTTTATAGATTTTTAGAGGTTCCTACAATTTCCACTTCAGTCTTCAATAGTTTCTAGTTGTACTTGTTTGATCTATTAGGTTATCTTGCTTTGTTTAGTCTTTGTTTTATCTTTGTTGTATTACATCATGTGTTTTCAAGCAATATAGGTTCTCTTAGTTTATGTTCAATAGGTAGATTTATTTATCAGATTTCAGCATTTAGCATACTTCACATTAGCATTTGAACCACATTCAATCCCTAATATTGAATGAATCACAAGATTTATGCTTCCCATAAAGGGATATCCTCTTCCTTCTAGGTGAAAAACTAGAAAGTTGTAGGAGACCTATTCCTTTACCCAAAGCATAATTTTGCTGTTCATTTTGGTGAACCTACATTTAGACACAACTTTCTTCTGATTTAGCCTACATTTGCATCCTAGGACCTCCTTCTTTTAGCATTGTATGCTGCATTGTTTAAAAATCCATCCTAGGGTTTCATACATTGAACTTGTGAAAAAGCTCATTGCTTGCATTAATTTCCTTACACAATAGTGTAATTTTGTATATGCCATATAGATCTTCTCTTTACAGTCTAGAACACTACATTTTTCATCAAAAAACTCATAAAAGGATAGAAATAACCCTCTTGGGACTAAGTCTCCACCTTGGGCGACCTAGTCCCAGTGGTCATTTTGCATTAGTGATTTCTACATTTCATTGCCAGCTTTTGTTTCTTTGAGTTAATTCCTTGTTTTCAGTTAGCTATTTTTTGTTATATGGTTATCATTAGCATAGAAATATTTTACTTTAATGGAGTTTATGAATAGCATTAGATCTTTACAAGTTTCATTTTCAGCATTAGTTAATAGTTGTTTTAAAGAAAATTCATTGGAATCTCAAAACCAAACCATAAAGGCATCACATGAAACAATGCCCACACTCCTTCACTATAGGAAAACAACATCATCTAATTTTTTTAATAGTGATGACTTAGACCAGTTAGATGAATCCCTACAAGGCTTCCTCTCACTAATCTCATCCGCTAAGGTTTGTGATAATAAACTCAAACCCACCACTGATAACCTATCCCCTGAACCTTTTAGCTATGATGATATGGGCATGTTAAATGAAGTTATTTAGGACTTTATCTCACCTAATTCATCCCCTAAGGTTTGTTGTGAGCAACCTCAAATAAAATATGTTAATTTAATCCAACCTCAGCTAGTTCTCTACCCCCCTCCCATAAACTCCAAACCCCATCTCAACCTGAATTTACCCTCTTCCCACCTAAATTTGATACTATTGCCCATACCCATTATACTTTAAATAACCCACATCCCCAACCAACTCCATCAACATCCTTATCATTTCCCAAACCCAAATTACTCGTAACACCTCATTTAAACTCACAACTTAGGGAGTATGATTTGATTGAACAACTTAAGAATACTCCCACCAACATATCCCTTTGGGATCTTCTCCAAAACTCCCCCAATTATCACTCTATGCTTCAAACGACATTGCAATAGATAGTGGTGCCTCTTGGTATGGATGCTAATGATGTGGAAACCATGATACAAGAAATGAATACAACCAATGTTGAAATTACCTTCTACCATCATGAGCTCCCTCCCTTAGAGTTAAAATAAAATAAAATAAGCCTTTATGATAATAGCCCAATATGATTGTTTAGGCATCAAAATAACCCTTCTTGATGACAGCTCTACCCTTAATTTTTGTAGTGCAAAGCTTCTTGATAGGTTGTGTGTGGATAAATCCTAGATCAAATTTAATTCCTTATCCATTAGGGGATTTGACAATGTTACCAAGCAACCCCTTAGTGTCATCACTTTACCTATTCCTATCAGAATGGTCACGCTGCAAACTCCTATTCTTGTCATGCATTACCATCGACCCTTCATTGCAAAATGAAATATGTCTATAATAAAAAAGTTTATCAAATTGACATAGTCCTTGAGCTTGAAAGCTACTTACAACTTGAAAAGGAAACATCAAGCCCTCTCCACACATTAATTCCTACCTCCAACATCGCCCCTTTTCAAATGAATCAATCATAAGATGAATCAAAGTTTAACTTACTTGGTGATGATTAGGGATCACTTGAATTCACCCCTTAATTTATGGGTGAGTGTATTGTTACATGGAAAGAGGAAGCACAGAAAGAACAACCAATAATCCTCTCTACCCAGAATGAATACAAACCTTCCCACACCTCTATCTCACCCCCTTTGGAAGAAAATGCCACATATACAACAAATTTTGATGAGATAGATTATCAACAACCCCCTAACCCAGAGGAAATGGAAAGACTTTATGGACGTGGATATGATCTTATGAAGCAATTAGGTTACAATGGTAAAGGATGTGGAAAGCATAAGAAAGGAATTTGTGCTCCCATTGAATGTAACTATTGATGCATGATTTTGCATTTAGCAGCAATCTTATGGGAAACTTAGCTATTGGGGGACATGGTGCACTAGCTAAGTGACCTTCCAGATTTTATCGAAGATGGCTCTTCATTTACTGGGGGAGGTAAAAGGTTAGAAATATAGTAACACATGAAAACAAAACTACAGGCGATGCACCAAAATCATAGACAAATTTACCAGAGCATAGAGCAAAATGCAAAGGACCAAACCACCAAAATGTTGTTTATCAAGTAAATTTTATCAAAAGAACTTTAAAATATAACAAAACACCCTCTAATTTGCATAGCATAATCTAACATAACTGTAGCCAACACAAAGGAGTTGAGAAAACATTATTTGTATTTATTTAGCTATGAAAGATCAAAAAAGTTGAAGAACAGGCATTCATACATTATAGGAAAATAACAACACAGAGTAACAGTCTTACTAAATGCATGAAAAATAGAAAGGCTGAATTGATTGGCATAGTTTGCAACATCCAAATTTAATAAAAATATTACAAAGTCTTTTCTCAGTGCTCCAGATATTTTTAGCAACTTAACAGCAACCTAATAAAAGAGAAAAAGGGCCCCATATATAGGCTAGTCCATCACTTGAATCACCACAGAGAGAGAAAGCCAGGAGAAAACATCGATGCCTCTGATCACCTCGAGCCACCATGGAATAAAATGGATGCCCAATAGTGCTCCATCAATGCCCTTGTAGTGAACATAAAACCATGCAGCAGCAGCAACGAACATGCAGCGTCGAAGGAGAAAACGGGGTGGCTCGAGAACCAACGGCACAATAGCAACTCCAAGATAACTGGCACATGAAAAATATGCCATGCATTGAGCAGACGGGGCCTAGAAAAAAGACTAAGGGATGCCTAGTGAAAAGATCCGAGAGGGAGCCACATGGGTGATGCCGAGCAATAGAAAATGCATGGTGGGCCCAGTTTAGAAAATGGCCAGAGAAAGCCACGCGTTGTGCAAATAGAGCCCGACAAAGGCGAAGCAAAACGAAACAAAAAAAAGCTTCTAGAGGAATCCATATGGAAAACACTGAAGGATGTGAGGGATTGAATGGTAAGGCATAGCCACAAAGATAAAATAAAAACTGCGAAGACTTAGCAATTTTTTGTGAAACAGTTTGGCGACTCACAGGGGCATTTCGCCTATAGAATGAAGAATGCCAAAAACATTGGTTCAGCATCCCATTATCACTCACAACCTTGAGAGGGTAGCCTGTAGACTAGTCTAGACCTCATTTGATGGTGCAGAGAGAGCTCATAGATTTTTATGTGCCAGTTTGAGATCAATAATTGCCTTGAAAGGCAATCCGCTAGATATTTTCGTCTCTAATTCTAGTTGTAAGAAAAGTTGCACCAACTAATGCACAATACCTTCAATATTTTCAGTGTTCAGAGATTAATCAAAATATTGGAAAATAGAAATGTCTTGCTTCTTCTCCTCGATCATTGCAAAAATGTGCTCAACACCTGCTACCGCCTGATCTGCGATGAAGGGCGAAGGGAGTCCTCTCTGAGTTAAGTGGGAAAATTTCACCTGGATGTCACTGGTAACCTAGTTCAACCTGGCCTTGCATTATGCCACTTGCCAAAAAAACTCATGCATAGAAATGAGGATGCTTACACCCATGGCCACCATTGTTCAGTCCTCGATACCTACACTGTTCAAAGCTTCAGCAGAAGTTGTGTACAATTTTCCCAACAAAATCCTAGCCTCTAAAACCTTATCAGAAGTCACCTCCTGAATTTGTTGGATTGTTTCACTTACCATTTAGCATAGGTTGGCCACTTTTGCCATAAATTTCAGGGTGGGCTATAGAGTAAGGAATAGTGGCTTGACTTTATCTCAGTATGATGCATATAACTCCTTGGTGATCTCCAATGAGCTCATCTATGGCGCAAGAGGTTGGGTCTTCAAAATATCCAACTCTGCTTTTTTGCTGTTCAAATTCACCTTTAGCTCTGATAAGCTTTTGTCCAATATGGACACTTGTTCTCTTAGAGTCGAAATTTCCTTTTCTTTTTCTTCTAGGGCCAATTTGGCCTACCTTGTCCTTTCAATCTCCAATTCTAAAGTGGCATTCATTTCATTAATTTCATTATCTGTGCTCTGCTGGAGCTCCTTCATACCTTCACTAAGTTGTACGGACTCAGTGTGAAGCTTTTCTTCATTTGCTCAGCTCTACTCAACCTCATGCTGGAGGGTCGGGATGATTTATGTTCTCATAACTTGTAGCTCCTTGATTTGGCTTTCAAAATCACTCCTCTCCTTTTTCAGGTGACTTATTTTATTTTCTTGGGATTTATACTTGTTCAACCAGATATCGACCTTTCCCTTTAACTCTGATATTTGCTCGCCCCTTTTCCTTGCCTGGAAATTAAGCTTGAGGTAATCGGTGGTTACAATTTTTTGAGTCTCCTCCATCAGCTTGACCTTATCTCATGGACGAGCCTACTGCAAGTCTAGCCCAATGGCATTGACAGAGTAATCACTTGGTAGCATTTCTCCTACCAGTTTAATCACATTGGGAGTGATCTTTGCAAACATTAATGAATTATTGCTCTCATTGAACACAATTTGCAAGAGAGGCTATGTCTGCTTGGTCGCATCCTTTTGTCTCCTCTTTTGAATTCAATTGGCTCGGGGGCTCTTATTTGCCTCCAACAGCGAGAAATATTCCTACGAAGGGATACCCAGTCCACTAGTGAAAGGAAACTCTTGAGGGACTGCTAGCAGGAAAGATAGCCTACTTAACACATCATTGGTTTTTCTAGGCCTTGTAATAATGGTTAGGGAGAATGGTGGAATGAATTGGCCACTCGGAGAGGATGATAATGTAGTATAGGGAAAGGATAGGGAGGCACAAAATGAAGGGCTGGGCCTCGGGGATAAGAATTGTTGACCCATGATCCCAGGACTGATGCCAAATTGTGTTGCTGGTAAGGGATGAAAAGCAGAGGATGAAAGTGGGAAACTAGGATGGGGAAGACTTGACTACCCGAGATATCCAATCGCAGAGAAACCTGGTGCAGATGAAAAAGTTGGGGCAGATGAAGAAGAGACCAGAGACATAGTAGAGAGAGAAGAGGGAAGAACTAATACTTGAGGATCGTGAGGAGTTGTAGATGATACAACCGCTTCCTCCATCTGCCTCTCTTCTTCTCCACTGGATTCTCCCATTCGTGGTTGCTTTTCACTCAGAGAATCCTCAAGGTCTACAATGACCTACCTTCTACTACTAGTAGTCCTTGGCCGCTTCCTATTTGATTTAGAGGAGCTGGATGGCTTTGACGTTTGTGCGTGTGAATCCTCTTGCTACGAAGGCTATTTACTGACATCTTTTTCATGCATTGGATCCTCCATAATAGCAAGGGGATCTTGAGTTACTTCTCTAGTATCCGTGGCAATCCTTTCCATTCTATATTGTTGCTCTGACGTTGAAGGGTTCAAAGACCTTTCTACATCTGGATGTGCATTCTCCTAGATGTCATCAAATTTTTCATTGAGAGCCATATCTTCGTAAAGCTTGGTGGTTGCCTTAATCTCTTGCCGAAAAATCTAGAAGTCTCAAATTTTTTTAGGACACCATTCAAGCTGATGCAAGTGGCTACATAGGGATTGGTTGATCTTCTGATTAGAATTGGCCTTCCCTATGATGTAGTAAAAGTTCAGCCACGGTGGTCGCATGTCCTTAGTAGGAAAATATTCAAGGCCTACATATAACCTTAAATTCCCCTTTGCAACATTTCTTTGAGGGTCTAAGAAAAACCAAGGTTGATGTGGGATTCTTATGCCAACCTCCGATAAATTATTTTCGGGGTTGCATTGTCAGGTTTCATTTATCACCAGCAACCCAAGATGACCCAACTTTGAAAATAAAATCTCATCAGTGATATGGAACCAAACATGACCGGCAGTATCAAATAGGAGGTTAAATTATTTCCCCCCCTAGTAATCATTATCAATATTACATAGTTGCCTCATCAGGTCCAGGGCCAACACTCTGTCAGAAAGAAAGAAAGGGAGTCGGAAGGGCTCCCAAGTGAAACCTTGCATGCAGAGCATAGTGAAATTTGTGTCAAAGAACCAATCATAGGGTAGCACAAGCTTTCCCAACTAGGAATTCTATCTTGGCGATAGGCACGCGAACATGTTGATCCCAGCTCTATCCAAAGCCCAAAAAGTTGGGGCTAAGAACAAATCCAAAAATGCATAGTAATCAAAGGTTTTTGACATGAAAGGATTCCATGTCGAAACTGGCTTCCTTCTGCCAGTCTCATTGAAAACAACCAGAGACATAAATGTCATGAAATAGTCTTGATTCTGATGCAATATTAAGTAGGCCAAGAAAGAAGGATGCCTAAACTTAGAACCAACCTGGAAGTCCTGCAGGTACTACCAAATTCTATCACTAATAACCCTCGCAAAGTCCATAAGCAGAGCCATGACGTTATTTTTCAACATAAAATTGAGACACATCGGGAACTCGAAAACCTGCTTGTTTGTATCCAGACCACGCACCAACGCCAACATAGAATAGATAGAAGAAGACCCAGCTTTCAAAGCACCCAGACTAAATGGAAATTTGGGTGGTGTTGAGACATTTGTTGGTTGAACAATTTCAGTGTGGTAAAACTGCAGCACCAATCTAAGCCCTCCCAACTTATCATGCATCATTTTTACTTCAAAAATATCAACATCCCAGGTCAAGGGGAGCGGGATGCATAGCATATCATGAATAGCTTCAAGGCTGATGATTACCCTGAAATTAATGCCACTTTTCACTTTGGTGTTTGGGTCAAAGCCTGCCGCGCATGCTGCTATAATTTCTAGGCAATAATGTACTAGGGGAACCATATACTGGGAAAGTCCATAGTCCCATAGACGCTTGCAGAATGGGTTCGTTAATTTATTCGTTCTCTCGCATGCGGCATCCCTAAGGCTCTTAGGATTCTAGGATAACTCAGGATCAAAGACATTATCCCAATCCTCAGCAACTAAAGCCTGATTTTAATGAGGAATCACATTTAGTATTCTCTAGTCCACCTAACTTGTGAAGGGAGAGCATGGCTTTGTTGGGATGCCTGGGTTAGCATAAGAATCTAGGCCATAGATATCTATGCAGGGCACCTTTATTCTTTTCTCATCTATACTCACTAGGGCCAGGGCCTACGTTGAACCTTCTACAATCTCAACCATTTCTTTGTATTCACAAGAAACTTTTGCAAACTTTTGTAAATGTCTTAGATTCTAAAAAACTCTTTCTCCCTTGTCAATAACTTAGTTGTTTTATCTTTTGATAACTCTTGCAATAAATGCGCTTTGCATGCTCAACCTTTTTTCTAATCTTTGTGAATAATGGTCGAGTGAGTGTACGAGTCAACCTTTCACATTTAGTTACTATATGCGTCACTAGCTTTTCATGCATGTGAAGAGATCACCAACCTGCCAAATTTATTTCCATCTTTAATAGACATAAATTCATAGGGAGTGGCGCCGAATTTTTCTTGGACAGCGGACCAAGAAAACCCTACCAAATCTTTCGCAAGCTTTTTGCATTTACTGATTTTCCTTAGTGTACTTGGGAGCATCAGCCACTAGCCTATTTTTAAGATTTTCCTTGATTCAGATGGGATGATAGCTCCTTGTGCTGACACCTGGCCAATCTTTATTGAATTCGACAACTTGAACAGAGCAAGTTGCAACCATACCTGCTTATTCCCATCATTTCACATGCGGCAACACTGAAAACTAAGGCTTGGCAACACACTTTTCCTCTGTTGTAATTATGGCTTGCCTCATTAGGTGAACCCCGACAAGTGTATAAATAGGACCATTAGCAGAATTGCAAACCACAATTATTCCTAGCATTCTTAGCTTAGCAAGCTTTAGTTTTCTTAGCAATTTTTATTTTCTAGCTAGAGTATCAGGCAACATGGAAACACCAATAAGACTAGTCTATAAAAAGACTCAAGCCGCTTTCTTAGGAAAAACTAGGTGTAGGCGCTTGAAGCGCATGACAGGCGTGAAAAACCTTCCATATGTGAAAGTGATTAAATGGGTTCTTGGAAAGGACTGCGTGGAGTATGAGGAACAGTACTAGGTCAACACTAGTATTTTCTCTCACTTTGTTGCCTTATTGCTGGATATTAGTGTCTCCAAACGCAAGATACTGAAGCTGACGAAGTGAGTGCTCCCACGGTGCTAGCTCGGAGGACTGG
Source organism: Sequoiadendron giganteum (assembly GCA_007115665.2). Lineage (NCBI taxonomy): Eukaryota > Viridiplantae > Streptophyta > Pinopsida > Cupressales > Cupressaceae > Sequoiadendron > Sequoiadendron giganteum. Next base: position 563,963,306 of record CM021106.1, read on the forward strand.
AGAAAATAGTGCATACTATCGAATTTGATCATGGGGTCCCCTTAGTTCGCAACCTATGTCTTCTGCAAATGCATGGAGGACCCATGCCAACTAGGCCCTTCCTCTTCAGTTTTGAGTTGGAGACTCATGAGGAGCATCACGCCAAGGTTCGTGTCGGCTACTTTTTCCTCATGCGGGTGCATTACATCAAACCATTCTAAAACCTCTAGTGCTATGAGGACTTCAAAAGAATGGTGTCCCCTGATCTCATGTCGCCGGTTGCTGCCATTACTGGTCTGTCCCATGCTTGATAATTCGAGAGCAAAAATAGTCCCCAATTTTGTTTCTTTTCCTTTTTCTAGGATCCGCTTCATAGCGGATATATGTATATTTTTTGATACAAGGCCACTAGCCCCTATCTTATATAATGAAAATTTTCAGGCCATAATATATAACACTTATGTTTTTTTAGGAATCCTGGCCCATTTGCAATGTTCTTCAATTTCTTGCACTATTGTTGTTATTTCATAAAGCAATGAGAAAACCCAAAACTTAAGACAGGAAAAATAATTACATATTTACAAAGCCATAACATAGGTAGAACTAATTAAATTTCTTAATATGTATTCCATTAACCGGAATACCTAAGACATTACCTTCCATGTCTTCCAACTCAAAAGAGTTGAACTGTTTACACTAGACAATTTTGAAAGGCCCTTCCCAGAGGCTGTGGAATTTTTCGTGCTGGTTGGGGTTTGCCCCGCGCTCGTTGAACTTGAGCACCAAGTCCCCGCATTGTAGCTCTTGATTTGATGCCTTTTTATCAAACCATTTATTTGCCACCTGCTGGCAACTGTTCATTGCCTCAAGGGCGTGCTCTCTCTTCTCCTGAACCTCAAGTAGCTTGGAAAACCGTACCTCCATTGCTCTGTTTTGTTCAATCTCTAGAGATTTAATCAACTTCATGGTAGGGATTTCCATGGTGATAGGAAACAATGCCTCATTCTCATACACCATCTCATAAGGAGATGTCTTTAGTATCTGCTTGGGTGTGATTTAGTCTACCCATAACGATGTTCAGAGGTTCTTATGCCATTATCTTTGGTGTTCCAAGCCTATCCTCTTGATTAACCTAATGAGGTTTTTATTTTTAGACTCTGCGAGGCCATTCCCCTGGGGATAACAGTTAGAAGAGGTTTTTAGGAAAACCTCATATTTTAATGCGAACCAGCTCATCTTCGAGCCAAGGATAGCTTTAGCATTGTTAGAGATGATTTTCTTTGGTGGGCCAAATCTGGCTACCAACTCCTCCAAGAAGTTAACAATCTCTACTTCTGTTGCACTATTCAATGACACTGCTTCTACCCATCTAGTGAAGTAGTTTTTTGCTATCAATATCCACCCGTGTCTAGCTCAGGAGAAAGGGTTAATCATTCCAGTGAATTCTAGACCCCATTGAGCAAAAGGTTCCTCTACTACTATAGGCCTTAATGGCATAGAAACATTCTTTCTCTTTCTGACATAAAATTGACATTCATTGCAATAATTTATTAATGAAAATTCATCATTGAAAAGTGTTGGAAAAAAATAACTAGCACATATAATTTCAATTGTTATAGTCCTTGTAGAAAAATGTCTTCCAACTAGGCCATTGTGGTATTGATTCAAGATTCTCTTCGCCTATTCTTCATTTACACACCTTAGCAGAATGCCATTAAAATTTCATTTGAACAGGACACCCTCCAAGAGAACATAATTGCTATTTTGTAAATGGTAGAAATTCCTCTTAAAAGAAGGGAGATTGATCAGATACCTTCCCATTTGCATGAAGTTCATTCTTTCCTCTAGCCAGTCGGCCTGAGAAATTTCTTTGTTCAATAACATAGGTTTTGGAGCTTCAAACTCTGTCACTAGTTCACTGTTCAGCAAGATACTCGCACAGTCCCTTTCGTTTGATAGTCTTGATAGGTCTTACTTCAATATCATACTCTAGGATCTTGGTGATCCAATTATCTCTTCTCTCTATGATTTCTCCCTCCATGATATACTCTCGCACACTAGGATGCGGTACACAAACAATCACCTTATTATATGATATCAAGTGTCGGGACTTCTTAAGCCCTTTCACAATGGCAAAGGCCTGATTTTCTACAAAATTGTACTTTACCTCATACTCTTTTAAGGTGCATGAGTAGAAAGCAACTAGAGACTCCCTTCTATCTTCATCATTCTTTTGCATAAGTACTGTAGCAATAATTTTTACACCACCAAAAACATACATGATAAAATATTTTGATAGGTCTGGGTTGACTAATACAGGACTAGAAGAAATAGCCTCCTTTATAATCTCAAAATATTTTTTGGCCTCCGCCGTCCATTTGAAAATATGGTCCTTTTTAAGCATTAAGTTAATCGATCGAACGATCCTTGCAAAATCCACAATGAATCAGCTAATGAAGTTGACCTTACCTAAAAATGATTGCACTCCCTTCTTGTTTACAGGTAACGGAAGCTATAGGATTGCATCAACTCTTTCAGGATCAATGGAAATTCCCTCCTTTGAGACAACATACCCCAATAGCTTCCCCTGGGGAACTCCGAACACACATTTCTTTGGATTTAAAGAAATCTTGAATTCCTGGCACTTCTGGAAGATAAGCTCTAAATGATCAAAGTGATCATCAACAAATTTTGAAAATATTGTCAAATCATCCAGATAGATGAGTATAATTTTATGGATTAAATCCTTAAAGGCAATATCCATAGCTCTCTCAAAAGTGGCTCCAACATTCGAGAGTCCAAAAGGCATCTTGGCATGTGCATACATTCACCACATTGTGGTGAAAGTTGTTTTGTATTGGTCTTCTTCCTTTACTTGAATTTGATTGTAGCCCGAAAGACCATCTAACATTGAAAACATTTCGAAACCAGCTACGGTTCATAGAATTACCTGCATTAAAGGAAAGGGGTAATGATCCTTTAAGGATGCTCTATTCAAGTCTCGAAAGTCTACACACAGTCATATCTCTCCATTCTTCTTCTAGACTAGTACCAGGTTTGACACCCAAGTGTTGTGTTTGATTGGAAACACTATTTGGGATGCAATCAATTTATTCAATTCCTGTGACATAAGAGATTCAATATTTGGATTCACAGGCCTCTATTTGTGGTGAACTGGCTTCGGTCCTTCCAATAGCTCAATTGTATTCTCAATAAACCCAGGGTCGTACCCTTTAAAATCCTCATATGACCAGGCTACTACACTCAAGAAACTCCTCACATAAGTGCCTTAGTCTGTCTTTATTCTTCTAAGAAACTTCCTTCCCGACCTTGACCTTTTTGCCTTATATGATATACAAATAAGTATAGTCACCCTTGTCAACTACGAGCCTTATTTTGTCTCTTTTCACATCATCAAAATCAAATAGGCTCTCTAGAGTGACTAAGCCTCTCAGAAGCTTGTTGGATTTCAGTTGGATAAATTGAACCCCATAAACTTCAATGATCTTTGGTTGCAGCTGATCAACGAATTCCCAAGATGACTGGAGAAATGATGCAATATGTGCATCGCTATCGAACACTTGCCAATATTGATTGTTGTTTGGAACAACAGGTCTTTCAATTACTCTCACTGCATGCTTTTTTTTAAATAATTTGTAGGCCGGCTCAAACTAAGCTCTCATAGTCATCATTTGGTCGACTTCAGAGTTCTTCTCTCTTTGTATAGCCTAAATATTAAATGCCTTGAAGTTTTCAATAAGATCCTAGACTCTATGTTGGTAGGATCACATATAGACATTCTTAGTAGCAAAAATCCCTCGGATCTGGTTGACTACCAACTCCGAATCTCTGAACATAATTATCTGCTTCACGCCCATTTGTTCCACAAGGCTTAAACCATGGACAATACCTTCATACTCCACTTCATTTTTTGAACATGCAAACTAGAAGCGGTAAGACCTCAAGACCTTTTCCTCAGATGAAGATGTGAAACATATTCCTACTCCACCTCCATCTCTGCATCTACCTCCATCAAAGTCCAAAGTCCATAACTCCGATGATGTTTTACCTTCAGACTCCTTAGTAATCGTGGCCATAGAATGCCCTTCCTTATGTATGACATAAGTCCCGAGTCCAGTTGCATGATAATTCCCAAAAGGTTTTGTATCAATAATCTCATTCAAAAAAATTTCTTCATCTTCCGTCTGGGAGCTAGTAGCCTCTTCTTCTTCCAGCGATTCCACATTGAACCTCTCCTCCTGAGAAATTGAAGTATGTTCCGCTTCAAAGTTGAGCAAAGCCTCATTAGAAACATGCCTGGAATGCAAATTTTTTGACAATAGTTTCATCTTGGATCCATGTTTGGTCCTCAAAATCAGGTGTGACCAATCCAGTGGTAGATATCCTCTAACATTTGTTATGAACTCTTGAGAAAAACAGATCCCAAATAGAGGAGGAATATCAATGAGTACAGTATCTTGATTTACAATGATACTAGGACAAGCAAACAATGTCATAATAAATCCCTTGATTACCCCAACGGTATCAACTTTATTTTTGTCTAGCTGCATGAATCCCTTGTTAAAAGGCTCATATTTTAAACCCAAAGCATTAGCTACTTGCTTTGGCATGAAAGTGGTGCTAGCACTAGAGTCAGTCATACAATTATGTAATAGCTTGTTGCCAATGATTAGTGTTAGAAAGAAAGGCTTAGGTTTAGGCTTACCTTCTTTTCCGGACTCGAGATTTTCCTCCGGTTGATTTGTTAGCACTTTATCTAGGTCCTGCTTGGATATTTTTTCTTCATTGGACTAAGTAGGCACCTTCGCATCTTCCTCTCCCAACAATGCCTTTTGTAATAGCACTTTTTGCTCTGGAATAGACAGGACATCCCACAAAGAAATGTTGGAAGAAGATTTCTTTAGTTGTTCCATCACATTGAGCTATGCTCGTGACTGATGAATCATGATTGCTTGCTCTTTAGGTTTTGCACTTGGTGTTGGCTTCACGACTGGTGCATCTGGTTGTTTGGCAACAGTTGGGATGATCATAGGAGCCTTTGCCTTTGGAGGAGGTAGATTCAGACAATTGGGAGGAACCACATTAGTCTGCTATGGGACTGATGATGGGCCTACCAATAGACTAGGCATCAGCTGAGATAAAGAATTAGTTGGCAGAGATGTGAATTCTTCGGTGAGTCTTTGTTTAGAATGCTTGTTGTAATCTGACTGTACTCGCGGTATTTGAGTTATAGGAAAGTCATTTGGAAATTCTAACTCCTCTCCTTCCATCCAAGAAAAGAGCGCTTGGTCTGGAACTATATCTGACTCTTGCTGAAAGGACATCCCTTGCATTTGAGCAGCAAGGATTGCATTGTCCATCTATTGAGAGGTATATGATTGGTTGTCGAGATTAGGTGCACCACCTTGGCTATGTTGGTCCGCGATCTTTTGTTGCAAATTTCCCCGCAGAGAATTTATTGGCATGTGAGCATCATTACAAGGAAAACACCATGAATTGGCATCTTCAACTAAGTTTTTTTGTGCAACAACTAGCTCCTTACTCGAACTAGGATGGACGGTTTGCATCAACAAGGTCACTAGAACAACCTAGTTATTCAGTTCAGCCTGAGTACTTCCGTGTGACCTATCTTGCCACTTATTTGATTGGTACAAAGCTTTTCCGCCTTGATAATTTTGGTATGCTGGCTTCCAGTAGCTATATTGTTGCCACTTCATGGTAGTCAATTCATTAGTCATGGCCCACATCTATTCTCTCATCTCATTCATCTCGAAAACCAAGGGATTAGGAACAAGAGCTACAATTAGGGCTACGCTCAAAGCTATTTTGGGATATACGTACATGGATTGGGGAGGAGTTAAAGAACCACTAGTCGAAGGAGCCTCAAATTGCGTGACATTAAACTCAGGAAACAATGGCATGATGGGTCTTGGCACCAACTTTCTCGCAACAATGAGGTTATTTTTTGTAGTAACAGCTAGAGCATATGCATCGGGTAGAGTACTTTCACCTTAAGCCTGTAACATCATGGAAATATAAGGTTTGATGGACTTTAAATAGAACATAAATGCCAAATTTGGAGGCGGTCGGCTACCAACAGGAACTCTCTATTAGGTTGAAAGAAATTGTGCATTGAAATCAGGTAGAGCCTCATGAGGAGCTCACTTTATACTGGCCAGCTAATGGTATAGCAAAGATCTATCACCAACATTTGAAAAATGCTTGTAAAATGAGGTTCTGAGCTGGTCCCAAGTTGCAATAGTACTTATTTCAAGAGTCCTATACCAGTTCAACACCTTTCCTTGGAAGGAGGTGGAAAAAAATTTGAGAGCTACATTTTAATTTGATACACCATGTACAAAACATACATCTGCCACATCTTGGAGGTGTTCCATCGGTGTCTTTGACTCATCCCCAGAATATTTAGGGATAACTTTTAGAGCGGAAGTAGGGATCAGGGCCCATACTACAGGGGGCACTTGTGTGACTAAAGGATTGTCGAAGTCCTAGGCTACATAATTTCTAGAAGCCATAGGTATAGGTGGAGCAGGTGAAGGAGGAGAAGGAGGAGATGGAGGAGGTGAAGGACTACCTCGCCAAACTCTCTGGTGCACAGAAACTAAGGGTGGTACGAGCTAGCCAGGGACTCTTGCAGTCTACGACCTATTTACAGGCCAATGACTCATACACACTTATAAGATTAGGCGAATGTGCAAGTTCATGTCCCATCGGGCATGCCAGAAAAAAAACTGTTGACGCAAGATTTCACATGTAGTAGCAGTCTCACGAGAAACTTAGCTATTGGGGGACATGGTGCGCTAGCTAAGTGACCTCCAGGATTTTATCGAAGATGGCTCTTCATTTAGTGGGGGAGGTAAAAGGTTAGAAAAATAAGAACACATGAAAAATAAACTACAGGTGATGTGCCAAAATCATAGAAAAATTTACCAGACCACAGTACAAAATGCAAAGGCCCAAACCACTAAAATGTTGTTTATCAATTAAATTTTTTCAAAAGAACTTTAAAATATAACAAAATGCCCTCTAATTTGCATAGCATAATCTAACAGAACTATAGCCAACACAGAGGAGTCGAGAAAACATGATCTATATATATTTAGCTATGGAAGATCACAAAAGTTAAAGAAAAGGCATTCATACATTATACGAAAATAATAGCATAGGCTAACAGTCTTACTAAATGCATGAAAAACAAAAAAGCCGAATTGATTGGCACAGTCTATAACTTCCAAGTTTAATAAAAATATTACAAAGGCTTTTCCTAGTGCTCGGGAGCTTTTTAGCAACTTAACAACAACCTAATAAAAGAGAAAAAGGTCCCCATAAATAGGCTAGTCCACTGCTTGAATCACCATAGAGAGAGAAAGCCGTGAGAAAAAATCGACACCTTCAATCACCTCGAGGTACCATGGAATAAAATGGACACCTAGAAGTGCACCAATAATGCCCCTCTAGTGAGCAAAAAGCCATGCAGCAGCGGCAACGAACACACGGTGCCAAAGGAGAAAATGCAGAGACTCGAGAACCAACGGTGCAACAACAACTCGAACATACCCAGCACATGAAAATGATGCCACGCGTCGAGTTGACGGGGCATGGAAAAAAGATGAAGGGACGCCTACTAAAAATATTTGAGAGGGAGCCACATGGGCGATTCCAAGCGATAGAAACTGCATGGTGGGCCCAGTTCGGAAAACAGCTAGAGAAAGCCATGCGTCATGCAAACAGAGCCCGAAAAAGGTGAAGAAAAAAGGAACAGAAAAAAGCTTCAAGAGGAAGCCATGTGGGAAATGTCGAAGGATGTGAGCGATTGAATGGTAAGGCACAACCACAAAGATAAAATAAAAACTGTGAAGGCTTATCGGTTTTTTGTGAAACAGTAATATACAAGGAACTAAGATCGGTATAGGGTTTTTCTTTTCTAATGCTACAAAATCCAACCAAAGACCTTATTTCAACATCACCACTATCACATGCACACCAAGAACCAATCTTAGGCTCAAACATCCTGAATTCCTTGATATGGATTCCCCACTCTTCACCTATGTTGATAATGATAAAGCTTTGAAATACTTGTTAGGTGCTTTAGACAAGACTTCTCTCTCCAAGAGGCATGCCTCTTATGCCATGATAAGTTCTGAGGTCAACGTTAGTGCCATTAATGAACATACCATAAGCATGGAACCCTATGATCTTGAAATTCCTAAGTCAAATGCACTTCCTTTAGGGAATACCTTGGACATTACAATGGAAATAGATGATAAAGACAAATTCATTAAAATTGGGAAGTGCCTTGATGATGAAGAAAAAGAGGATCTTGCAACCTTGCTTCATGCTTTCCCTAAAAATTTTGCATGGAAATATTTTGATATGCCCAGAATAGATCCGAAGATAGTCACCCATAACATTGTTCTTGCTAAGAATGCTAATTCTATTCACCAGAAGATATGCAAGATGAACCCAAAGATAGCCTTGCATGTTAAAGGGGAACTTGAAAAACTCTTTTACGCGGGTTTCATTCACCCAATTGATTATTCCCCTTGGATATCCAACATTGTCGCAATTGCTAAACCCGATAATCGTGTTAGGATCTATAAGGATTTTTGAGACTTGACCAAAGCCTCTTTAAAGGATGAATTCCCTCTTCCTAACATTGACATGATCATGGATTCCACTTTTGTACATGCTTTGCTATCTTTTATGGATGGATTTTATGGATATAATCAAATGTTCATCAACCCGCAAGATCAATACAAGACAACCTTCACATCCGCTTGGGGAATTCTTTTTTGGGTTATGATTCCTTTTGGATTAGAAAATGCAGGGCGCTACTTACCAATGAGCGATGATATTAATCTTTCATGATTATATATATATAACAATAGAAGACTATGTTGATAAATCTTCGACCGCATGTGTAAATATAACATGCACTTAAATCTGAAAAAGTGTCTTTGGAGTAGATAGTGGTAAGCTTTTAGGGTTTATCATATCTCACAAAGGCATTGAGGTGGAAACAAAGTAAATATATGCTATCATTAACATGCCACCTACTCGCAATATCTCTCAATTGTGTACATTATAAGGAAGGATTTAAGTCATTCAGACCATTTTGTCACATCCATAGCCGATTGTACATTACCTTTTACACACCTCAAAAACGATGTAAATTTTGATTGGAATGACAATTTTAAATAGGCCTTTGAGAGTTTGAAGGAATAACTTGCAACTCCACCTATTCTACAACCTGCTATACAAAAAAAACCTTGCATCCTTTATATTGCCGCTTCTACCCATGCTCTTGTTGCATTGTTGGCTCAACACGACAGTAATGGTAAAAAGCATCATGTTTATTATATCATTAGGACCCTCATCGATTATGAAACTCGTTACACAACAATCGAAAAAAAATGTTTGGCTCATGTATTCGCTACTAGTAAGTTGTGACATCACTTACTTAATACCAAAATACACGTGATGACAAAGTTTGATCATCTTAGATATATTTAAAAAAAAATAGATCTTTCAAGACATCTTGTTAAATCCAGGTGATTTTGTTAACAAAGTTTTACCTTAAGTTTGTGTCCCAAAAATTAATCAAAGGCCAAACCTTAACTGACCATTTAGTCGGTGCTCCTTCTCCTTTAGCGCTACCTACCAATGATTCTTTTCCTAATGATATTGTGTTTACCATAGACATTCCTACATAGGAACTATACTTTGATGGATCCAAGTGTCGAATAGGCTCTGGTGTTGGAGTTATATTAAGTCTTCCCGTCAAAAATCCTATTCCCTTGTCCTATCACCTCAATTTCCTATGTATGAATAATATAGCTGAGTCTGAAGCATTAATGATTGGATTGTGAGCTTCCTTAGTCATGGGAATCAAAGATATCAAGATCTATGGTGATTCACAATTAGTAATTAAACAAATCAATGGTCTCTATCAAACTAAACATGATAAACTATCGCAATATAAGGATCTCGTATTAACTTTTTTAGAGAATTTTTCCTCATTCACCATGGATAACATCCCTCATAAAGATAATCGACATGTAGATGCAATGCCTAGTGCAACTTATCTTATCTCTCCTATAGATCCTTCTGAGAAAGTCATCTTTACTATCCACCCAATCATGAAACCCTCCATCATTGATAAACCTAAGGATTTCCTTCCCACATTCTCGAATAATTCGTTTGAATGGTATGATGCCATATATAATTATTTAAAAGATGGTACCATTCCCAAACCTATGACCATTAATACCTGCATTCACCTAAAAAATTTAACCACTAAGTACATAATCCTTGCTTATACATTGTATCAAAGATCCTTTGACAAAATTATTCTGCGATGTGTCAAGGATTTTGAAACTCATGTTGCCCTTGAACAAGCCCATTCTGGCACTTGTGGAGGCCATTTTGGAGGAAAAAATTTAGTGTAAAAACTCCTTCTCGTGGGAACTTCTTACTGGAAAAACATGGAAAAATATTGTTATACATATTTAAAGTGATGTCATAAATTCCAAGAGCATAGAAATTTGATTTTTTCTCTTTCTTTTGAGCTCCATGCACAAATCCCTATTTGGTTGTTCTCTATGTGGGGTTTAGATCTAATTGGAAAAATTTCATCTCCTTCTGCTAGACATACATTTATCATCACCGCCACTACCTATTTCACCAAATGGGTGGAAGCTATTCCTCTTTAGTCCACAACTGCTGATGTGATATTTCATTTCCTATTGGAACACATAATTGCTCACTTTGGACTTCCTTCTACATTAGTTTCAGACAATGGGATGCCATTTAAAAATAATGATGTGAAGAAGTTCTTAGAGACCTTTCATATCCAACATTGCTTTTCTACACCTTATTACCCACAATCTAATGGCTAAGCTGAAATCACTAATAAAATCCTCAAACAAATCCTTAAGAATATTGTTAATCTAAACCAAAAAGATTGGCATATGCAATTGCAATATGCATTGTGGGCCTATTGTACAAGTGTTCTCTCTTCCATGGGAAGTACACCTTTCAACCTTGTTTACAATATCGAGGTTTCCATACCTTTAGATTTAGAAATCCCCACTTTACGAATTTCTCTTCAAGGTCTTCTCGATAATGACACCTATGCACAACAACAGTTGCATTAGTTTGAAATGCTTGATGAGCAACACATTAACGCTCTTGAGCACCTTCAAGATTACGGTAAACAATTACAACACAAACATGATACTAGTGTCATCCCTCAGAATTTTAACAAGGGAGATTTAGTTTTGTATGAAAACCAATAGAACACTATGGCTAGCTATGCTGAAAAGGGAAAATTCAGTCCAAATTGGCCAGGCCCCTATGTGGTTGATACAAATTATGGATCTGGTGCTTACACCTTCACCAAATGTGATGGCACTCCCCTCAAAGATCCCATTAATTCCTTGCATTTGTGCCAGTGTTATGTCTAGTCCCTTTGAATAGTGTGAATTATAAAGAAGTGTTGTTAGAGCTATTGGATTATATCCTTTATGCTTTCACATTTCTTTGTTCTTGACAAATCATTATGTATATTTCTTGAACACTAAAGTGATTATTTAATTTAATTTTATAATTTCTTTAGGTTTCATATTATTGAAATTTCCCTCCTATGTGTTTTGTTACTTTACAATCATAAGTGCATAACATAATTAATTTTTTTATTGTATCTGTGAACCCCAATCCTAGACTTGCACAAACATAGCAAAAAAACACAATAATAGGTCCATATGCAAGTTAGAACTAAGATTCCCCATGAAATTCATCTACAATGTTCAAAATAGGAAAAATGAAGAATAAAATAAGAAAATCAATTAAAGCCTATTTAAGTATGCAAATTCTCAATCCCATGGGGGAATTGGTACTAGTTTGATGTGTAAATTGGCCATTTCCCAACTTCTTTGTGTGGTTTGATGATTTTCATGAAGATTGATCCACTTGGTGAGGAAGAACAATGTAATTTCTTGATAAAGTCTGCAATAACCTAGCTATGATAATGGAAAATGCTTTTGGAAATGGATGAAATTTCTCTAAATGTGAAGATAGTAACTTTGCTCCAAGTTGTGGATGATATTGTGGATCCTAAAATCAATAGATAAGCTCTCTATTTATATGAGATCAGGATGGAGGAATGTGAAATAGGATGAATCTGGGATTAAAGATGGACCAATGGCATTGCGCCACTTGTCGAGATGTGATTGGAGGAGGAATGAGTACAATTTGATGAATGTGCACATAAATTCTATTAGATTCAAATTTGAATTTGATGAAATGACAAGTTGGAGGGAGAGAGGAATGGAGTAAATGTCACTTGGCTCAATGCTAAGGACATGTAAGAGACCTTTAATGCCTTGCTGGAAGTATTCATCCTTTTGGAGGGATTTTTGAATTGGAAGAATATTCCACAAAACATGCCCTTTTGAATGGAAATTGATGAATTCATAAATCAAATAAATTGATTTATTGTGCAAGTTGCAAAATCTAGAGGATTTGAGTGATTAGAATTAGAATTAATCATGACTTGATCAATTTAAGTAGAAATCAGATGATTTGACAATTTTGACTTAGATTTTAGGATTTATTTAAATCAAAGTTGAGAGGAAAAATGATTTTAGATTTGATTAAATAAAGATTGATTTATTTAATTAAAGAAGGTGATGTTAGATTAAATCAAATAAAGATTGATTTATTTAATTTAAGGAGATGACCTTAGAGATTTAATTAAGTAATGTGAATTATTTAATTAAAAGAGAGACTATAGGATTAATTAGACAAAATGATTTATTTAATTAATGGAAGAGAATGACTTAATCAGATAAATTTGATTTATTTAATTAACAGATGAAATGTGATGATTAAAAAGAGATAATTCTAGATGAACTGATGTTAGTAAGCTCGGGATCAGATGTGTAGGATCAAAAATGTATATTTTTCGTGTCTAAATTTTTCCCCTCTTTGAAGCAATGCACATGTTGCGTCGGCTCAAAGAATAAGCTACCAAGATCAAAATTTAAAAAAAAACTAATTTTTTGGATGCCCGACTATTGCCCCAATGAGAAGGATTATGCTGGTATACTGCCACCTCGAGATATTGAGTGGAAATGTTTGATTTTCTGATCAGGATAGCAATAAAATGTGAGAGGAGTGGTTCTATTGATTAGAGGATGAAAGATAATTCTTTAGAAAGATAAAATATTTGACATAGTTAATTTTGATGATGTATAGACAATTATCGACCATTGGTAGCCTCGTGTATATTTTGATACAACACACCAATTTTGGATAGAAATGTTAGTAAATATAGAAGAATAAAAAGAAAAAAATGATGACAAGAGGATCCAACAAGTCCATGAAGCATTAAGACTTTATTAGATATGATGATGAATGACGATGATGATGATGTTGATTATTTCCTTATCAGGAATTGGGATTTTAAAAGGGTCATTTACATTATGTTTGATAAAACACATAGGTACGATGCATCAAGGTATAAAGAACAAGGATGGTGTTGTACCTAGTGTGATGTACTTTGAATCGACAATTAGATAGGAGTATTCCTCTTCACACCTAACATAAAAAACCTTATACATAATGCAGTTTAGATATTCTAAACATCTCAAACCAGAATATAGAAAAGAAAGCCTTCTTATGTGGTCAACAAGACACCTAAAACATCTTCCCTACAAACCAAACAAAACACGCATGACAAAGTTATATTACAAGGATATATCCAACAACACAAAAAATAAAAAGATAACGATCATTTCCGCATTCCTTTCTCTCTAAACCATTTCGATTAGGCATCATCGAGAGGTCATTGGAATGAGCGCAAAATAAGATAAGTCAGAAAGACAAAGATAAAGTAAAAACACAAGCTAATGTTCTTTGTATCGCTAGCCAAGACTAAACTACGATGATGCTTGATGTTGATGTCCATTGTAGGAAGTGTTGGTGTTTTTTATTACAACCCAAGCAGACTTCCCAAAAGCTCCTATGAACTTGCCATGCTCAATGATAAAAGCTAAGGAAGTGATTGGCCAACTCAATGAGAAGAATAAATAGTGCTAATTCTCCTACACTTCGAGCTCTCTAAGACCTAGGGGGTGATCCCTATAATATGCTTATTGTATACAACTTAAACAAACTTTAATTTTACATTGAAGAGTAGCAGATAAATTCCTCATCAGGGATAAGTTTAAGAAACCCCCCCCTCAGCAAAGGTGTAAAATCCTGGTGAATCTTTCCTTTTATTTGAAAAAATTAGTAATTTTCCTTGGAAAATCTTATGCACATTATTAAAAAAGTTGTAAAATCCTGGCAAATCTTAATGAATAATTGATAACAAAAAAAAATCACACTAGTGAATCCTAGTGAATAATCACTAAAATGATTAATCATAATGGAAAAATCTTTCCTTTAAAATGTTTCATAGTCGGTCAGTGCAGTTCCTCCATTTTATTTTTATTTTTTTAATATTGAAGTAGGGGCTCAAGAGCGGCAGCCACCGGTGGGTCAATGGGTAGTGCCCCTTGTAGGGGTCAAGGGGGTAGAGCCCCTTTGTGGGGGTCGAGGGGGCAATGCCCCCTCGCAGGGTTCGGGGACAACAGATATCAACGTGAGTGAACATCATCGGTGGGACACTTAGGGATGTCCTACTGATACAACGATGATGATGCATATCATGAACTATTGGCAACAATGAATGATTGAGATCAAACAAAGCTTTGATCAAATGTCTTTTTGGGAGCTTGGCGTGAATATTGTAGATTCCCTTTATGATTCTCTAGAATTACACAAGTGGTGTACCTACGCCTTGGTGGACTCCAGGTGGAGTATAAAAGCCTTATTGGCATGAGTGAACATCATTGATGGGACACTTAGGGATATCCCACTAATACAATTATGATGATGTATGTCATGAACTATTCACAATAGTGAACAATGGAGATCAAATTTTGGGCATCAACAACCTTTTTAAAATGCACGTGCATATAAAGTCATGAAATTGACTTGCAGTAATTCGATTAAAAAGCTAATTGATGGCAATAAATTAAAAACCTATTCAAGGCTAAAATATACCTAAAATGAAAAAGTAAATTATTATTAGTGTTGATATTTCCCAAAAATTAATTGTAGGAATATAAAATTAATGGCAAATTTAATTAATATTTGTAATTACAGTATAAAATACTAGTGAATTAGTTCCAATGATGCATCATTTAAAAAATAATGCATTGGCGAATTAATCGAGACAAATTTATTTTTTGGTAAAAACCTAGCGATTCAACATCCTTTCTAACTTGTATTATTCACCATTTTTAGAGGTCCCGATTTCAAATATTCGCCAATTGGAAAAGATTCACCACTAAATTTTTCCCTTTTCCCCATTAACACTAAAAGGATGAAATCCTTCAAGAAATTGGCAATTTGTTCAAAGACTCAAGCCCTATTAGAAGAGAATCGTAAATACAACTAAGATAGGCCAATAAGAAATACTTGAATTAATATTCTAAAATCAAAGCCAAAGACATGAGAAAAATAACCATGATTTGGATACCAATGCCATATCCTAAAGCACAGAGTCAATAAGAAAAACTTGAACTATAGGGAAAATTTCATCTCAAACAACTATAATCTATATGAATTTCCTTTCAATCCACTCATCTACACCGAGAATCCATTACTACTTGTAAATACATTTGCTAACCTGCATGAACTCACATAATAACTAAATCATTTAACTGATCCTTTCAACCAGACCCATCATTAAAGTATAATTCACAGTAAAGAACAATGAAAATCAATGAAACCAGTCTTTGAGAAATATTTTATTAATAATTCATGCAAGATATTACAATTGGAGAGAAAACTGATTCAAGAGGTTTTCATGTTCAATAAAAACATGCCTATGAACCCCATGATTGACCAAGTTCCTCTATCTGACTCTAGACTTTAAGAAAAGGACTCAAAATTCATACTCTCTTTATTACAAAATTCTACTCTCTCAAATATCAGCTTCAAAAAAGAAATTGTACCTTGGCCCAAAATTCCATTTTATAGAATAAGGGAGCAAAACAAGCTTTAGGATGGAACATACACCTGTCCACTTTCTATTGGACCACAATTCCCTCATATAGTTATATTTTCATTTTACAACTCGAGGGGAAATACATAAGACAAAATTAATCATCAATTGTTGCCGAGAAGAAAATACGCCTTCCAAAAGGCACTTCATTCACATCAAAGGAATATTTAACCGTTACAACACTTTATTCTAGCTCAACAACTATCCTCATCAGTAACTTGCACCCAAAGTCAGGAGAAGTATGTGTATTTTCAAATGTAACCTTTGAGGCCAGACCTGTATTATACTTGACCAAGTCATATTTCTTGACCCTAGTGCTCATATTTCAAACTCATCAGTGAAAGCCTTTTTTCACAATTCAAATTCCACCTGTATTGGCCTTTAAATTATAAAGTGAATATTAAATTCAATCTACCCCTATCCTTTGTTTATTGGCGGGCCCACTATGCCCTCATCCTCATCGTCAATGTTACCCACGTCACTATAACTAGGTCCCACTATGGGATGTTGCTTTCTCATCATTGTGTCGGGGGAACAAGCCCTCAAATGTTGTTGATGATATTCATTCATGCCAATAAGGATTCCATACTCCACCTGGAGTTCATACTCACCTAGCCATCTACATGTCAACACTTCCACCAAGGCATAGGTAAAATGCTTGTGTAATTTTGGAGAATCAAGAAGGGAAACTACAATATTCATGCCAAGCTCTTGAAAAGATGCCCGATGAAAGCTCTGTTTGATCTCCACCATTCACTATTGCCAATATTGCTTGTAGTTTTCATGTCATTGCCACGTGGCGTCTTATTGGGGCTTCCTTTTGGGACTCTCATTTTCTATTTTGGCTATGCTCTACCTGCTTTTCGGGTGCCCCATGCTCAGTATTAGTGTCCACACATCACTATTTCGTGCACTGCTCAACAATTTTATTAAAAACTTGTGAGGTCAGCCCTAGATGTTCTGGATTTGAATATTTCATCTTCATCTAATGGTTAGAAAACCTGCACATGTAATAATTGTTAATCATAAAAGGGGGACTAACTAGTAAAATGGGAACATGACCCTCGAGGAAGAAGCTTTAAACATTTGTCTAAAATTATAACATTTATGATCCCAATACGTAGATAAAACTTAAACAGAGTCCCATCAAATAAAAAATTGATAATGCAAGTAAAAGGGGGCTGGTAACACAAATGACTAACAAGGCTCAGACCACAACTTATGCAACTAATAATCCATAACAATAGGTCAATGCACGAATAGAACAACCAAAGCCACGAGAAGACCAAAAGCCAAAATTTGTGCCTGAAACCCAAAACTTACCCAAGGGCCCGAAGCACAAAAGACATAGGAATGAGAATATATTCAAAAATTATAAAGGCTCCATTAGTGGCTTCAACTAGAGATGTATGCCCCCCATGGGCATAGCAAGAAACAAAAATATTTGGAGAGTAGACCAACTATAGAGAAGACCAAAACTAGGGACTTTTTTGGACAAGAAAAGCAGACACAACAAAATCAAACACACCACACCTATATACACTAATTACAAGACTATAATTTGTACATAAAAAAATGGAAAAGAGCTATTCCAAGAGAAATAGTATTTCAAGAACTGTCCATGTATTGGAAGTTCTAGAATTTCACCTATAAGGGATTACAAGAAGTACAAATCCTTCCCATGTATGTGTGTAACTGTGTATGGGCCTAGTCATATAAGGGATCAAACTTTCCATGTTTTCCTTTATCCTTCGATCTTGCATGCCAGAGCAATACCATCGCTCCTATCTCGAACTTTCTTTCAATTTCCTTCTTGTCAGAGAGGTGTTTTACTTGAAGTTGTAGTTTTTCATTCCTCTTATGAACTTCTCTTTGAGATTCATCCATTTGATTCAATTATTCCATCTTGTGCTGCATTTCATCGCGCACATCATCATCATACTCTTGGACAAACTTATACATTTTCAGAAAATTATTTTGTGGTATATGTGCTTCTACCCCATAGACTAGGTTGAAAGGCGAATAACCAATTGCTTTCTTGATAGTTGTCCTGTATAATGCCAACTGCAACTTTGAATTCCAAGCCTTCTTATTTTTCTCAATCATTCACTTCATGATCTTCATTAAGCTCTTATTGTTGGACTTTGTCTATCCATTTCCTTGGGCGTGACACAGAGAAGAATATGAAATAGTCATACCATACTAATTACAAAAATCAATGAATTTCTCAGACCTAAAACACATTGTGTTGTCTGAAATAATTCTCTCAGGTACCCCAAACCTACTTAAGATATTATTTGTCAAAAATCAATGACTACCTTACTTGTGGCCCTTTTGGTTGGGATTTCCTCAATCCATTTGGTTAAATAGTCGGTTTCCACTAATATCCATGCATGTCTGCCACTAGATTTTTCAAATCTTTCTCCTATGAAATCAATGCCCCAATGCTGGAAAGGGGCCGGAGTAGACACTGGCCTCAATGGAAAATTACTAGAAAAATTTAACTTCCTAGCAAACCTCTGGAAATCATCACATATTTTGACATACCTATGAGCATCGTTGAATATAGTAGGCCACCAAAAACCAGCTCTTAAAATATTGTGAGTTGTTGTCTTGGCCATGTAGTGGCCTCCACAAGCTCTTTTATGCATTTCCACTAATAAATCTTTTGCTTTCTTGCAACTTTATAGTTCTCCACTAGATTTCATTATCAATATCAACATATTTGATTGCTTGCATCTTTAAAGTTCTCCTCTCATTGTTAGGAATACCATTAGGACATTTCATTGTTTGCAAATACTCAACAATCCTTCTATACCAGCCACAAGTTTGCATATCAGAGATAGGTGTGACATTCCCTTGTTCTATCTAGTTTATTTGATTAGCCTCTAAGTTGGTTTCAGCCATTAATTTGGCTAAGCCCTAACCCCTCACAAGCTTTATGATTTGTATGTCAATATTAAATTCTTGAATCCTATTTATCCATTTGCACCGCCTTCCTATAGTCTCTTGTTGAGTGAAGATGTCCTTAACTACAATTTTTGTAACATACGAAACAATAGTTGCTCCCATGAAATAAGGCCTAAAATTCTTGACCACTTTTACCAGAGCATATTCCTTCTTTTCTATTATATCATAATTTAATTATGTATCCTGCAATGATTTATTAAAAAATGCAATTGGCTACTCAAAACCATCACTATTTTTCTACAATAAAACCCTAGCTATAGTGTGAAAAAAAGAAAAGGTAAACAATGGAAAAGGTTTTGAATAATCAGGTGATTTAAGAATAGGGGCCTGCTTGATAGCATCTTTAATAGCTTGAAAATATTTAGAAGGGTCCTCTGTCCATATTATCTTTTCTCCCTTTTTAAGAATCTTAGATATTGGGTGGATAGTCTCAACAAAATTTGTGACAAACCTTCTTAGAAAATTAATCTTCCTGAAGAAAGATTGAATACCTTTTACATTTCTTGGTTGTGTAATTTTTTCAATAGCTTCCACTCTTTCTTAATCAATTTGATCCCCATCCTTTAAGAGAATATGCCCTAGCAGCTTTCCTTCTTTTATCCCGAACACACAATTCTTAGGGTTTAGAGATATCCCACTTTCCAAGGCTCTAATAAATACTTTCTCTAAGTGAGAACAATGGTCATCCTCCTCCTTTCTATGAGCAGTAAGATCATCCTGATATATTACAAGGAATAGGACAATAAAATTTGCAAAGGCTACATCCATAGCCCTTTGAAATGTTGCACCAACATTCATTAATCCAAATGGCATTCTCACATAAATATATGTTCACCATGGTGTAGTAAGAGTAGTCTTGTACTACTCAGACTCGACCATTACCTGGTTATAACGAAAAAAACCATCCATCATAGAGAGTAGTTCACATCCTGTGACCTTTTGCAACATAGCTTCTATATTAGGCAGTGGGTAGTTCTCTTTCAAGGAAGCAACATTCAAATTTCCAAAATCAACACACAACCTAATATCCCCATTTTTATTTCTTACAGGTACAAGGTTGGAAACCCAAGATGAATACCTATTGGGCTTAATGATACCAGCATCCCTTAATTTGGCAAGCTCCTCCTGCATTTTGGGTTGTAGGGTTGGATTAATTGGCCTTTGTTTCTGCCTGAATGGCTTCATATCTGGCTTTAATGGGATTTCATGATGGAAAAGATCCTCCCTATATGCTTTGAGGTTGTCATATGACTAGGAAAAGACATGTTTCTACTTTCACAGTAGGGAAATTATCATGTTTCTAACATGAGGCTTCATTTTCTTTCCAATATAAACATTTTTAGGACCACTTTATGTTCCCAAATTTATTTCTTCTGAATCTTCCTTATGAGATGGTGTCTTCTTAGTGCTTGACCTATCAAGGCCATCAAAAACCCTCTCAATTGAAACCAAGCCTCGAGGAATGGTATTTGTTCTCAACTGAATTACATCATTCCCAAACAGGGTCTCTTTTCCATCAAGTTTAGTTACAAGTGAGCCAAAGTCAATTTACTAGCTCTCATATTGATCAATACAATGCCAAAACCTCAAGATATCAGTGTCATCATCAAATACCTACCAGTTATAAATATTGTCCAGTACAAAAAGCTTAGTTTGTATTTCTATTTGTGAAATACCGTCAAAAATGCCATCATCTAAATTAATAGCTATGTTGGCCAATAAGTTAGCCCTGGTATTCTACCGCCTCTCGATCCATTCAATGCCAAAAGCATCAAAGGTTTCAATAGTGTCCCATACTACATTTCTATATTTCCTATCTTTTATCCTTAGCTAAAAAATAGGATCTAATATGGGAGACAACCAACTTAGAGCCCCCCAATAATTTTAATGCCTTGATGTCATGTTTTGAAGCCAACTTCAGACCAAGTAGGAGAGCCTCATACTCAGCAACATTATTAGTACAAGAAAATTATAGCAAGAAAGAGTACTTGAATGTTTTACCTTGAGGGGAAGTGAAAATCATTCCTGCTCTTGAGCCATCTTTGGAACATTCTCCATCAAAGTACATTTTCCACAAGTCATCTTTTGATGATTCATTCAACACTTCCTTATCAATGGGCGCAAGGTGGACTTATCCTTCTAATTTATTCTCATCAACATGAAATTTTTCCAGATCTATCTCCACAAAATTTATTCTAACAGGCTCTAGTGGATCTTCCATCTCCTCGATCATGTGAGGGGCTCTCTTTTCCATATTAAATTTAACATCCTTCTGCTCAATAGAGAACGTGGCAAAAGATAATTCAGACTGTATACTCCTACCAATGGAATCACTCCAAGGCCAAGATAACAACATCCCATTAGTAGGTGGGATATCCACCATTGTAACACTCATGTGTAACTCCTTCTCAGGGAATGCAACAAGTCTATATGGAACATCATTTATAATCCCTATAACATGACTTCTCGATAATCCATTGCATAGCACTTACCATATGTACTATCTAATTTCAAGCCCATTGCATGCATTATCTTCACTGACATTACATTATTAGAAGCTCTTGAATCAATCATACAATTTCCTAGCATTTTTCCATCAATAATCAAACTTAAGAAGAACGGATTCACATGATTTGGGTTAGCCGTGATGGTAGTTCATAGATATATTTGAGGGCTATCAATAGTCACTTCCTCCATAGTACCTTTCTTTTCCTGATCCTTATTTGACTCAGCTTGATCAGCCATCACCTTACTCATTTTACTTGTAGGAATGCTATTAATAAGTGCAACAATTTTATCCTTATGTTCATCTATCTGCATCATTTCCAAAAATGGGACAGTAACCTTGACTTCGAAAAGTACTTGAAACATGTCTAGTGCAGTATATTTTGGTAATTTAGGAAAAATCATAGCCTTAGATATTACCTTCTCATTTCCTCTTGGAGTTTTATCCATATGAAAGTGTTGATCATTTACCTTAATATTTTGGGAGGAAGCTTCACCATTCACCTTGGCTTTATCTAATTTCTTTGCCCAAATCCTATGTTCCCTAATTTCCTTGGGCTTTGGATCTATATTCTTTGCCTCCACCTTGATAGCTGCCCCAATTGCATCCTTCTCCTTTATAAACAAGCTGTAGGGTTTGCTTGAATCCCCTACAACAGTTTTGTTTATTAACTGTATATTGTTGCTTTCCCTAGCAACTAGAGTAACCACATACTTTTCAATCTCCTCATTGGATGGTTTTCTCAAAACAATCATCATCATCTTCTTCATTTCAAAAAACTTTCCGGTGATGTACATCATTCTATTTTCTTTGGAGATCAACATCTCTCCCACATGGCTCATCATCTAAAGAATAATGCTCATAAGCCAAATCAGATGGGCCTAGCAAGACATTAGTCATTGTATCCTGATCATGGGGAGACTGAGCATCTCCCTAGTCACCTTGAGATTACACCACTGTTTGAGCCACTGCACACTATTTCGAAGAATGTGGCATCTCACACACCTCACACGATGGTAAATTTTATGTTACATTTGCAGAGTGCTTCTACAAGGGATCAAGTAGAATTTGATTATTTCTCTAATTTCCCTATATGGGCTTCCCATTATTCTAGTTAGTTTTGTAAGGATACTCTTGTAGCCTGGGAGGCCTTTCATTCATTTGGAAATGGGGCTTGTCATTCTTTTCTTTCTTTTGTAGCAGGTTAAGGACCTGATCTATCTTTTCATCAGCAACCATGGGTTTTCAACCTTCTCAGTTTGGTTTCTTGTACCCTTAGAAGCTTTGGATCTTCCCTTCTTCCCACTTTTCCAAAATCTCTTCTATTATTTTAAATATTTACTTCCATCTTATATGCTTGTCTCAAATTTTTTGGATCTTTATCTCTCAGTAAATAATGCATTTTAGCATCATAAGCATTACAATATACAACTAGGCAGACATTTTCATTAGGCCTTAAATATGCAGGAACTCTTGTCATAGCTTTCTGAAAGCATGCATTAAAATCAGTAACCAGTTAATTATATCCCTTGGTAATATTATTGAAAGCATTCAATTTGAACCTAGGGTCAGTCTGATCTTTGTATTACTCCCTAAAGACCATGTAAAATGCATCTCTAGAATCAATACTAGCATCTGGTAACCCTCTATACTAATCTCTGGCATCCTCAACTAACGACTACATGAAATATTTCATTGCTACATCATCATTCCATAATTCAAAATCTTCAACAAAACTTTGGAAAGATTTCAAATGATCTTCCCCACTAAAAGAATTATTACCTGTAAACTTTGGGAGATGTTTGCGTGCATTGTTAAGGACTAGATTGGGATACCCCTGAATGTTGTCAAAACACAATTGTCTATATCTATCAACATGGGGTGCTCCCATGGAATGTCCATTTCAGTGGGTATATTGATGCTCAATATCCTTCTCATCACCTCCCTTCGTATCTTTTCCATTACCACCATCATTTTCTACTTTTACCACTGCTTTCTTCCTCATCCTTCAAGTAGGAACTATCATTTTTATGACCACCTCCACCTCCACCACCTAGGTTACACCGCCACCCCTTTAGGGGTCTACTTTTCTAAACTCTTACTTAATGACTCATTTTCCCTTTGTCCTGAACTAGAGGCCTCAGGGGTAGGTGTAGACATCTTCAAGAAAGCTATCTTTCTTTCCATCTTAGCATTGGCCGCCTCTATTTCTACCTTCCTCAATTATTCCTACAATTGATCATTTATCAATTGTAGTCTCAAGATTTCACAATTTGGAGGGGTATCTAATGATCCGGGATCAGTTTTGACCCCTTTGTTAGCAACAGTAGTGATCTCAACATTGCTCTTAGAATTAAAGAAACCATGGGAAATTTTATTAGACTGATCAATAAAGGCCTTCTTGGATCCAACAAATGGGTCAAAGGCTTTAAAGTTAGCAGGGATAGAAGAAGTATATGTAGTTGTAGCAGAGCTCCCCATAGAAATTGTTGCTTTAGGCACCTCACGGATCCTTTCAGCAGTTGCCCTAGCTACCGTTTCTTCAAAGCTCCTTCGCTTAGCAACATCTTCTCTCATTTTTTCCACCTTTTTCCTCTGAGCATTTGTCTCGAGCTGCTTGTCTTGAAATATTTCCATATCCTCCTTTCTTTTATTTTCCCTACTATCCTTGGCCTCCTGCAACCTCTTTTCTTCTTCAATCAAGGCTTGCATATCCTTATCTATATCAATCTCATTTTTGAGGATATCTCCTGCCTCACTTGGGGCAGGAGTATAATAAGGTTGATCTACCTGATCTTCCTCTTGAAGAAAAGATGCCTCCTCTTTCAGAGAAGCGCCTCATGGTTTGAAATTTTTTCCAGTGAAAATAGACATAGCACTAGGTGTCATGGCCTCTGGGAACTGTTTATCTTGTTCCAAGAAACCCCATCTTTCTTCCTCTCTAGACAAATCATGTTCACCATCACAAATATTTTCAATAGGAAAACTACCACAATCCACATCATATACAACAACTTCGGAAGAGTCTCCACTGATAAAAGAAATATTTACCTCAACATTTAAAGTGGGAGATGAAACCAACTCACCTACTGTATCGTTTACTTTCACCCATCTTTTGTCCTTTCTAGGTTCGAGTTCTAGCATTGGCTCCAGATTCTTCTTTTAATAGATTCTAGCCTTCTTCATGGCTTTTGGTACATGAGGATCTTCCTTTGCACATTGCTTTAGGTAACTTATATGAATATTTGTGTTCGATATATCAGAGTCGCCACCCAAGATTTTAGGAATTATGAAGTGATTTCACTTCACTCTTGCACTCATGAATTTTGATAAGATCTTAAACATTACTCGACACACTGAAAAAGAATGAACGAAGACTAGACTCATGTACTAGACATGACAAATATACTAACAATTTAAAACAATTCTTCTCCAATAGTGAAGAATATCTTGAAAAGTGACTCTGACTATACCAGATCTGCACTAGAGACTTTGAATTTTATAGGTCCCCAACAGAGTCGCCATTATGTTGGCTTTTTTATTACAAATCAAGCGGACTTCTTGAAAGATCTTATGAAATTTCCACATTCAATGATAAAAGCTAAGGAAGCGATTTTCCAACTCAATGAGAAGAACCAATAGTGCTAATTCTCTTACACTTCAGGATCTATAAGGCCCAGGGGGGGTGATCCCTTTAATTTCCTTATCGTATACAACTTGATAAAACTTTAATTTTACATTGAAGAGTAGCAGATACATTCCCCATTGACACTAAAAGGATGAAATCCTTCAAGAAATTGGCAATTCTTTCAAAGACTCAAGCCCTATTAGCAGAGAACTGTAAATATAGCTAAGATAGGCCAATGAGAAATACTTGAATTAATTTTCTAAAATCAAAGCTAAAGACATGAGAAACATAACCATGATTCAGATACTAGTGCCATATCCTAAAGCACAAAGTAAAAATAAGAAAGAACTAAAGTACAGGGAAAATTTCATCTTAAACAACTATAATCTATATGAATTGTCTTACAATCGACACATCTACACTGCGAATCTATTACTACTTATAAATAAATTTGCTAACGTGCATGAACTCACACAATAATTGAAGCATTTAACTGATCCTTTGAACTAGAGCCATCATTAATGTATAATTCATAGTAAAGAACAATGAAAATCAACAAAACCAGTCTTTGAACAATATTTCATTAATAATTCATGCAAGATATCATAATTGGAGAGAAAAATTATTCAAGAGGTTTTCATGTTCAATACAAACATGCCTAAGAACCCCATGATTGACCAAGTTCCTCTATCTAACCCTAGACTTTAAGACAAGGACTCAAAATTTATACTCTTTGTATTACAAAATTCTACTCTCTCAAATCTCAGCTTCAAAAACAGATGTTGTACCTTTTCCCAGAATTCCATTTTATAGAATAAGGGAGAAAAATAAGCTTCAGGCTGGAACATACACATGTCCACTTTCTATTGGACCGCAATTCACCCATACATTTATTTTTGGATTTTGCAACTAGAGGGAAAAGACATAAGACAAAAGTAATCATCAATTGTTGTGGAGAAGAAAATCAGCCTTCCAATAGGCACTTCATTCACATCAAAGGCATATTTAACCGTTAAAACACTTTATTCCACCTCAACAACTATCCTCATCGATAACTTGCACCCAAAGCTGGGAGAAGTATGTGTATTTTAAAATGTAACTTCTGAGGCCAGACCTATATTATACTTGACCAAGTTGAATATTTCTCGACCCTAGTGCTCATCTTTCAAACTCATCAGTGAACACCTTTTTTTACAATTCAAATTCCTCCTCAAATGGCCACTTGAAACCAATAACTTGATTAATTTTTATATTTTTTTCTGCCACTTATATGCTACTACATTATTTTATTTCCCAACACACATTGGCCTTTAAATTATAAAGTGAATATTAAATTCACTTTACCTCTATCCTTTTTTTATTGATGGGCCCATCATGCCCTCATCCTCATCGTCAATGTTACCCATGTCACTATAACTGGGTCCCACTACGGAATGTTTCCTTTTCAATGTTGCATCAGGGGAACAAGCCCTCAGATGTTGCCGATGATGTTCATTCACTCCGATAAGGATTCCATAATCCACCTGGGGTTCATACTCACCTAGCCATCCACATGTCAACACTTCCACCAACGCATAGGTAAACTACTTGTGTAATTCTAGAGAATCAAGAAGGGAAACTACAATATTCACACCAAGCTCCTGGAAAGATGCCCAATCAAAGCTCTGTTTGATCTCCACCATTCATTGTTGCCAATACTGCTTGCATTTTTCCTATAGTTGCCATGTGGCATCTTATCGAGGATTCCTTTTGGTATGCTCCTTTTCATTTTTGGTTGGGCTCCACCTGCTTGCCACATGGTCCATGCTCGGCATCAGCATCCATGTGTCACTATTCCGAGCACCGCTCAATTTTTGTATGAAAACCTTGTGAGGTCAGCCCAAAATGGTCTGGATTTGACTATTTCGTCCTCATCTGACAGTTAGAAAGTCTACACATGTGATAATTTTTAATCATAAAAGGGGGTCTGACTAGGCGAACAGGAACATGACCCTTGAGGAATAAGCTTTGAACATTTGTCTAAAATTATAACATTTATCAACCCAATATGCAGATAAAACTTAAATAGAGTCCCAACAAATAAAAAACGATAAGGAAGGTAAAAGGGGGATGGTAATACAGATGACTAACAAGGTTCAGACCACAACTTACGCAACTAGCAACCCATAACAACAACTCAACACATGAATAGAACAACCAAAGCCACGAGAAGACCAAAAGCCAAAATTTGTGGCTAAAACCCAAAACCCCAAGACCTACCCAAGGGTACCAAGCACAAAAGACACAGGAACAAGCATATATGGAAAATTTATAAAGGCTCCATCAGGAAGGATGTATCCTAGGACATTTTGTGATCAAGTGATGATGAGATTTGACTAGATGATAAGCTATTGATACTCTGAGTTGACTAACTTTCTGAGTTACTAACCTAGACTTGAGACTTTGACTATTAGGTGTTCACTTTTGAACCTACTAGACTTGCTTCTGATTGCTTTTCCAAGGGGTGAAATTGATGGTGATTTATTATTAGTGATGATTATTACGAGTGAAAGGTAGATGAGATGGATGTACCATTTTGGGTTTTTCAAATATTTGAATGTTTTTGGTGTTTTTCAAAATATTTTGAGGTTGTTTTTGGGGTTTTAAGATATTTCAACTCTTTTTTGGATTTTCAATATTTTGACCAGGAGACTAACTTAAAGACCTATCCTAGGTTTCTCAAGAGATGATCAACAAATTAGCCTTTCCTACGTTATAAATGAAGAGACCACATAGTTTGATTGACACATACTTGACTACCGATGATATGGACAAACGGGTTGCTCAATTATTTGAAATGGATGGTTAAAGGACTAACATAAAATGCTTCAAGGGATGATCAAAGATAAACCTTGCCTATGTTCAAGCTTAGATATTATGTAGTTCGATAACCATTTTTTTTATGTTTTCTATTTTTATGAGTGTTTTTGGGTTTTCGCATGATTTTGATGATTTGGATATGGATATGTGATAATATTAGTGCTTTGTTTTTGGATTTTGTTGAAAACAAAGATAGGTTTAATTGATCAAATTGATGGATTTGATGATGATAATATTGTTGAGGATACACAACAATGCAAGGATAGTGTTAAGCAACACGAGGATTGGGAAGGATATCCTAAGATGATGATGGATTGGTTGGATTTTACTAATCAATATTGATGATGATAATATTGTTGAAGATACACAACAATGCAAGGATAGTGTTAAGCAACATAAGGATTGGGAAGGATATCCTAAGATGATGATGGATAGATTAGATTTTGATTGATCAGGATTTTGAAGCTTGATTTGGAACAAAAGTTGTTTTGAATGATTTTATGTGACGTTGACATGTAAATTATATGCAGCTGATATTGATTGTTTGGATTAATGTTCGATAAAAGATAAAGCTTGATAAGGAAAATCATCTCATCAAAATATGCCATGGGCTAGTGATTTGGCTATTTTGCTCACAAGTACTTTGACCAATTTGATTTCATATTTCCCAATATTCAGATCATCACATAAGTTAGAAGACATAGATCAAGATTTACTCCCGAATTAAGATGTAAATATCTTCCCCCAATGCCTAGCAATGTTGAAAAGGCCATGGGTGGATTCTTCGATAGATGTATGGATGGATGGATATGGTAAGCATGCAAAGAATGCAAAGAAATTATCTTGTGATAAGATAAGGTATTCGAAAAAAGGATGCTCATTTGGATAATGCTTCAAGGCTCGGATAATGCTTCAAGGCTTAGATAATGTTGACTTGGGTGGATCAATGAAAATGACCCATGTCAAGATGTTTACCATAAGCAAGTGTAAAGTGTGCACCAAACTTTGTCAAGATGAAGATAATTTGGACTATGGATGTATATGGATGAAAATGGATTAGAAAAATGGTTGTCGGATGAATGGATTTATTATGGATGCGATGGATGGAATGCTAGATTTATTAGGTCCATATCCTACACTTGCACAAACATAGAAAAAAAACACAATATTAGGTCACAAGTTAGAACTAAGATTCCCCATGAAATTCATCTACAATGCTAAAAATAGGAAAAATGGAGAATAAAATAAGAAAAGCAATTAAATCCTCTTTAAGTATGAAAATTCTCAATCCCATGGGGGAATTGGTGCTAATTTGATGCATAAATTGACCCTTTCCCAACTCCTTTGTGTGGTTTGATGATTTTGATGAAGATTGATCCACTTGGTGAGGAAGAACAATGTAATTCCTTGATAAAATTTGGAATAACCTAGACATGATAATCGAAAATGCTTATGGAAATGGATGAGATTTCTCTAAATGTGAAGATAGTAACTTTTCTCTAAGTTTTGGATGATATTGTGGATCCTCAAATCAATAGAGAAGTTCTCTATTTATAGGAGATAAGGATATAGGAATTTGAAATAAGATGAATGTGGGATTAAAGATGGACCAATGGCATTGTGCCACTTGTCAAGATGTGATTGGAGGAGGAATGAGTACATTTTGATGAATATGCACATAAATGCTATTAGATTCAAATTTGAATTTGATGAAATGACAAGTTGGAGGGAGAGAGGAATGGAGTAAATTTCACTTGGCTCAAGGCAAAGGACATGTAAGAGATCTTTAATGCCTTGTTGGAAGTACTCATCCCTTTTGGAGAGATTTTTGAATTGGAAGAATATTCCACAAAAGATGCCCTTTTGAATGGAAATTGATGAGTTAATAAATCAAATAAATTGATTTATTGTGCAAGTTGCAAAATGTAGAGGATTTGAGTGATTAGGATTAAGATTAATCATTATTTGATCAATTTAAGTAGAAATTAGATGATTTGACAATTTTGACTTAGATTTTAGGATTTATTTAAATAAAAATTGAGAGGAATAATGATTTTAGATTTGATTAAATAAATACTGATTTATTTATTTAAATAAAGAAGGTGATGTTAGATTAAATAAAATATATATTAATTTATTTAATTTAAGAAGATGACCTTAGAGATTTAATTAAAGAAAGTGAACTATTTAATTAAAAGAGAGACTATATGATTAATTAAACAAAATGATTTATTTAATTAATGGAAGAGAATTACTTAATCAGATAAATTTGATTTATTTAATTAAGACATGAAATGTGATGATTAGAAAGAGATGATTTAGGATGAACTGATATTAGTAAACTCAGGATCAAAAATGTATATTTTATGTGTCTATAGTATCTAACGAAAACTTTAACAAGTTTTTAATTAAATCACATAAAGCTTTGTTAAATCATGAGGACATTAATTAAATAATCTCATACAGGTTATTTAATTAATCTCATTGTTATTTAACATTCACACATTAAATCACAACATATAACACAAAATTGCATATATATATATATAAAGTTGTAGGTACATGCCAATAAAATATATAGTGTCACTAAGACTTGTAATTACCAGATCCCTCGGGATCTAGTACTCCCATTGTATCTGTAGCTAGACATTGGGAGATGATCATGCATGATCGCAATCGTGATCCACTGAATCTAATCATGAAATCCATCCCCTCCATCTGCCCAGGTGCCACTTGATGATCTCCTGCTATCTGATCCCTCTCTTCCTATAATCAGGCCACCTCTCTCTCTAGTCTCTCCACCTCTATCAGCACCTATGATGACTCTACCTATGATATCATCCTAGCTCGGTGGATATATCTCCTCAAACCCTCGTATGCTACTTGTAGCCTCACGAAGGGTCTCAACATCTCTTGATCTCGCTCCACAATCAGTGGGGGCTCATAATAAGATTCCACACCCTCTTCATCAAAAAGTGCTAGCACTATCTCTATAGCCACTTGACAGTAGAGATCTCTCTAATCCTTTGTGGGCCCTACAAGATAGAAATAAAATATAATCAACACACATCATGATATATATATACATAACATAAAACATCACAACATAAAGTACATGCATAACATAAAAAACATCACTTATATCTCGAGTAGGATAAGGAACCTCAATCTCATCTTGTACATGGGGCATGGATGTAGTTCTAGCCTCTCCTTGGTTGTATGTCCTAGTACTTGCCATTGTTGTTGCTACTTAGGATCTAATCATATGAATAGGTGAGGTCTCTCCCCACTTATATCAATCCTTAGTTGTGGCCTCTCATCTGTACTCGGGAGTGACTCCTCATCCTCCTCCTCATCCTCCTCATCCTCCTCCCCTCCCTCTTGTCCATCATGATCTGTGTCTGCATCCTCATTGTACTCATCATAAATAATGTCAATAAATATATCAGTAGCCCTATAGCGTGCCTCCTCAGCTCTATCCTCCCTCTCATCCCCCTCATCGGGTACTAGTCATGCATCCCCTACTAGCTCATCGATCGAAAATACTAGAGTTGGTCATGATGCTATCCACCACTCCTCATGATCCCATGTGGCACCGACGTCATCTACGTCAGAGACTAGCTATTGATCGTGATCAGAATAATCAGAGTCACTTTGGAAAACATCCTCTAGTGTGAACCGTGTCATGTCACTAGGCCTCTGGGCACTCCAAATGGATCTCCTAAGAGATAACCATGGTTGAGGTGGTCTCTGAATCTATCCAAGTTGTCTCATCACTCGATTATAGTAGAAGGGACACACTATGTGATCATGTCATCCAACCAAAAATCTATCCAATATAGTCTCCTCATCTATCTAGTATGATTTGGCCACTGAAGTATGAGTTGATATGGTCTCTATAGGATATCCTCCTCCTCTGTTCTATCGAACCTCACCCTCCAAAAGTGTATATCTTTGTACTACCATAGCCATCAGAGAGGATATCAAAAAGCCTAAGGATACCCTACTACTATCGGACATGGGAAACTAACTATTCTAGTGCAAGTGGTATGCTTCAGGCACCACACCTGCACTAGCATATAGTGCACCATACTATCTAACTCCTAGAATAAAAATCTCCCTAAATCATAATATAAGTGTGCGAGGATGCACCATCCCTAGGCATACACTATCCCATGCACCACCATACCTCGTATTAGGTGTACTAGCCTACCCTCTAGGTGTGTTGCTCATCCATCTGGGAGATGAACCAATGCAACAATGTGCATCATGATCTATCTCACTAGTATCGCTCATGAATAGAGTAATAGTGTGAGGTCAATCCATCCCGCAACACTTTCATCATGCACTGGTCCATCAAGGCAATATTGCATGTCCGCCTGCTGCTCATGAAAGGATCAACCCCTTTGAAGGCGCACTTGCTCCCCCAAAATAGGGACTCAGAGTATCTAGTGTATGTCCTCTAGTGTGATGGTCATCTCTCCTATGGGAAGGTGAAACATGCATGTATTTGCATTCCAATGCTCACACAATGCCATCCACATGGGATCATGGTACCTCATGGGAGGCATGAGGTATGCCCAATATATACCAACCTCTTGTAGGTGCTTAGTATCTGCCACTGACATAGTAGGGGCTAGATCTCTTAGAAAAATCAAGTGTCTCCACCAAGACAATGACGAGATCATGTGGATACCTATCAAAATAATCAAAATATTTTCTCTAAATCATCTAATCTCTTCAATTTTTCTCTAAATCATAATGCAAGTGTACTAATGGTGTCCTAGTGTGCTTTTTCTAAGGCCCTAAAAAATTTAATACCCTTTTGGGATACTTCGTGAAGAAACATCACACTTTGCGAACAAAAGGGATAGTTTGCGAACAAAAGAGATACTTTGCGAAAAAAGGGACACTTTGCAAACTTTTATTCCAAGATCCTAATTTAACCTAATTATGCATATAAATCATCTCATAATTGAATAATAACAAAGTAAAGGTGTCAGAATCGACTCACCTCATGTTGCCACTCACCACTAGCCACCTGGTCTCGCAATGCATCCAATCTCGTAGGTGTAAAATCTTGTGTGCTCGACATCTTTCGCTATATCCTCGTCACTCTTGTGCTACACAAAAGGTAAATGGACAAGTGAAAAAATACTCCTTTTTCATTCCTTTTGCTCTATTTCACTTTCTCATATGAGCACATTCATACCTTTACCATATTAGATCTATTAGTGTGCTTTTCATTCAAATCAACATACTGGGTGTTGATGAGCTTCATTTTTTATGGTGATTGTTGCGTCAAAACCATGTTTCCACACCGTACATCATCACTCACCTATCGTTATGTGGCATTGTACCTTGAAACTCCCTTGGATATCTGTGTTAGTATTCAATGTGGTTAGATTGTTACCTTGACTCCACCTCCGTAAAGCAAGTGAAATCAAGGGGGGCATACATCTACCCTCGAATCTAATCTCTAGGAATTAGATAAGAGGATTTTTTGAATTCTAATGAATTTTTGTTGTAGGGTGTGGCTCCTAATGTTGTGATTTTGCAAATAGCTACACAAGGGGCTTCATTCTCCCATCATTAAATGACTATCCTTTAATGAAAACAAAGTGCATTGTTTGTTTAAGAGTCCTTTAGCTTACATATGCACGTAGAGTCATATAGGTGCTAAAGTGGGGGCTAAATGTTACAAAATAATTTATATACCTTAGAATAAAAGGACAATTTTGTGCTCGTTTTGGTCCTACTTTAGGTACCCTTGCATCAATTACCCTCCTAAAACAACATTTATAGGCCCCTAAGGCTCGTTATTTTTTACTTTGAGGCCTATTCTAGCTAAGGAATTATGCAACCCCTAATAAACAACATCAAAATAATTTGAATATCACTAGTCCCACTTCAAAATCCCTTGGTGGGACTAAGTCGCCCAAGTTGGTGACCTAGTCCTTTTTAGGGATTTTTGCATTTTAAAGCGAGAAAAAGTCTATCTTACTAAAAATTTCTGATGGGTGTCGGCCTCTTAGGTCAAAATTACCAACAATTAAGTTTTGTTATTTATAAATACTTTTTTTTCGATCATTTTGCCAACTCTCTTGGTCATTTTTCACAAGCAAATTCAAGAATCAAGTACAAAAAATATTCCTCAAGAAATTTCATCTCCCTTTCACAACAAAGTTGAAGCTTTTGGAAGCAAGCTAGAGCTTTTGCAGGTCTTCAAGCTAACTTCACACTCAAGATCACGTATTGTCAAAGGTTGAACATGGATGCCTATGGAGAATCATGGAGAAATCTAGGATGAGGAGGTGCAACTAGCCACCAAGTCACACCTAAAGATTGTTTTCAAAGTGACTCCATTTTCTATTTTCGGCCTATCTTCAGATTTGAGGTGATTTTATAGGTTTGAGTCTGGATTCCAGCAAAAAAGCAAAGTGTTGACCATAGACCTCTGTGTCCACTTTTAGTTTTCCCAAAAAGCTGAAAGGGACTAGGTTGCCAATAGTGGCAACATAGTCCCACTGAAGGTTTTTGTCAGATTTTTTGATAGATTTGAGCACCCAATTGGCCAAAACGGAGCCCAAAATATTTTACCAGAAAAGGGACAAGGGTGCTCAACATGGCATAAGTGTCCCAGTGGGCTTAAAACTTAGATTTTTAGAGGTTCCTACAACTTCCACTTCGATCTTTAGCAATTTCCAGGTGCACTTGTTTGATCTATTAAGTTATCTTGCTTTTTTTAGTCTTTGTTTTATCTGTTTTTGTATTACATCATGTGTTTTCAAAAAATATAGATTCTCTTAGTTTATGTTCAATAGCTAGATTTATTTATCAGATTTCAGTATTTAGCATACTTCACATTAGTATTTCAACCACATTTAATCCCTAATATTGAATGAATCACAAGATTTATGCTCCCCATAAAGGGACACCCTCTTCCTTCTAGGTGAAAACCCTAGAATGTTTTAGGGGACCTATTCCTTTACCAAAAGAATAAATTTTGTAGCTCAATGACCAAGGGGCTTGTTGGTAGAAAATAAAAATTTACGCCACCCAATGAGTGGCGATAGAGCGAAGATTGGGTGGCAGAATGGGGGCTACTAGGTGGTGCCGCTCGAAGTAGTAGAATGCTTGGACCTTGATGAGACCGTGAGTAGGGGTTGAGATCTTCGTGGAATGAATGTCGATGACAATATAGGTGGTTGGAAATGGTCGGAAAGTGGAGAGCTCGGTCGGAGAGAACATGAAAACTGGTGAAAGGCATGACGCAACTGACATGACAGATCCGACAAGGACATGGTATGGGTTAACAAAAAAAATTGCACACCTGTGAAGGAATTCAATGGGCCGCCAAAATATTTTTGTTTTGATTTTTAATATTTTCTTATAATTCAGAAATTTAAAATCAAAGAACCTATGTATAATGCCAACAAAAATTAAAGACTTCAACCATAAATCCGTAGAATATAAAATGTGAAAACCTTAAAAAAATATTTGACTGCCGAAAGTGAAAAGATGCCTATAGAATATTCAAACCCTTTATGCATGCCGACTACGAAATATATATGCCAAACTATATAAATATTTTTCAAAGCCCCACAATAAAAATATTTTGCCAAGACTATAGAGAAAGCTTGATTTTTTTTTTTAAAGTCTGCAAAACTAAAAAACATTGCCTCATATTCTTACTGTTGAATGTACTATGCAAGTCGCAAGGATCGTAAAATTACCCAACAAGTTATGAAAATCTTTGACAGTCCCCAAGTGAAAGTCCTTGATTTTGATGATTTGGCAAGTGATCCTAGGGATTTGAGGCCTTCTAAGTGTAATGGTAAGGTCAGAGAGGGCTCAATCTACTTCAAAAATTAGTTGCTCCTCGATTGAAGCCAACCAACCTTTAGTGAAAACCTTCAAGCCTGTAATTTGAATCTCCTTAGCTCGACTTTTTGATTTGAGACGAGTCTTCAATGTCCTATGCTATGATACCATGTAAAAATTATGGATGCACAATCACCCTATGAAGCTGCAGTCTTCAAAGGGTCTTAACCAAGAAGATTATCACCCACATGGGAAAGTGTAGCAACTTGATCATGCAAATGAGATTCTATTCATGAGATATATTTTACAATGTACAAGTGCCCTATGTAAATAGACATGAATAAGATGTAGTATGTGATATGATGTTGACATGTCTCTCAATCCAACAACATGTGACAACTAACTAACTACCTAGGAGAATGTGAAGTCTTGGATAAGGCTTCTAGAGGGAATCTTATTTCCTATGCAAACATGTGAATGGGGATGACCCTACTATAACTAATTACCTAGTGAATGCAACCTAGGAATAATCGAATAAAGTGACTAAGTAGACTTATGCAAGTGTAATTAAATATTAATTACACCAACACTTAGAAAATTGTACTTATAAAATTGAAGTATTTGAAATTTGATTGGAGACCAATTTATATAAAATTATTCATCTCAAATTTTACTTTAATTTAAATACAATTAACCATAAAAATCTTCTTATAATCAAATCCATTTAAAAAGTATTCCATTTATAAAACTTTGAACAAATACTATAATTTACAAACCATTCATAATTAACTTTTCAATAAAACATTTAGATGTATTTTTAGTTATTCAAATGTTAAAAGAGGATTAAAGGAGCAGATAAATTGCATCGAGGGATATTTTATCTCAGGCTTCCATCATATCATACGTCAAATTTAATAAACTAGATAGTGACCGTATGGACCCACTTGCTTCGTGGTCGTTGAAATATCCAAATTTTCGTTGTTTTTAAATTTTGAATTTGTCCACATCTTTAAAAGATAGGCTGGTCATTTACCACTCTTCGAGCGGAATTTGTTGAACTAGATTATATTTGGACTCATAGAAGTCCATTTTTGCCGTGCATTTATACGGAATTTGAAGATTCGAGTTTGTACAACATAACTCGATTGGAAGAAAGCTATTTCGTCATTTAATTACTCACACTGGTAAGTGAAAGAGTCTAATCTGCCTTTTCTAAACAGAATCCCGTGTACTTCTTTATTCAGGATATTTTTACGAAATTCCTTTTCCTTAATGTATGGATGGCTTATCTTCAAATGATCCAGTTTACAGTTTAAACCCAAACGAAGTCAGAGTTCAATTCAGAACAAAAATAATTAGCTTTAGTTTACAATATTTGTATTAAAAGATTAGATTGTTGTGTCGCCCTGGAAATGACGTCTAATGGATAATTTGTTTTAAGACAGAGTTTCCTTCGAGCAAAGCAGAAATGATTAAAGAAATCGTGCCTGTTATAAATCATATCGTAGAATGCATTTTAAACGAAGGAATAGGAAGAAACACGTGATCTTTTAGCTCGCAAGAAAACTTTTTTCTGTGTCTCGGAGCAAATGATGATGACTGTGTCATTGGGAAATAGGTGGTCCCTAGCCACTACCATGCTTACAGTTGTTAACAGTGCTAGAATTAATACCATTATCATGGAGACCGCAGAGAGAGCGTAAGCCAATGTCCGAGCAATGGGATGCTTCACTGTCTCTGCATATCTCAGTGCGGCCACAGATGTTGTCGTAATTGGATACGCGCATGCCCACCAGATCATTGAAAATCTCCGTGCGCTGTCATGGAAGAAATTGATTCTCATTATCTGAGAAGGTGAAGGTGAAGAAAGTTAGTGTAGTTACTATTGGAACTGAATAACTTAATGCAAATAAATTTCAGTTATGTATTGTAATGCCTGACGATACTCACCAAAGCTGAGCACAAGAAAAGTGAGAGAAAAAGCAGCATCTTGGAGAACGTATCGAACGATCCTGATATTGCCTCCCACGCCAAGCTTGCCGAGCTAGGAGCGGCAATAAACAGAAAGAACACTGGGCAGATCTTTCTGGAAACCGTTATGTCCGAGGATAGTCTCTGGTAAAGCGTGATGAACACGACCGCATAATGAACTAATCCCACAGTAAAAAAGAACAATGCAATTTCCTTCCAATCTACTTTTGTTGCGATACGGGCTATCACGAAATTTCCGATTACGGATAAGTGAGTTGAAGGGTTTGCGACACGAGCCAGAGACCTCTTTCCTTTGGTGAACCATTGACCGTAGATTTTGAGCTCTAAGATTATGATGGGAGCCATAAATATACAACACAGCAGAGGGTGCACCTTGTCAGGAGCCTTGTTGGAAGGAAGCCCCAGCCTTAACAACATGCCGGCGATCCACGGTACAAAGAAGTAATTCACCCTTACACGATCGAAATACTCCATGCGAACAGTCTCGAAGTGAAACACGCATTTTAATAGGTACGCTCCCGATATTACAAGAAAACCTAATAAAGCAATCAACCACAGCCCAAACGTGAAGTAACTGGGGAGTTTGAAAGGGAAACGAATAAACGACAAGGGGTTCTCCTCTAGAGCTTTCCAAAGAACAGTTTGGCTGCAGAGGCCGAGACATATGTGAAAATGTCCTGAATGAACTCGTAGCAGAAACGGTAATTTGCTCTGCGACTTGGTGTCCTTTTGCTCCTGTTCTTTTTCACGTAGAACAGTTAAAAACATCATCATTTACATACATTAAGCCTCATTTCATAATGTAAAATGAACTTTATGCAGAACAGCTTACCTCTTGGATGGATAAACAACGTTCGTAGATGTATAAATTATCTAAAGTAGGTACATCTTTTCCACTACTTCTATCTTTAGGTGACGGAGGCCAGCTAAGGGAGGTTTGTCTTTCCGGAAATGAGAGACTGGGCAAGTCTGAGTAAGATTTACCTTTACTCAACTTTTGATCTTCATATGACTTATTCATGGTATTTCTTGATAGGTGCTGGCCATTGTAATTCCCCGAAGAAGATACAGAACAAATTTGCTTGATCGCAGATTGCAAAGAAGCGCGAAATTCAGCATCACCTGGAGTCTTTGATTGCTCCAGAGTACTATCTTCAAAGGGTAGTGAATTCATCTCGTCGTTTTGAATATCATTTGCTATTACAGGAATCTTGTAGTCCATCTTCTGAAACATCGAACGAGCAAATACCTAGAGAACTCTATTCCTTTTATGGACAGACCAAAGTGGAGGTACAAGACAATTTGATTTTGGGCATATTCATACACTAC
The DNA here is from genome assembly GCA_007115665.2 of Sequoiadendron giganteum. Taxonomy (NCBI): domain Eukaryota; kingdom Viridiplantae; phylum Streptophyta; class Pinopsida; order Cupressales; family Cupressaceae; genus Sequoiadendron; species Sequoiadendron giganteum. The sequence goes on from CM021106.1 coordinate 564,002,549, forward strand.
ATGACATGCGGTACCAGCTGTAAGTTATAATTTCGACTTGCATTCGAGAAAAAATGTTCTATGCACACAAGAATATCTAATTTTTGTTTTAGATTTAAAACAGCTAAGTTGCGTGCCAAAATTCTCTTCCTGAGCTTACACGAAAACATGCTAGCTGTTTAGCAAAGCCTTGAATGTTTCGGTCTATGTTCTATTCTAACGACTTGGCAAAAGAATTGCATTGAAAATTTGGACAAAGAATGCCATTTACAAATCACTATTTCCCATGTGTTTCAAGTTTGACAATTGGCCAAAAAAAATTATTTTCTTGCTGACTTTGAAGAGAATGATCAACACAAAACCGAATTTAAAGAACTTTTTTTCTTATGTTAGAGTCAATAGCATGTTTATATCTGCGCACATTCCTATGCTCAAGTTGACAGGAGAAGAGACGTGATTTACATTAAAAAATGAGAGTTATTCCCACACCGACTAACATAGATGTTCTAGTCAAGCACAACTCTTTTGCAATTTGCAATGAAGTGCGGGCCATCAAGTGTCCACGTCGGCCATGAAAAGTGAGCACATTGGTCTATTAGTAGCTATTTATCCATTTACGACAACCGACAACATCTACATATTCGAGAGGAGCCACTTACTTCAAATGTTTGCTGATTAGTGAAATGAATATCTGTGCTTTTATGGTATTTCTGTACATAGTGACGAAGCAAAATCGAGCTTATAAATACGGCCAAGATATGTAGTAGCATTTTTCTAGTTTTAATATTACGGTAAATTGAAGATTTTCAATTTTTAATAACTATCAAATAAAATCCCATATATTATTAATCTTGATAAACAAGAAAATGTTTAACCCTGTTAGTTCTCCAAATATGAATGGATAGAAACATGAGAACAAAATAAACTGTAAAGAAGTAAATTTCTTAGATAAATAATATCATTTAGCCTAATAATGCCCAGCTGAGTACTTCATAAATAATTGTTTCCCAAACAATATTTAATTCGGTCCTCTAATTTATTACGTAATTTCTACGTAACAGACGTCTTTCTCATCTCTCAACTTTTTAAAGGCAAGTTGCATTCTATTGTGACATGGTGATGGGGAGGATTTATCTCTATGTTCATTTCTGCTGTACAACTTTACTTAGCTAAAAGTTAAAGTACATACCAAAGCTAGTTAGTCGACAGAAGCATTCGTAGACATTTTAAACCATGATCAAATACGTGTTGCACATATCATGTTTATAGTCTTTCATTGAAAGTCATCTAAAACTCTATATTGTCTGATAGTATACTAGAATATCACTTTCCTTTATGGATAAGATGCATCAATGATGTTTGTTTAATTTCCCACATATCTAATCTTTAGAAGTCACTCTAATGTGTGCGTCATATTATGTCGTATGATTCGACCCTACATCAAATTTAGGTCATATTTTCAGATTAGACCACCTTCAAGTTTTAGGAGTGCAAACCGAGATTCTACACTCATGTAATTTTTTAATTCACTAAGAAATCAGACTTTACATTAGCATCAAATTTGTTTTGCATGATTATAAGAATTTGTTTTCTTCTATGAAATGTAAGGACAAGTTAAAAGGATTCTGTTGGTTTTCTAATGGTTTACATAATATATCTTAATTCCTTCTAAATTAGACGCCTCGTCTTAATAATCTAGATAATGGATGTACTCTAATTTAAATTTTAAATTTTTATTATTAATTTTTAAAAGGTACCTTCTCCTAATAACCTTGTGCTCACATTTTCAATATTTATCACTCTATTATTATAGAATTTACCTTCAGTCTTCTAATCTATTTATGCAATATTTATAATGATTGATCTTATAATATCTAAATGACATTTCTTATAATACTATGATGCTACAAGAAATTTACTTATTTGATCAATCTCCATTCTCTATAACCTTTATTCTATTATATATAAGATACATATTGTTTTACTAGAACTAAACGTAAAATAGAAACCATTGCACAACTCAAGCCTTGTCATTTACTCCATGATCAATGATCTCCCCTTTACAATCTTGAACCATTAAATCAACTTGATATTTAAAACATGATCATATAATATAAGTGAGCCTTAGCATGTCTTTATTAGACTTTGTATAGAAACACATCTTAATTAATCTTAAATAGTTAATTTTAACAATCGTCAACTTTGATTCAAACATTTCAACCTGAACTTTTGATCTTAATATGTTTTTCTACACTATTATATCTATATTAGATTAACTACTATGTAAGAAAGAGCTAACGGTTTTTTATCTTAGATACGAACTTTCAGAATAACTAACACGCTAGACATTGAGGGGCATTCCCATAGATTTAATCTGTAAAATACAACAACCTAGATCATTTCTTTACTCATTTAAATTTGAACCATCGGTAATCTAAAGATTTACTTAAAGTACCAAATATGAACATTGTTTGAGATACATGAATAAAAGAATAATGTGGAATGGCATGGCTAAACTTGATCAGTTGTAACCCAAAATAAGCCATTACTGATACATCCCCATAAATATATTAATTCTTAATGTGCATATTATGAACCAAAATGAATGCTTATATGCTTATGTTATGCCATCAGATTACAGATACTTTAATCCATGCATATAGTGGGCCCAATCATTATAGTCCTTATTTTAATATTTAGGCTAGTAGCTTTTGTTAAGGTCATGAGCTATGCGAGTGAGGACAGTATAATAAGGCAGGGATTGTATGTTAGAATCGTGACTTGATGTCTAAGCATGCTAATTTTATATGTAGAATAGGCACTGTCAACTTAGTATGGTCAAATAAGTAATGAGTAGAGACGAAAGAGGCCGACGAGATTAATATTAAAGTAATTACTTAGTTTGCGTGGTCGACTATATGTCACATCTGGACAATGAGAAAATCCATTATGTCGATCTTTCCATAGCCCACTTGCTATCCAAGGTCAGCAAAAACTTCCGGATTGCCAAGGGAGAATGATACCTCCAACTTAGTTAATAACGTCAAAACAGAAAATGTTCAGTGAATGTGCGAGCGTGGTTTCATTGAAACTAGACGGAAAAAGAAGAGTTTACAATGAAGCAGCTATTTGGTTTCTTATTCTTCGAAATTCCAAAACAAGAAAATATATTTTACAAACAGATACCGTGAAAAAGATATCTTCAAAGTAAATTTAATTTTTCAATATTTTTATTTTTAACTTGTAAAAGATATTATTGGACAAATTTATGAGCTTAGGTTGAAATATTTTTGAGTGAGAAGGATTGAGGGGTACCCATTTCACCAAATACCTTCAAAATATGATTTTCGATGTCATTTCTTGTGATGTTGCGGCATGAGATTTAACAAGATTTGATCCCTCATGGACTCTTTTAGAAACATTTACCTACATGAATAGACCAAGGACTTATTGATGAGTCATTACCTTTTACTTTACCTTTTTCTTTAAATTTATACTTTTCTTTGATGTTTTCTATAATTTTATCAAATATATATTTATAACATTTAATTTGATTTATTTGGAATTAAAGTAATTATTATTAATTATTATTTTTCAATGTGAATTAATTTTTTTTTCATTTTTGTATATTTAATAATGATCTTAATCTAGACTAGATTATGTGATACAATCTTGTTTCAATTGAGTTGTATGATGTAACTTAATATGTTAATTGAATATTTAATTTTTTAACCCCAAAATTTTACCATTTTATAAAACTAATTATTACTTTGCAAAGTTAAGTGTTAAATATATCAAATTAATGATAATAGTCATGTATTCAAGGAAATATCTTAGGTCATTTGAATCCATTATATAGCTATAAATGAACCATGTGAGTTAGTGTTAACTTAAAAAAAAATTAAAATTAAAATTTTCTGTCTAGGTGTTGCACTTGTCTACTAGTATGTGAGCTTTACATTTTTAAATTTTTTTTAGTATGTGGATGTTCATTTTGTTTAAATTTTAAGGCTTAGATATCATCAAGATAAGCAAATGATCTTCTCTTCATTTGGAAGCAATCCTTGTTGTGGTTCTTAGCATAGCTGAAATCTAAAAGCTAGATTAGAAACAAAATTTAATTATTGTTAGAATGTTCAAATTAATATGCACATAGGTTACACTATCTAGATTAGACTGCATGACATGAAATTTTATATGACTAAGTTACATAATTGAATGTAATCCATAATAATTTAAATACTTCACATATAATTGTCACATCTAATTGCAAGTTTTTATTTAGATAAAAATTTAAAATATTCTACAAAAAAATCTCATCCAATCGTCAATAAGATCAAACCTCTACAAAATATAATAAAGAATATCATTAATAGATTTTCAGTTCCCCCACTTACAATTATCATTTTTGAATCTAATATATTATTTATTTGATTTGATGCTTTAATTTTTATCCAAAATAATGTAAATTATTATAAAAAAAAAGTGTGTTTTTCACATAATTATTGATATAATTATATATAATCATTGTTGTGCATGTTTCCAATGAAACCTAATTCCATTTACATAAAATGTAAATGAGCATCTACTTATATTATATAGAAATAATAAATTAAATTTTTAAATATTATTTATATATTTTTTTAAGTAAAAAATTAAATTATTTTAATGAATTTTAGTTTTAAAATTATTATGGACAATGACTAGTAGACCATTAAATGCCCTAGTGATGGCATGCTTCTCAATTGAAGAGGCTTTGTGAGCTCACCTCTGCACTCAGATGAGTAATTTGATCATTGCATGCATATCCATGCAGGAATTTGGTCCTTTCAGGTGGCTTGTCAATGCTTTTCCTTTTTTTCTACTCCCTTTGGATGTGCCTATAATTGATATTTTATCATAGCCTTAATTCTTGATTTATTTTTGTTAGTGTATTCTACTCTAGTTAGGCTAACTTAAGCCTAGGTAGGTGTTGGAGTTAATCCCTTGCATTGAGGAGAGCAACTCACCACCATTGCAAGATGAGGAGTCCTCTCCTCAATCCATGGAATGAGTTTGGTCATCCTCATTCAGTCATCTTCTCCATCCATGGCATGTGATTGCCTAAACTTGTGGCATACATTTTCTCATCCTCGTTCTTTATAATGAGGGTTTGAGCTCATTGTTAACAAGTAAGCTAATACAATATTATGTAATTGTTCAAGTGCTTGTTTTCTAATCTCCTAGATAGATTCCTAGTTTCTAATATGGTATCAGAGAATTAGGTGGAGATAGTGCAAGCCTTTAGATGAAAAAATTATTTTGTATTTTATTAGATTTGTTTCATTTATGCGAGATAATCATCTGTAGGAAGTTTGAAACAGGATTTTTTATTGACCCAACAACCCCATCCAGTCATTTGGAGGCTCCCATTATCATTTCTATGCATTGACAGATTCGAGCGACCCTACCCTTGTTTCAGATTTGGTGTTTGGCATTTTAGAGGCAAAGAGGCACAATTTATGTTTCATTGTTGTTTGAAGGGTTTGAAATATATGGGAAAGACTATCATTAGCGTTGGGTTCCCACACCCTCTCCCAATGCATTGATTCTACTCTTATCTTCTTATCATTAGCATTAGGTTCACACAAATTTAGATCGCAACTCACACGAAATAGAGCCTATGGATTGCTTCCAAATTAGGGCATCTTATTTCTTTTTGTTTTGAAGATTTCCTAGTCTTTTTGGCTACCTATTGGAGGTCGATGCTTTTGGGTCAAGGAGGAAGGAGCCAACACACATGTCAGGAAGAACCAAGCACGTAGAGGAGAGAGGGAGTTGTTATAGGCAACCTACAATTTAGATCCTCAAAACCACATCTTCTCACAATCTACTTGCCATTGTTGTGGCCACCCCTACTCTGTGGCACCCCCAAATTTGTAGAAGTTGATAAACCAACCTCACAGACGCCAGTGAACACCTGTAAGAAATAACCTGTCACAAAGAAAGAAAGATGTTCCATAACTAAAAAGATGCTCTACAAGCCTCAAGAGAAAAATGCATTAAAAGAATAAAATAATTACAATTAGATCAATCCTTAAGAAAGGAGATCAAAACCTAAAAGGAAACCCTATTGTGCACACTTAATAATTAATAAATAATTAATTATTAATGTCCCTAAGTTTAGCTTAAGTAAAACTAAAGTGATAAGTGACTTCATTAATTAGCCAATATGATTAAATTAATAAAGTGAAATAACTTATTAGTCTAACACCCCCCCTTAAGATGAACTTAGGAAGTAGCTAAAACACTAGGAAAAGATGCATGAAAGAAAAGATGGTTCTCGACAACAACGCTTGATTAGGTACCCATGTACAAATGCAATGCAAACTAAACCAAATAGGGTAGAGGAGAAAACCACATAGGAACAAAACTCCTCCCCAAAATAGGATGCAAGAAACAACTAAGTGCTAAAAGATGGAGGACTCCATAAGAGCCCCCTAAACCACCAAAAACATATACTAACAAGGGAAAGAGGATTCCCTTACTAGGATCTTAGGGTTTTTCACCCTAAGAGCACTTGGTTTGGGAATGACACTCTTTCCTCTTTGTTGATATACTTTTGGTGATTTCATTCAAAGGGTAGGATGGGGTTATTGAGGAAGGTTGTGAATGTGTGTGAAGTGTGGCTGAAACTGAAATAAAATGATAATAAACTAATCTATGAAATGCAAACAAAGAAATATGTAACTAATATGTAAACTATCTAAATGACCTAAATGTGTAAAAACATAAAGGAAACCAGAAGTAAGAGAACTTGTGCACCTGGGTATTGGAAGTTGTAGATGACTGGGCCTAGAATCTTCAAGAAAATGCCTAAAATGTGCGAAGGGACATTCCCGCCAAGCTGGGTGACCTAGTCCTCTTCTCGGGAAAAGTTGTCAGAACAGGTTTCTGTGAAAATGGTGTGCAAAAATATGAAAGTCCCCGAAAAAAAAATTAGAGGGACTAGGTCACCATTATGGGTGACCTAGTCCTCTTCTGGGTTTTTAGGAACTTGAAAGAGGGGATTGGAGCTCTCGGTTTGCACTCTAGTTCCCAGTAGGTGTCTAGTTCAAACTCTGATGAAAATGTGCAGAGAGAAGTCTCCAAGGTGGAACTAGAGATTTTTTGAATTGGATTCCTTTGATGAGTTGAGAGCACCTTCCAAGCACCTCAAACCTATATAGAAAGACCTGCAAACAGATGCAAAAGACCAAGAGATTTATGGGGTTAGGAAATAGGGGTTTGCCTAAGTCAAACCCGTTTGTAGGTGATTAAACCCAAATGAAATTAAATCAAAGGAAAGCATGATTGAATGATGAACTTGAGAGGAAACTTGCCAATCCTTTGTTGATCTTGGTCTACAACATGCAAGAGAAACTCCAATGGAGATAGCCTGAAAAAACCTAATGCTTGTTTGCTTGCTTGGGAAATTTTGAGTGTGAGAATGTTTGTCAAGAGGAGTGAGAGTGGAAGGAGAGAAAAATGAGCTTGTTAGGGAAAAATGAGAGCCAGGAGAAAAAATGAGGATGAAAACCCTTATTTGTACATTCAAAATCCTAATTTTCCTGAAAATGACTTATGATACGCTGACCTTATGGTTTTGGGGGAAGATTCCCACAAGTTTCATGTTTTAATTTTGATTTTTATGCCTAAAAGGACTAGGTCACCCCCCACTTGGGAAAATCCAAGTGGTGATCGAGAATAAAATAGTGGTTAACGAGGTTTATTAGCCTTGCCTCCTGAAACACACTTTAATCAAGCCTAAAAGTACATTAAGGGGACAAAATTAGCATTGAAAAGGGTTAATTTAGGGTTGATAAGCCTCAATAAGTGTGAAAATGCATGACAACACTTTACAAAACTATGTCATAAGGCTTAGGAAGGTGTAAGAAGGTGTTATTTAGGTAAATTATGTTGAAAGGGTCTTAGAAAAGTGAGGAAATGCATTACAACACTTCACAACACCTTAGTAAAACACTATTAGATTATTATTGAATTGCAAGCTTACAAGACTAAAGCAAGGTAAAACAAGGCAAAATCCAGTGGAAAAGGCAAAAATGAGTGAAAAAGTGCCAAGGTATATAGTTTTTGGTGACACATTTAGCCCCCACTTTAGTGAGAGTGTGAACATTCTTCAAATTCACACTAAAGTAGTTGAATCATTCATGTGGAGCGGGATCTAATGCACTCATGCTAGTAAGGTGAGATGACTCATGATCAAGAGGGATGATCAAGCCCCCAGGATCAAGATCCCATGGCAAATTAATCATAAGTATAACAGATCACACAAGGAGTGATGTCAAAACGGTGAAGAGAGAGAAAAGGAATCGAATCAAGCTATGACCATTTGTCCAGCTAGTTGTGGATCAGATCTAGGTTGTTTGTCCGAAAGGTAAAGATGTACTCACTCTAGGCCGATGAGACTTTCGATTGTTTGTCGAGTGAGAATTCCAAAAGGTGGTGAGATACATACACACGGTTCGTATGCACTCAAACACAAAACGGTGGCTATGGGGAAAGTTGTGCTGGTAGTTGTGCTTCCTGCTAAACCATACCAAAGTTAGACCTCCTAATAACTTTGATAAGGTGCCACAAAAGATAAGGGTACCATTCATGAGACAAGCGAAGCCTTGGATGCTTAGAACCCATGAACAAGTGCAAGATGCAACCATAGGCATGAAAGTTGTGTTATGCAAGGTGGCAATGTATGCACGAATGCAAAAGGGTGCAAAATGCCAAAAATGCAAAAAGGTATAATGCAAAAGGGAATGTTCGAAGGAGTCATGTTTAGTTCATGTGAGGTCTTTGACTTAGGGAACATTATGTGTAGTTTGTCCAAGAGAGGACCAATCCAAGGATAGAAAATTCCCAACTTAGGGGATGCAGTGTGTCGCATCAAGCCACTAAGAGGAATTTAATATGCTAGGATAGATCACTTTCATGAAGGAAATTACACCCAATGTCATCCACCAAGTGAGAGACTCATCGTGTGAAGTGGCAAGGTTGAACTAGGAACCAAGGAAAGGAAAATACAAAAAAAATATTGTTAGGGTATGCCCCCACTTTAAAGGAATTTCTACACACTGTTTTGTGAGAAATTGCTTTGAAATAGAGAAAGGAAAAAGGAAAAAAGGAAAGGAGAGGGACATGAGAGCCTACTTGGAAAAATTTATGCCAAGTGGTATGTTTCCAAGTGAGGTGTCATGGAAAGGATAGTATGTCACATGCGAGCAACCTATGTTTAATAAAACTAAAAAAACACATACATAATAAAACCAAAACATATTAAAATTTAATTCATTGGATAGCTCGTTCCGAGGACTACCATCTTCCAGTTGGGTTTGTGAAGTATCCTCTGTTTTCATCCTCAACCCAAGCTTCAAAGGGCAGAATTCTGCTAAAATTTGGTGGAAGAGGGGGAGAAGGGAAAAAAAGGGTCGTTTGAGCGAACCCCCCTTCGAACAAACCCCCCTTCACTCGAAAGGGTGAAGGGGGGTTCGTTCGAAGGGTGGTTCACTTGAACCCCCTTTTTTTTGAATTCCCCATAAGGGAATGTGGCATCACAGGGTTCAAGTGAACCCACCATGCAAAAGGTGGTTCACTCGAACTAAGGGTTCAACTGAACCCCTCTTTTGGGTTCATGTGAACCCCCTAGATTGAACGAATCCTTTAAAACATGGAATTTTCAATGTGTGAGAATTTTCTCAAATTTCCTTCCTCATAAAATTTGTACACCACTATTATGGGTTTACCCCGTTATGTGTTTATTGCATCCATTTGTATGAATAAGATGGTGGTCGATACCATAATAGTCTTCCAAGTTAGATGAAGGGTTTATGTTGTTTGGAGAAAGATTGGTTGTTGTATAAGAACACAAATCCTTTTTAGTTTTTTGTGTTTCTCCTTCATGAGGAATGGGAGAGATATAGCCCCCATCACCACAATGAGGTAATGGTGTTGATGTAGAACCAAGTTGATTATAGAATACATAGGGTGGTTTTGGTATAGTTCGTGAGGTTTCACAATCTCCTTTAGAGGGAGGAGTAAGACCCCAATTGGTTTTAGAACTTGTTTCAGAACAATAACTGGTTGTGTATGACTCTTTGGACCAAGAGAGTGAGATTTTGGAGTTTTTATTGGAAGGAGATGTAGAATCTAATGAACCCCAATGATCATGAAAGAGTTTTTTTGTAGGTGAGGGATTAGCATCAACTTGGATAAGTTGTGATCTAGGATTGAAATGATTGGGGGAGTTGGAAATGTTGTGATGAGTTGATTCATAGCTTTGTGCATCAGCATCAACCGTGTATCTCTTGTTATTATGTTGAAATTTCATTATACGGTGAAGGGTAGATGGGACTCCTTTCATAGAATGAATCCAAGGTCTCCCCAAGATAAGATGGTATAGAAGGGGTCATTGCATGATATGGATAGTAGTAGGAAACACTATTGGTCTGACCTTGATAGGTAATGTGATCAACCCTAGTGGTTGCCGATTAACATTGTCGAAGCCACGAATATGACCATCATTAAGTTGAATGAGATTTTTGTCTATGCCAAGTGTGTTTAGGAGGTCCATGTTACAAATATTAATGTCCGGTCCATTGTCTATGAGAGTGTTCTTGACTAGAGTTTCATTAATGATCACCTTTATCATCAAGGGATCATTCTTGTGTTGAATCTCATGTGAGGGCAAGTCATGTTTAGATAATGTGATGTCGGATTGGGTTACTTGCATGGGACGAGAGGGGGGTTTGAGATTGTTCGATTTGATGTAAGCTTCAATCTCTTCCTTTTGTATTTGTGCCATTTTTTGAAAGATAAATTGGACTATACGCTCACATACAAATATATCAGCAGGAGTCTTTTTAAGGTCCTCCACACAAGGAACTCTAATGTGAGAAAAGGGAAATGGCTAAGGAGTGGTGGGTGATCCCCTAAGTGTTTGAGTCACTAAGTTACAACTTAGTGGCTGTGAAACATTATTATGAGGAGATTGCATCATGGATTTCAAGATATCTCTTAGTTTTTTATGTGAATCACTAATGGGAGGAGACTTAGGAAGCTCCCTAATTAAAGGAGATCCCACTTGTGTGGTCATAACCTCAAAAATATTGTCTTGATTTGCATGATTCATTGGTGAAGGGGATTCTAATGTCACTTGATTATCTTCTCCTAGGGAAGGTTTGGTGGCTAAAGGATAGGTGTCAAGGGTCACATGTGCTTGCACCATGATATTCTCCCTAGGAGGAGATTTTTTAGAAGAACAATGTAAGTTGAATGTTCTTCACATTCAAAGGTTGGTTCTTTTAAAGGGACTCCATCACAAGTAGGAGAATGACTAATGGCGTAAGTTTTTTGTTTAAAAAGGGGTTCCCTAGAAGGAGGGGGACAACTAAGACACCCATGAATTTGATCAATTGTATCTTCTATCAACAAAGTATCATCTCCACACCTAGGAGAGATACTAGGATAAGGAAAAATATTATTGTCATGATTCCTTATGGTAACATTGCCTTTTTTGTGAAGAGAGGTAAGAGGAGAGAAACACATAGGATTCTTAGAACACTCACTAATTGGTTCTTCTGACACCATAACCTTTGCATCACCAAGAGGAGAGAGATTAGGGGAAGAATGAATATGATTGTTCAGAATGTCCAAGGTTGTATTCTCTATCACTAAAAAACTCTCACGAAGAGGGAGAAGGGAAGGTTTCTTAGCATATCTAGATGTATAAGACACTAACATTGTTTGAACAAAAATAAAAAGCATGTGTAACCATGCCATGCAATTTTTTAGCAAGGTGAACAATGTATATGCAAAAATATAGAACATGTATATCCAATATATGCTAAGTTTGAAGAATGTAAACAATGCATATGAAAGAATGAAAAGTACTTTAAGAAAACTTATGCATAGTTTTGTGAATGTAAAAAGTGTATAATAAGAAGTGAAAAGTACTTTAATGAAGATTATGCATATTTTGAGAACTGTAACCATATTCTAGATCTAATGATGAAGGTATATCAAAAATGACTACCCTAAAATGATGATTTTGAGTGAGAAGCCAAAAACCTATGTTCACAGAACTTTCCAGACTTATAGTATATGGTACTAGGAAGTATGGGAATCCCATAAATGAGGTTTCAAAGGTTGTAACAGGAAGTTAAAAATTTGAAAAGGGACTAGGTCACTCAGAATGGCAAACTAGTCTGAACAAGGATTTTTTTTTCAAAATTTCTAAAGTTTTTGAGAGGTTCTTATGTGTTTTAGATTGTATGATGCAATCCTAAGATGAAAATGCATAATTTTTGAGTTCATCAATGAAACTATATATGCAAAAATGCAATTTAACATTAACTATTTACTATTGCTCTTTCTATAAACCCTAGGATGGAAAAAAATAAAAATTTGAATGCAATGCAATCTACCTCCTAAGATGAAATACAAAATCAGAAAGTTAACTAATGTTGGATAGTCAAGTTCACCAAAATGAACCACCAAAAACATATACTAACAAGGGAAAGAGGATTCCCCAAATAGGCTCCTAGGGTTTTTCACCCTAAGATCACTTGGTTTGGGAAAGACACTTTTTCCAGTTTCCTGATATGCTTTGGGTGGTTGCATTCAAAGGGTAGGATGGGGTTATTGATGAAGGTTTTGAATGTGTGTGAAGTGTCGCTTAAACTGAAATAAAATGATAATAAACTAGTCTATGAAATGCAAACAAAGCAATAAGTAACTAATATGTAAACTATCTAAATAAACTAAATGCGTAAAAACATAAAGGAAAATGGAAGTAAGAGAACTTGTGTACCTGGGTATTAGAAGTTTTGGATGAATAGCCCCAGAATCTTTTGGAAAATGCCTACAATGTGCAAAGGGACATTCCTGCCAAGCTGGGCGACCTAGTCCTCTTCAAGAGAAAAGCTATCGGAATAGGTTTATGTGAAGTGGGTGCCTATAAATATGAAAATCCCCAAAAAACAAGCTCAGAGTGACTAGGTCACCATTATGGGTGACCTAGTCCTCTCCTAGGTTTTCAGGAACCTAAAACAGGGGATTGGAGCTCTCAGTCTGCATTTGGTTCTCAGTAGGTGTCTGGTTCAAGCTCTACTAAAAACAAGCAAAGAGAGGTCTCCAAGCTGGAACTAGGGCTTTGTTGACTTGGATTCCTTTGATGAGTTGAGAGCACCTTCCAAGCACCTCAAACCTATATAGAAATACCTACAAACACGTGCAAAAGACCAAAATATTTATGGGGTTAGGAAATAGGGGTTTGCTTAAGTCAAATCCATTTGTAGGTGATTAAACCCAAATGAAATAAAATCAAAGGAAAGCAAGATTAAATGATGAACTTGAGAGGACACTTACCAATCCTTTGTTGATCTTGGTCTGCAACATGCAAGATTATCTCCAATGGAGATAGCCTAAAAACCCCTAATGCTTGTTTGCTTGCTTGGGAAGTTTTGAGTGTGAGAATGTTTGTTAAGAGGAGTGAGAGTGGAAGGAGAGAAAAATGAGCTTGTTAGGGAAAAATGTGAGCTAGGAGAGGAAAAATGAGGATGAAAGCCCTTATTTGTACATGCTAAACCTTGATTTTCAAAGTGGTGACCTAGTGCACTTGGGAAAATCAAAGTGGTGATCGGGAATAAAATAGTGGTTAATGAGGTTTATTAGACTTGCCTCTCAAAACACACTTTAATTGGGCCTAAAATTACATTAAGGGGACAAAATTAGCATTGAAAAGGGTTAATTTAGGGGTGATAAGCCTAGATAAGTGTGAAAATGCATCACAACACTTTACAACACTATGTCATAAGGCTTAAGAAGGTGTAAGAAGGTGATATTTAGGTAAATTATGTTGAAAGGGTTGTAGAAAAGTAAGGAATATCATTACAACACTTCACAACACCTTAGTATAACACTATTAGATTATTATTGAATTGCAATCTTACAAGATTGAATCAAGGTAAAACAAGGAAAAATCTAGTGGAAAAGGCCAAAATGATTGAAAAAGTGCCAAGGTATACACTTTTTGGCAACACACCCCCAAGGACACCATCCATCACAAAGATACATGAAAGAAACCCCCAGAAGAGGGGAAGAATGAGACCATATAGCCCCCCCATAATGAAGTAGCTTCAAAAAGACTGAAGAAACCACATCTATGGAAAGAAGTGAGAGGGAAGAAGCCTCATGAATACAATCTTTGAAGATGAATCAAGTGTAGCCCAAGATGTCTCCACACAAGTAGGTGTGACCTCAACCAATGAAGAAGTCAAAGTAGGTGAAGATTGAATTGAAAACTCCTAATATAAATGATTAATTGGGTCTCGATGCACTAAAACAGAAGAAACCACATTTGTAGCCATAGAAGTATCAACAACCGCAACAGGAGGTGGAGGAGATGGAATGGAGGGCTCAAGAACTGGATCTCAAGTGAGAACACCAAGGTTCAAGAATCCAAATGCTCTTTTATATGATGCTTCACACTAGAATTGTGATGAACAACTATAGGAACGGAAGTACCATCAGAAAAAAATCTACAAAGGAATACAACCAAGATGAGTGATCCACCACCCTAGTATCAATAACTGCTCTACTCTCCAAGTCTGTAGTGATAACTGAATCAGGTGTGAACTCCATAGATCTCCCATTGCCTCCATGTGTGATCTGATATATGGAAAGAAGGTTGTTCATGAAATGAGGAACACACAAGTCATCCTAAGAAGTGTTTCACCCAAAACTAATAGACCCATTCCCTGTAACACTCATGTATGTATTATTTCCCATCAAAATAGGAGGCATAGTGCAAGTCTCAAAGGAAGTAAACATAGATTGTGAAGATGCCATATGATGAGATGCTCTTGAATCTAGAAGCCATCCCCCTGATCCATGACCTGAATAAGCATAAAGAGCATGTCCCTTCATATCTGATGAAGTATGTAAACTAGTTGTGCCGTTGTCAGACTGTTTTGAAGAAGAAAAATGAGGGGAAGGAGATGATGTAGACATCCCAAAATGCAAATCAATCTAACATTTCTGAAGAAGATGCTTTAGCTCATCAATTTCCTTCTTATAGCAACTATGTTCTGCATGTCCTTCCCTCTTGCAATATGCACATGTAACTTTTTCCTTCTTAGATGATTTCCCCTTAGAAGAGGAGGATAAATTTGACGACTCCCTTTTCTACTTATGAGATTTGGAATACTATTATTTTTGTTTCTTACCTTTTCCATTGGAAGCCTTCTGATCTATGTTCCCCTAAGATGCAATAAGTGTATGGGTATGTGCAGGATCATCATGGAAAAAATAGGCCCTTAAGTGGCAAAAAATTCAGAAAAATCAGAGTTAGGCAACTTGACATAAAAATTTGAATAAGTTATCTATATTATTTCAAAAATATATAACAATAGAATTTGTAGAAAATTTAATGTAGTTTCTAAATTACTACGTTTATTTTTTTATTTTTTTAAATCTATTTGGTGAGAATTTGAAATTTCAATACAGTGGTACTTAAATTTTAAGGAAAAAATAAGTAGGTGTCTATCTGACCACCCTAACCACATTAAAATGATAATAATTTTTAATAATATTTTAGATATAGGTAGAGGAATCATGTCCCGATGTGATGCATATTTTTTTGTAATTTGTTTCCAAGTAAATAATTAATTATAATTTTTTTATGACAAATTTTAAAAAATATAAAGACTCATATGTTTGACCACCTTAACTTGGTCAAAACTTCATGAAATTCATTTTTTTATTTTTTAATATTATAGCATGTGAAGGATAGAATGTGACACATGTTTTGGATTCAAAAAATATGATACTGTTTGAAAGCTATAAATGTTTTTTAATCAGCCTAAAAATCAGGACTTTAGTCATAATTCAATAGAAAATGAATAATAGTTATTTATTAATTTCAAAGTAAAGAATAATTTATATTGGTGGAATGCTGAGAATCTCCTTTAAAAACCCTTTTCGTTTCATCAATTTTGTGTAAGAAAAAAGTCATTAGCCACATACCCATCATATTGCCACTTTTTGGCCCATCATGATCCTGGACATACCCGTATGTTATGTAGAGGGTTCCAACTTTCCCATGCTAGAAAACATAGCTTTCTCTTGAGTGAGAGATGAAGCAAACTAATCAAGAGATCGCATAGTAAACCGAGTACCAAGAGCATCACTAGTGGCATAAAAGGTAGATACAAAGATTGAATAATTTGGTCCAAGCTTAGAAAGAATTGATAATATCAACTGAGAGTCCTACTTCTGAATACCACACTGTGTCAACTGCAATCTAAGAGACTTGAGTCTAGTGAAGAAATATTGGATGCTATCAAAATCCCAAAGATTTAAGCCAATAAGCTCATTGTCCAATTGGAATCCTCTCATAGTATCCTGCTTCCCAAACAAAGACCCTAAAATAGTCCAAATCTGATGGGGTATACTGCAAGACTCAATATGAAAAAGAAGATCAAGATAAATAGGAAGACATAAAGTACCAAAAGCTTCATGAAACCTATTAAACCACTTTCTCTTTTCAGCAGCACCTGTAGGTTCAACTTTTGTACCCATGGTCACACTGTACAACCCTTTGTGCATCAAATGAATATCCATTTGTTTTTTCCAACCAAAATAGTTGAATGGAGTAAAGGATGTAATATTATGTGAATCGATGATAAAATATAGCAGTATATACTCTCAATACAAAAAAAATTCTCTTTGATCTAACAAAAAATAGCCTAAATTTCATGTTTCCCAAGAAAATAACCAAGAAAGTAAAAACTGAGTTCTGACAAAAAATTAGATACCTGGTAAAAATTTCTAGAAAATCAAGTCTAAGATATGTGTAGAGTACTGAACCAGCTTTTTGATGCCTATTATTTTGCACAAAACAGAGTCTGGGTGCAAAAGTTACACCTCTCAGAGTGAAAATAGCTATTTTTGACTTTAGAGGACGAAAAAAGCATAAAAAATTCAAAATGAGAAAATCCAACTTGCGCCATAGGATAGTGCCCAAAAGTAGCTTTCGGAAGCCTATCTTTTTTTGAAAAAAAAAAATCGTACAAAAAAATAATGTCAGATTATGTGAAAGTGCTCCAAAATACCTAATAAGCCCTTCAATAGCCTTCAGGGGCTAATATATGGCCCTTGGTCACATGGAGGACTAGGGGGCTGGTGGCTAGCACTTGGTCATGCGGCTCGTGGTCACCAATGTGACCTGCATAAGGGCTCATTGGAAAACAGGGGGTTGAACTAGAGCACTCGGTCCCTCATAAGACTGGTGGTCAAAGTATGTAAGCCCTTAGGGGGCTAGTGACGGGTGAGGCGGTGGTGCTAACGCTAGGTGGCACTGCTTAGAACGTCGTTCCGTCGGTTGAGAATGGGAGGTGCAACGATGGCAAAGCCTTTAAAACTGGCCGCTCTTTTTTATAAATCACTTTTTAGATTTTATTTCTTTTCTTTTCTTTTTTCTCTCGAGAAGCATGCTAGGGAGGCCGTACGGTCTCTTTGGGAATTTTTTTTTCCTTTTTTTTTAACTTCTCAAAAATTGACAAAATGATAGGCATTTCTAGGGTTTTTGGGTGCTTTGATCGCGATGAAGACATTTCCATTTCTCAGATCTAGTTGCTTCTATTTCCATTTCTCTAATCTTCTTGTGTCTAAGTTTTTATTTTCCTTAAATTATGTTTTATTTATGATTGTATTTATGCTTTCATATTAGAATAATTTAGGCATTTATCAATTTATTTCATATTATGCTTTTATATAGGCACTAAAGTATTTCAATCTATGCTTTGAGAGGGGAGACTTTCAATTCAGGAAAATTGCTTTGAAAATATTAAAGTTTTGTAAGGGGGG
The DNA here is from genome assembly GCA_007115665.2 of Sequoiadendron giganteum. Taxonomy (NCBI): domain Eukaryota; kingdom Viridiplantae; phylum Streptophyta; class Pinopsida; order Cupressales; family Cupressaceae; genus Sequoiadendron; species Sequoiadendron giganteum. The sequence continues at coordinate 564,020,426 of CM021106.1, forward strand.
TATTTGGCAAATTTATGTGAAGATTTTCACATGGTATGATAAAGTGCCAAAACTAGGGGGTCATCTAATATGGAGGGGTTTTTAATGTGTTGATTTTCTATTGTCTAAAGTAATTAATCTATTTGTAATCATGGGATATGAAACCAACTCTTTTGTAATCAATCCAAAACCAGGAAACTATAAGTCTTGGTGTGAAGGCATCCTGAAACATCTAAGGTTCCATAATCTCATGTCATAGGTGTATGGACTTATCCTTGAACTAGGTAAACAATATTAGAAGGATAAATGGTTTAATAATCATGATCATATTTATGGATTAATCAGTTTACATATTCCAGATGCTTCTTTGTATGCCATCATGGATATTGAAAGTCCACATGCATTATGGATCAAAATTTGGGAAATACATGAAGACTCCAATGTTTCTCCCTTCCCGCATTATCCTACTATGATCACAAATCACATCCCACATCATGATTCAAATAAATACCATCGAGTTGACATAGAGGAAATCATCATTCCTCCACCTCCTCCTATTGCTTCATCAGATTTCAGAGTCTCTTCTTCGAGATCTTCTAGCACTTCTTTGCAACAAGATATTAGTTTTCCTAGCATTGTTGATTGTGATGAATATCTACCTAAAATTTCATGTCTTTTCATAGAGTTTCATATTACTGACATGGAAGCACACGTTGAGGATGTCAGTCTTCTTTAGATATTTGTGCTCATGCCTTGCCTACTACAACTTCTATAGTGATAGTATCAAATTCTTATGGTTTCATTTATCACCATACATCGATGATCCATGTGGTCCCTATTCTTGAATCTTTGTCACACATCAACTTTGGCTTGGAGATCATTAAGCATTCTATGAAGACATTATGGGCATCATCTATGTCTTTGGATATTGTGCATAATTCAGAGAACTTTATAATTATTTATGTATGTTCCTATCAATAATGGGAAGATTATTTTCACACTTCTGTAGTTTTCCTTCTTCCTAAGGGGAGAAATGTGGTTTAGCGTTCATGGATTCTCTTCAACATACTTCATCGAGCATTTATGCATACTACAACATATCTTATGGGGAGCTTCCAATTCTCTCTCTTTCTCTCCTATGGGGGGAATATTTCTTGTACTTAAATTGTGATAGAAGTAGTTCTTGGGGGGTCTTGAGTCCTCCTTCTATCTTTCTTCTTCTTTCACTTGTACATCTTTCACTTTCTCTCTTTTTGGAGGATAGTTTTTTCCCACTAGGTTTACTATCTTTCTATGTTTCTTAGAGTTTTGCATTGTGCATGGGTACCTCATCTAGCTAGTAGCTGGGACCCATTTCTTCATACCCATCTAAGCTATGCTTAAGGTGGGTGTTAGTGTATTCTAACTTAAGCTCCCTTCTGGTGTTTATTTATTCTAGATTTTGGTGTGTGGCATAGTGGTTTTGTTTAGGGTAGCTATTAATATGGAGCCTTCTAGGGGTCTAGGGAATCCCCAAAGTCATATTTTAAAGAGGCACTAAATGGATTAGAGACATGATCTTCAGATCATGCCAATGCTATGAGATTTTTAATGCATGCAACATAGGAATATAAATAGATCTAGTTTCTGAGACTCCATCCAAAACCTAATGGTAGTTTGGATAAGACTGTGGATTGGCTCATGTTGGTTATAAATTTGAAGATCACTATTGTAGATGCCTTTTCTACATTTTATCAAAAACAAACAAACTTTAGTATTGTTAGTCAAATTAAGCAAACCAAAAAGAGCATCCCTATGAAATTCTTGATCATGTGACCCATGCAAACAAGATAAAAATAACCAAAGAAACTAGATGAAATCATGGGAAAGAAAGATCAAACTTTATCCCATAGTGGGAGTGGTACTTGTTTGATGTGGAAAGGATGCCCTTTCTCACCCCCTTGATAAGCTTCTTGATGTGATGAACAAAATGTGATGAAGATGTTGCAAGATGAATGTGTGTATAGTGAAAATACTGAGATTGCGGATGGATTTGGAGTAGAAGTGCCTTGTATTTATAGGTTGAAGGTTTTAAATATGGAGAGATGGGAGGAATGTGGGACTAATCATGATCCAATGGAAAGGTGCCACTTGTCAACATGCTAGTAGAGGAGGAATGCACATATTTTGGAGAATGTTCAAGTAAATGCAATTAAGTGGATTTGAAATTTGAAAGATGGCTTTAAATGTATATGGTTGAGACATTTTGGGGGGAAATTTCTTTGGGCAAGAAAGTCAAACAAATGGAGTCAATGAGGGAATATTCTCAAAGAATATGCCTTGGTGAGGGAAAAAGGGGTAATTAGGTAATTAATTAAAATGAATTTCATGTGCAAGTGGGTGAGTTAGTCAAGGGTTTAGGTTTGACCCAAGTTGAGTCAAAACCTAGAGGATGAGTAATTATGATTAGAGGTTAATTAATTCAAATTAATTAATTTGAAGGGATTTAGGGGTTTTGACATTTGATTTATTAAATCAAATGAGAGGACCTTTAGGACTTAATTAAATAATTTATTCTATTTAAACAAGTATGATGCACCTTAGTGAATTAATCAAATAAATTAATTTATTTGATTAATAAAGGAATTTTATGTTAATTAGAGTGGGATTAAATGCATGATGTTGATTAAGATTATTATCATGTCTAAAACTACTAATTAGAGCACACAATTATTTACAAGTTTATGGACCTTCAAATATTTTTCTTTTGTGGAGAAGTGGGTCAAAATGGATTGGAATCTTGAAGGGGACATGGAGATCATCATGGTGGTGAATGTCTATTTTTTTGTCAATTTTTCATGTCTGGCAAATCAAAATGTGATTTTTGTAGGTGGACCCTTCTTCCACAATTATGTGAGTTTGTTTATCAAAACCTTGACATGTATGTTTTGATCCTTTAAAGAAGCTACCCTCAATAATTCCTATTTGGATATAGATACCAAGGTTTCCAATGGATTTTTAGTGTTATGATATTTTATAATCTATTGGGGCAATCATTGGTAAGCCATTAAGTTGTTCTCATCAAACACTTGACAGGAAAATTTCCACATTTTCTCATCTTTTTGTGGAGATTAATCTTTATAATTCTCTTCCTGAATCCTTAGAGATAATGCTAGGCAACATGAATTGGATCCAATAAATTGACTACAAGCCTGTTCCCTTTCACTATTGATTTTTCCATGAGTATGGTCATTTACAATGAGATCACACAAAAATGGGCTTGAAACATTCTTAAACCATTCATGAGGTACATGCAAATAATCTAAAGGCTAAAGGAAAGGTCATGATTCAACTAAAGGTGCCTTATTCTAAGGGGTTCATATGTATCAAATGTTGATCAAAGACAAAGTCAGTCATGTGTAAAACAAAAAGTGTTCTCAAAGGTTCTTCTAGTAACATATTTGATCTACTTGATAGATTTGATAAGGGAAATTTTAGGGAGAATGTCAAGGACAACTAGGATATACCTCCTCCTATTTCTGTGTTAGGTAAAAATTATATGCCCTCTTTGTCAATTCCTTCTCTTGAAATGTAAATACTTGTTTTAGAGGAATCCATGTTTTTGCTTTAGAGAAATCCATTCCTACTTTAGAGGAACCAATTCTTGCTTCTAGTACAAAGACATGCTGAATAATTTATTAAGGGGAAATTAAATTATCATTGTGTGCATTTGATCACATATTAGTTGAACCTAACCGAGATACTGTTCACTATGAATGATTATTTCTATGAATAAATACATCCAATCTTTAAAATCGTGGGCTCTCTCATTACCTTTCCATCCAAGAAGAAGCACAATTATATCAAAAATTTCATCCATAAAGTGGGTTCTATGCAACTTCTTGGGTAATTTGGATTTTTCCATTTTTGGTGTAGAAAAACACCCCCAAGAAATAACAATTTTATGTTGTTGTTTAATGTCCTAAAAGTATTGGTGAGAGAGTGTGGAAATAAAATCCAAACATACCTCCCTTTCTATACAATTCAAGCATGAGGCAAATGTGTCTTGATTGATGATGATCAACAACCTATTATCTCTCATCCTTACTTCCCTTTTTTTTTATTCATAGTGATTGATACATTCCAAAACTAGATCAATGCATTGCACTGCAACTTGAAATGTTTCCACTTGCAACATCCAACTTTTGATAAAAAAAACTAAGTGATTGGAGGCCTATTATCTCTTCCAATTCTCTCCTAGAACTCATCTAAGTTTATATGCCTTAACTTAGTGTACCTAGTTTCTAAAAGTGTGCTTGATAGACTTGACAAATGGTCATAACCTAGATACTTAAACTTCATGATGAAAATATTTTTAGTGAATGCAAATGCAATTCATACCTGGAAATGATTTAATTCTCTTATACAAGCTATTCAAATAATACTTATTCTCCCAATTCACCAAAAATTTCCCTAGATTGTCCTATAATGAGCTAAGGATTAAGAAAAGAACCATTGTACCTCTATATTGAACTCTGATGTTGCAAGAAATATTATTCAAACTCTTCGATAATTCTCTATTCCATTTCCTACAAAAATTTCTACCAAATGCTCATTAAAATGAGCTCTTTATGTAGTATAATCTTTATATAGGCACCTACAATCAATGTTTGAAAGTAGTAGGTGGACATAAGTGACACAATTAATAATTTCCCTCTATAAACTCTCCCATATTGCATTAAGTTTTGACATTTTCAAATTTTCAAATGGGAATGACTATGTGGATTTTTGAAAAATTGATCAATTTCAATAACATTGTTAGAGGCCAACAAAGATTTTGAAACCTTCATTATCACCTAAAACTTCTTTAATAAACACCATTAAAAGGGGCCAACCTTTATAATGTAGAATACTTTAGCTATGCTTGTGGTTTTGATAACCTCATCCAAAAAAAATAGAGGTTCCAAAAGTTATATTAAGTCTCGAAATGCTTCTTTTAATGTTCAATTAACTTAAGAATTTCTAAAGGCCACTCTTTGAAAAAGAAATTCCCATTGACGAAGCTTGAGACATATACAATCAAATAAAAGGGAGGTTGTTGAAACCTCATCGAAGCCTGATAGAGGTTTCAAAACCTACATTAAGTTCTAAAACTCTAAAGAATCTAACTGAGCACACAACATTTCTCTTTGACATAGGCATATGGAGCCTAGGTTGTGAGAACTATTTCAGGCACTAGCATAATATCAAGGACCTTGAAGAGAGTTGATGAAAGGCATTACTCATTTTTAAAAATAAAGAAAGTGGAAGAAGGTAAGGTTGTGAGAAGCATTTCGGAGCCTGATGAGGTTCCAAAAACTAAAGAAAAGCCCGAAACTATATGAAAAAGATCAATTTTAAATTTTTTCATAGTTTTCAATATAGAATTAAAACTATGGTTACAAAAGACATAATTTTATCTAACGTATTTATGTAGATTCAAGTGCAAGCTAACAAAATGCAACACTATCTTATAAATGGAAATAGAGAAACTATTCATCTAATAAAAATGCACATCATTAGCCTTCCATCCACAATTCAACATCACATGTCATTTGTGTTGATGATATGTACTATTACAGTCATGTGACAATGACATAAAGAACTAGCTTGAATAATTTAGTAGAGACTACACAATTAATATCCAATCACACCACACACATAACAAGCTAGTTAAGAGGGAAGTAATTTCTTATAGAAATCCAACTCAAAAGTATAACCAAATAAAAAGGGAAAAAGTACATTATAGATTAGAATAAATAATTTGATAGCACACTACCAAATTAACTCAAGTTCTAGCTATTGAAAAGACACTATGAATGGAGATTTCATGCAAATGATAGATGATTGACAGCAAGGATTATTTAATTCATTCTTGAAAAATTATATTACAATATTAAAAAATAAAAACAAAGAATATTAATCAAAAAATAAAAACATCATAAATAAAATGTCAAGAAATAAAAATATAAAATATGAAAAAAACTATAATTTATATTTTCTTAAATTAAATATGAAGATGAAAAACAATTATTTCGAGTTAAATTTGATGTTTTTTTTTAAATTTTCTTTCGGACAATCGCTCTACTTGTTATATAAGCTAATTTGATGTAAATTTTGAAGATCTTAGCATGATGCATCTATAGTGGAAAGGAAAGGCTTTACCTGGTAAGACAGTTAATACCAATTGCAATGATGTGAAGGAGAAAGTGAGCATACAAGTCGTCCATCCGGTCACTATTCATAACAAGACCACTTGACCAGAATAAAAGCTTTTAAGCGTACAGAACATAAACGAAGACTTTGAAGATCATTTACAGGTGAACACTTTTTTAGGCTTTCGAAAGCATTGATTGTAGTTATCAATCTCTAAAGTAGCTCCTTTTAAATCATTTATTATTTTTTTTCGAATTGGGACCCTCTTGACAGATGCTGAACTGATAACACCAAAATAAATTCTTACTCAGAACAACTGATAGAAATGTGAACATTGTTTTTTTTCTAATCTAAAAATGCTAAAACTAGAGAAATGGTATGACATTGATGAATGTGACAAAATCTTTTGTAAGGTTCTGCAATTCATCCTCAGCAATTTACGGAAGGAAAATTTATTGTCAGCATTTCATCGTCATGAAAAATTCGAAGTCGAAAAATTCACCGTCAAGTAAAATTCACGGTCAATAATTCACCACGATGGAAAATTAACCGCATTAATTTTTTTGACAGTGATAAATTTTTCATGATGATGAATTACTAGCGATAAATTTTCCTTCAATGAATTGCTGTAGAGCAGTCGTTTATGAGTTCCGTATAAATCAAACTGCTCACGTTTTAGCTGCCTATGTGGAATGAATTCCTTCTATGAGTAAAAAATGAAGGCATGACTTTCCTTGCAATAGAGTTGTGGTTGACCAAAATGAAATCGTGCCGGCCCGAATTAACATTTTTTATTGATTCAGAAACCAATTTCCTCTTCGAGTCTATTTTTACGGCTCCAACACGAGCAGACGAGGTTGGAAAACAAGGAAGCGGAGCATGAATGCTGTACTTTCTTGAATATCTAGGACAACGAACATCCTAAATCGGTAATGTCACCATCCTGCTCTTGAAGTAATGTCAAAAATTATTGTTGAACCATGGTTTGTAAATGGTATTCTTTCTATAACGTCATTGTATTAGCAATCCATGCGATTTATGCGCAGATCAAACTTGGGTGCTTGGTGATATCTAGATCAAGACAACAATAGGATTCTTTCTGTATTTGCTGGTTCAAGTATTTAACAAATGGCTTTTCAACTTCCATTAAACTACTGCTCCGAGGTGATTAAAAGTGATATTCAAGTTAAGGCGATGGTATCGTTGCCGTCAGACCATAATGTTGTTGACAACCTAGAGGCTATCGAGTCTCAATTTCATGGTTCTTCACAATCTGAGATCGTTCAGATTTATTCTCCATCTTCTTCCAGGGTTTTCAGTTGCCAGGACCCATCAGAAAATTCCATTGAAGAGTATTATGAAGATAGATGTTTTAGTAATACCTTGCCCAGATTTCCTTTGCCCGAAAGAAAAATTTCCTTCAGCTGGCCATCCTCACCAAAACATAAAATTAATACAAAAGAGTTACCTTCACTAGATCATGTTTACATCCTCAAGCGTTTGTCGAGTCATCAGGTAAGTAGTGCACCACGAAACCCATTTAATGTTATTGAAATAGGCTTTCTGTATCTATGTCAAGATGTTTTTGTTTTTATGCTTTTGTGCAGAATCATCAGGAGCAAGTAGGTTCCAAATCGCAGAACAAGTTACCGTTTTTACAAAGATTTCATAGCGGATATTTTCTTATAAGCCTCGGCCTCTGCAGTCAAACTGTTCTTTGGAGAACGCTACAGGAGGCCTCCTTATCGTATATGCATTTGCCATTCAATGTCCCCAGTCACTTCACTTTTGGGCTGTCGTTGGTTGCTTTATTAAGTCTTTTGCTCATAACAGCACTATATCTGTTAAAATGCTTGTTTTATTACGAGATAGTTCGCATGGAGTATTTCGATCGCGTAAGAGTAAACTACTTCTTTGTTCCATGGATCGCCGGAATATTGTTAAGGCTGGGACTTCCTTCCAATATAGCTCCAGAGAAAGTGCACCCTGTGCTTTGCTGTATATTTATGGTTCCCATAATAGCCTTAGAGCTCAAAATCTACGGCCAATGGTTCACCAAGGGAAACAGATCACTGGCTCGGGTCGCAAACCCTTCCACTCATCTATCCGTAATCGGGAACTTCGTGTTAACCCGTCTCGCAGAAAAAGTGGAATGGAGGGAATTTGCAATGTTTTTCTTTACTGTAGGCATAATTCACTATCTGGTTGTCTTCATCACCCTTTACCAGAGATTATCTACGGACATCACAGTTTCTAGAAAGATATGCCCTGTGTTCTTTCTGTTTATTGCAGCTCCAAGCTCTGCTAGCTTGGCATGGGAAGCAATATCAGGATCTTTTGATACTGTCTCCAAGATGCTCCTCTTCCTCTCACTTTTCTTGTGCTTCGCGTTGGTGAGTGCCGTTGATTCTGACAGTTATTTACTGAATTTCCTGCTAATGCATTTCAAATAGAAACTTTGTTGACTTCACCTTGGCCATATTTCGCAGGTACTGAGAGTGGATTTCTTCCGTGACAGCATGAGGGGATTTTCAGTTATTTGGTGGGCATACGCATATCCCATCACAATAACATCTGTTTCCGCAATCAAATACGCAGAGGAAGTGAAGCTTCCAGTTGCTCGGATTGGTGCATATGCCCTGTCTTCTGTCTCCATTGTCATTACCTTAATTCTTGCTGCGTTAACAATTGTTAGTGTCTTTGTGGCAAGGGACCAACTCTTTCCTAATGACACAATCATAATTATCTGCACAGAAAAGAAAAGAAAATTATTGTTGCGAGCCAGAACATCCCGTACTTAATGTTTCTCCAGTATTAAAATATATTGTATGATTTCTTGTAAAATTTAGTTCTGTATAAAGTTGTCAATTAAGCTGCTTGGAGAAGATCATCCAACATTTTGATCTATTTTTAAAACGATTCTAATTGTAAACTTGTATGGAGAGTTCTCCTCTGCGAAACTCTCTTCGGAAAGAAAAATAACCAAATCAAAAGAGAAGCTGATTGTAACTGCTGTGTACGATTGAAGCACCCAAATCACATTGTCTGACGGATTTATTTAATTTCAAATTTACGAGCTAAGATTAAAACCTGTGTAACAGCCCAAACAGGCTAAAAAAATTGAGAACAATATATAATAATGTCGATAATGTAGGAATATAGATAATACACTATATAAGAGATGTTTGTTTTTCGCTAGGATGTCATGCTATCCAATATATGTCAAAATAGAATAAACTGTTAAGAGGCAGGGTTACACAGTACAATACATCTTATTGAAGAAGCCATTCAAGAATATATATCCAAAAGATTTTGAAGACAATATCACTTGTTTCTAACCTTGTAATGTTATTTGTTAGTGGGCAGAGGCAAAACTTAGAACACTTCACAACTACTTGTATTGATTGTAAAACAGTTTTACATCGATCCTCTTTTATAGAGGAGTTGGAGGCTTCGAGAACATAGAAGGGCTTAGAGATCACAAGAAGCCTCAAGAAGCTTCCAGAAAATTGGCATATCTTTTTCTTTTACCTATCATACAATACACTATTATATTGCATACAATACGTTGTTACATTTCTAAACACTGTTATACAATATTTGGTAGAAATTAGAGTGATCCAATACTCCCCCCTAATTTCTACTATTTATTATATCAATATTTACAATTCTCAAATTTTCTCTGAGATATTCAAATTGCTCCTTTGCTAAGGGCTTTGTGAATATGTCTGCTAATTGATCTTCGGATCTACAATACTTGAGATTGATCTTTCCATTGTTCACTGATTCTCAAATGAAATGATACCTCGTGTCAATGTGCTTGCTCCTCTTATGAAAAACATGATTTTTTGATAGTGCAATTGCTGACTTATTATCACAATAGATTGATGTAGGTTCATTATGATCATGTAGTATATTCCTTAAGACTCTTCACATCCATATTGTTTGGCATGCTACTAATGTACCTGCCACATATTCTGCTTTTGCGGATGAAATTGTGACTATAAGTTGTTTCCTTGATGTCCATGCAACAATACTTGTTCCAAAGTGAAATGCATATCTTGAAGTGCTTTTACGATCATCAATGCTCCTTGCAAAATCACTATCTGTATATCCAACAAATTCAAACTTATCTATTGTGGAGTACTGTAGACATGCAAAATATACGCATCCATCTAATCATACTTCATTCAACCTTATTTCATCTATTAATTAAATAAACCAATTTAATTAATTCACTTCTCTCAAAATTAAATAAATCCAATTATTTAATTATCTCCTATAGTTCCTGATTTAATTAAATCACTCATATACATTTTCCTCTCATTTGATTTAAAATAAATACAAAAATTGAAATCAAATGTCATATCACCTAAACTCTTGTTAGATTAATCAAATCCTGATTAGTTTAATCTTAATCACCTAAATCCTCTAGATTCATCCACTTGCACAATAAATCATTTAAATTGATCTATTAAAACACCTATTTTCTCTCACAAGGGCATATTCCCAAGGAATATTCCCTCATTAACTCCCATGTTTAACTTTTTTGGACAAACACAATTTCCCCCCAAAACCCTCAACCATATTAATTTATTGCCATTTTCAAATTTGAAATGGGCACATTAGCCAACACTTACACAATCACGAACCAATCCTATTGTGACAAGTGGCTCTCTCCTATTGGATGGGATTTAGTCCCACATCTCTCAATCTTAGCTTTTCCTCTCTCAACTTCTCCTATAAATGCAATGCATTTTCTCTCATTTCAACATCTACATTTTAGAGCATCCTTATTATAGGCAACTTGAGTTCATGAGCATCTCATTGTCTATCATCTTATTAGCTTGGCAAGGGTTGGAAAAGGGCTCTTTCACATATTCAAAGAGCACCAATCCATCATAGAATAGGTATCTAATATATTTTCTTGTTTTCAGCTAAGTTAGTTTTCTATGTCACTTATCATGCATGTTGGAGTATTCTATGAAGATGTTGATTATTTGTTTTGTTTAGAATGCTAACCATACTAAGACGGATGTGTGTGTGTTGAAGGTTTTCTAACCATTTGCAAATTTTCACAATCTACAAAATATTCCTAAGGTCAGTTTGTCCTGCCTTTATCGAAGTAGTCTATCGCACCACATTGCGGGCATGTTCCTATATCAACATCAGATCAAATTCGTGTATATTCTTGAAATCTTCTCAAAAAAAATAAAAACCAAAAACATTCAAAAATTCATCAAAAATTAAAAAACATCCAAATCATTCAAAAATCCAAAAACATGTCAAAATATCAGAAAATCTTCAAAAAATTAATCATTTAGTCTTGTTAGTATTTCACCTTGTCCAAACTACGTCATCTCTGAGCTAGAATGTAGGTAAGGTTGATCTTTGATCATCCCTCGAGATAGTTAGGGTCAGTCCTTAGGCATCTATCGCAATGGCAATCCGTTTGCCAATCTATCTAATCATTGATTCAAGTACATCGTCAGTCGAACTATGTGGTCTCTACATGTATAACGTAGGCAAGGCTAATCTATGGATCAGCTCTTGAGACCCCTAGGATAGGTCTTTAAGTTAGTCCTTTCGTCGAAAACCTCAAAAATACTAGAAACATTGAAAAATGTGAAAATACCAAAAACATTTGTAAAACATCTCAAAATACCAAAAACAACCTCAAAATATCTTAAAAAATCCAAAATGGTGCATCCATTTCATCTCGTTTTCACCCGTGAATTTTATCACTCATAATAAAATCAATCATCGCCTTCACCTTTTGGTAAGTCAATTAGAAGCAAGTTTAGTAGGTTCAAAAGTGAAAACTCTAATCATCAGAGTCTTGGAAGTCTAGATCAGTGAGTCAACAAGTTGGTCAACTCAAAATATCAATAGCTTATCACCTAAATCAGCCCCATCAAAACCTTGATCACAACATGTCTTAGGATGAAGCTTTCTTGCAATGGACATAAGCATCAAGTACCCCACAGTAGTTTAGGTTTGGTTAGCGGTATGAAGAAAATTAGCTTGTTTGTTTACTTTATCTTGGTCTTTTTAGATTTATCTTATTTTGCACTCATTCCAAGAACCTCTCGATGATGCCTAAACAAAATAGGTTTAGAGAGAAAGGAATGGGGCAACGATCATTATCTTTTTATCTATTGTGCTTGTTGGATATCCTTGTAAAATAACTTCATCATGCATACTTTGTTTTTTGTAGGAAGGATGTTTTAGGTATCTTGTTAACCACATATGAAGGCTTGCCTTTTTATGTTTTGGCTCGAGATGTCTAGAATATCTAAACTACATTCTGAATAAGGTCATTTTTGTCAGGTGTGAACAAGAGTACTCCTATCTATTTGACGAGTCAAAGTCCATCACACTAGGTGCCATGTCATCCTGGTTCTTAATACCTTGATGTAGCACACCTATGTGTGTTATCAAACATAAAGAAAGGTATGCTCTTTCTCTCTCCCATCCTTGGATAAGCAATACATCATCAACATTCATCATCATATCCAATAAAGTCTTGATAGCTAGTAGACTTGTTGGACTTCTACATCTTCTTGGATTTAAGGGTTGATCCCTCTCATTCTTCTATCCTCTTTCGCGCTAACAATGCATCCATCCTGGATCCATCTTGCATCTTTCGTAATCATTTCATATCATCATAGCACAACATCATCCATCACATCCATCTCACATACATTGCATAATCATTTAAGTTGTTTAGGATAATATAAATTTGTTATTCTAAGCATCTTCCAAACATTTCATTTCCATTATCATCTAGATCATATAGTCTAAGCATAAATACATCCATTTCGAACCTCTTTATCGCGAGATCGACCTCAAATCAAATATTTTCACTCGATCTCTCGAGGGGGCAATGTACTAACATACTTCTTTTCGCTGGGGCATCTGAAAAAATCATATTTTTTTTAATTTTGATGTCAACAACATCATTCTTTGAACCAATGCAATGAGTACATTGCTTCAAATAAGGGGAAAATGCAGACATGCAAAATATACACATGCATATTATCATACTTCATTCAACATTATTTCATCTATTAATTAAATAAACCAATTTAATTAATTCACTTCTCTCAAAATTAAATAAATCCAATTATTTAATTATCTCCTCTAGTTCTTGATTTAATTAAATCACTCATATGCATTTTCCTCTCATTTGATTTAAAAATAAATACAAAAATTGAAATAAAATGTCATATCACCTAAAACCTTGTTAGATTAATCAAATCTGATTAGTTTAATCTTAATCACCTAAATCCTCTAGATTCATCCACTTTCACAAGAAATCATTTAAATTGATTTATTAAAACACCTATTTTCCCTCACAAGGGCATATTCCCAAGGAATATTCCTTCATTAACTCCCATGTTTGGTTTTTTTGGACAAACACAATTCCCCCCAAAAACCCTCAACCATATTCATTTATTCCCATTTTCAAATTTGAAATGGGCACATTAGCCAACACTTGCACAATCATGAGCCAATCCCATTGTGACAAGTGGCTCTCTCCTATTGGATGGGATTTAGTCCCACATCTCTCAATCTTAGCTTCTCCTCTCTCAACTTCTCCTATAAATGCAATGCATTTTCTCTCATTTCAACATCTACAGTTTAGAGCATCCTTATTATAGGCAACTTGAGTTCATGAGCATCTCATTGTTTATCATCTAATTAGCTTGGCAAGGGTTAGGAAAGGGACCTTTCACATATTCAAAGAGCACCAATCCATCATAGAAGAGGTATCTAATATGTTTTCTTGTTTTCAACTAAGTTAGTTTTCTATGTCACTTATAATGCATGTTGGAGTATTTTATGAATATTTTGATTATTTGTTTTGTTTAGAATGCTAACCATACTAAGACGGGTGTGTGTGTGTTGAAGGTTTTCTAACCATTTGCATATTTTCAGCATCTACAAGTACAATATGTTATAATCAATAGTGCAATATACCTCAATATTCTTTTCCCATTTTGCCAATGCGAGTCTTTAGGTGAGTCCATGAATCTTGATATCAAACTTCCTTTATATATATTATGTTGTCTCGTTTTTAGATACATTAAACTTCCAACTAATATTTTGAATATGGTTGAACTAACATTAGACCTGTTATCATTTTTGCTTAGTTTTGTACTTGTAGCTATAGGTGTAGATGTTGGTTTGTAATTTATCATTCTAAATATTTTCAACACATCCTTTGCATACTTTGTTTGACAAATAAATATCTCACTATCATTTTGCATAACCTCAATTCCAAGAAACTATCACATTAGGCCCAAATTGGTCATTTGAAATTCCTTTTTCATGGCTGATTTAAAAATTTCTATAGATAAATCTGCAATGAAAGTCAAATCATCAACATATAAACAAACAATCCAGATATGACCTTGCTTATTAATCTTTATGTATAGTGTAGGTTCATTCCTACTCCTTTTAAATCCATTCTCCATCATGTGTGCATCTATCCTACTATACCATGCTCTAGGTGCTTGCTTAAGTCCATATAGTGTTTTTTTCAACCTATATACTTTGTCTTCATACCCACTTACCTTATATCTTTCTAGTTGTTGTGCATAGAATTCTTCCTCTAAAAATCCATTTAAAAAGGCTGATTTTACATCCATTTGGTAAACTCTCCAACTATGTTGAGCTACTATTGCTAATACCATTCTTACTATATCAAGTCTTGCTACATGTGCAATATTTTTATTATAATCAACTCCATATTGTTGCGCACACCCTTTAGCAACTAATCTTGCTTTATGTTTTTTAACATCCCCATTTACATTAAATTTAGTTTTGTAAACCTATTTTACACCTATACATTCTTTTCCTTTAGTAAAATCAACTAATTCCCATGTGTCATTATTTTCTATTGATTATATCTCTTCATTTATTGCATTAACCGAATGTTTTTCTTTAATTGCCTTGTCATAATAGATAGAATCTTGAGTAAATAAAGAATTTTTTTATTTCAAATAGATATTTCAATTTCTTGATCATAAATTTCTTGCATACTCTTAAACTTCTTTTCTTTACTTCTTGGTCTTAATGATGTAACTATAGGATTATAATCATTACTTATTTGTGAATTTGATGATTCACCTTGTTCTCTTTGTGGAGTTCTTGATGGAGAAGCCTCTTGTATAGTAGTTTGATCATCTTGTCTTTCTTGATCCTTTTCTTCATCATCATCATGAGGTATTGATGCACCAACTAAAACTGGTTTATATATACTACTATCCCAAGCTTCTTCTTCTTTGAATACAACATCTCTTGATGAACCATCTAAAATTGATTTATCTATACTACCATCCCAAGCTTCTTCTTCTTTGAATATATTATGGATTGTGGAAACAAGATTTATCTATACATCATCATGAGGTATTGATGCACCAACTAAAATTGATTTATCTATACTACCATCCCAAGCTTCTTCTTCTTTGAATACATTATGGATTGTGGAAACTTGATATCTTTAATTGATACCCATCATGGGAGGGAATTATTTTTTATAGTTAAATAGCTAGAGTTTCCTCTTGCTCTCTACCATCGTGATGATGGATTACGAAGTGTGATGAGAAACATTGATGAAAATACACCAACACAATCAAATCCAGAAGCAATAGAAATCTACATTACGGATTGTGGAAACTTGATATCTTTAATACAACATCTCTACTTATAATAACCCTTTCAATGATAGGATTAAACAACTTATAAGATTTTGAATGTTCACAATAACCAATGAAAATATATTTTTTACCTCTATCATCCAACTTACTTCTTGTTTTCTTTGGCATGAATGCAGATGCAACACGACCAAAAATTCTAAAATGTGATACACTGTGATTCTTACCACTCCATGCTTGTTGAGGAATCTTTACTTTTACACTATTTTTTCGACACCTACTCAAAATATACACGACACAAGCTATTGCTTCAATCCAATACTCATTAGGAAGATTCTTACCTTTTAACATACTTCTTGCCATCTCCATTATCATTCTATTATTCCTTTCTGCAACACCATTCTACTAAGGTGTCTAACTTGTAGTTAATTGCATGTTTATACCATGATACCCACAATAGTCTCAGAACTCATTTGATTTATATTCTCCTCGTCTATTAGATCTTAATACTTTAATGAATAGGCAACTTTATTTTTCAACTAATGCTTTGAATTCTTTCAACTTTCCAAATGCTTCAAATTTATATTTAAGAAAGTAAACCCATGTATTTTTAGTATAATCATCAATGAAGGTTAAAAAATAAATGCTCCCGCCTATTGATGGTGTTTGCATTGGACCACATAAATCTGTATGCACAAGTTCTAAAGGTGCACATGCTCTATATGACATTCCCTTTGGAAAACTTTCTTTATGTTGTTTTGCCAAAATACAATTATCACATGAACTTATTTCTTCTTCTATTGGGGGTAGTCCTTTTACCATTTTCTTCTTTTGCAACAAACACAATCCTTTGAAATTAAGATTTCCATATCTTAAATGCCATAACCATGCTTGATCTTGATAATTTACCTTAAAATTTTCTTCAAATCTGCTTATCTTTTCAATTCTCATCCTTGGTGGAAACATCCTATTCTTTGTCATTTTGACCCTTGCAATTGCCATGTTACTAGGAGGTATATCAGATATAGTGCAAACATTATTGTCAAAGGAAATTTTATAACCCTTTTGCATATGTTGTCTAATGCTTATAATATTATGCCTTAACCCAAGAACAAAGTAAACATCATGAATAGTCTTTTTACCATGATTTGTCATCACATTGACTACTCCTTTACCCATGACTGGCACTACATCATTATTGCCCAATTTTATCCCTAGTTTGATTGTAGTATCCATGCTTTGAAAAAAAACTTTATTTCCTATCATGTGATTACTACACTCACTATCTAAAAACCAGAATCACTTGAATTTTCTTGAGCTATGTGGAATGCGATAAATAATGTTTTTGAATTTTCTAGATTTAAGGAGATTCAAACTCACCACTACCATATTCCAATTTCCACCGAGAAACCCTATTCTGGGACTAAATTGACCAAACTAGCGTATGAGTCCCAGTGGCCATTAAATAGTAGTTTTTCAGGAGTTTGAAGCTTGTTATTACTGTGAGAGGAAAATTTGCAACTTGTAACAGATGGATTAGCCATTGTTAGTAAATTGAAATAAACCCCTCCCTATGAAATTGTTGATCAAACATAGAAGAGAAAAACATGAAGAAATGCATGTGCAATCTAAAATATATAAATATAATCTAAGTTAACCAACCACCATCCCATAGGAGGATTGGTGCCCCTTGATGTGAGAAGTGACCCCTTTCCCAATCCCTGATAAGCAAGAATACCAAGATGATAGTGATAATGTAAATGCATGAGATTGTGCATCAATTTGTGTTGTGTTGTGTTGTAGTATTGTTATTGTAGAAATGCTTTGCTTTTATAGATTCAAGGTTGGAAGATTGATAGATTTGGATGAATGTGGGATCATTCATGAGCCAATGACAAGATGCCACCTGTCAAGATGTGAGAGGATGAGGGTTGTGCACATTTTGCTCAATATGTCAATTTGAAATTTGAAAATAACATTAAATGTATATGGTTGAGAGCTTTGAGGGGAAATATGTTTGGACAAAAAAGTCAAAAAAAGGGAGTTAATGAGGGAATATTCCTTGGGAATATGCTTTGTGAGGAAAATAGAGTTTTTCATAAATCAAAATAAATGATTTATTGTGCAAGTGGGAAAATATAGAGGATGGGACATGGGTTAGGCTTAGTTTTAATCATGGATTTGATTAATTAAGCTAATGATTAGGTGATGTGACACTTGATTTATATTTTTGGATTTGTTTAAATCAAATGAGAGGAAAATGATCATTTGGATTTATTTAATTAAATGAAATAACTTTAGGAGATTAATTAAATAATTTGATTTATTTAAGTAAGTGGGATAACCTTAGGAGATCAAATAAACTTGATTTATTTGATAGGAAAATATGATTAATGCATGATGCTAGTTTTACATATCTACATTTTTTCCCTCTTTGAAGCAATGTACTTTTTGCATTGGTTCAAAGAATGATGCCACCGACATCGAAATTAAAAATAAATCTGATTTTTTTTTATGCCCCAACGGAAATAGGCATGTTAGTACATTGCCCCCTCGAGAGATTGAGTGAAAATATTCGATTTGGGGTTGATCTCACGACAAAGAGGTTCAAAATGGATGTATGGATGGCTATGACTAACTGATCTATATGATAATGATGATGTAGATGAGATGCTTAGAATAGAAAATCTATATTATTTTAAAAATCTTAAATGATTATGCAATGCATGTGAGATGGATGATGTTGTCCTATGATGATGTGACATGATTATGCAGGATGTAGGCTAGATGCAGGATGGATGCATTGTTAGCGTGAAAGAGGATAGAAGAATGAAAGGGATCAACCCTTAAATCCAAAAAGATGTAGAAGTTCAACAAGCCAACTTTATTAGAAATGATGATGAATGATGATGATGTATTGCTTATCCAAGGATGGGAGAGATAAAGAGCACAAATTTCCTTATGTTTGATAACATACATAAGTGTGATGCATCAAGGTATAATGAACCATGATGGTGTTGCGCCTAGTTTGATGGACTTTGACTCGACAATCAGATAGGAGTGCTCTTGTTCACACTTGACATACAAAAACCTTGCTAGGAAAGACCTAACAAAGCAAGTATTCACCAAGTTATATTACAAGAATGTCCAACAAGCACAACAGACAAAAATATAATGATCATTGCCCCATTCCTTTCTCTTTAAACCTATTTTTTTAGGCATCATCGAGAGGTCTTTGGAATGAGTGCAAAATCAGATAAGTCAAAAAGTCCAAATAAAGTAAACAAACAAGCTAATACTCTTCGTACCACTAGCCAAGGCTAAACTACGGTGATACTTGATGTTGATGTCCATCGTCGAAAGGTCACATTCCTAGGATATGTTGTGATTAGGCTTTTGATGAGATTGATTGGATGATAAGCTATTGATACTCCGAGTTGATCAACTTGCTGACTCGCTGATCTAGACTTGAGACTTTGACGATTGAGTATTCACTTTTGAACCTGCTAGACTTGCTTCTGATTGCTTCACCAAAGGATGAAGATGATGATTGATTTATTATGGGTGAGATTATTTTGGGTGAAAGTGAGATGAGATGGGTGCACCATTTTGGGTTTTTTCAAATATTTAGATGTTTTTTGTGTTTTTTGAATGTTTGGAGGCTATTTTGATTTTCAGGTTTTCCAATGTTTTTGGATTTTTTATGAGATTTTGTGTCTCAGGGGTCGATCAAAGATGGCCTTGCCTACGTTTAAGCTTAGAGACGATGTAGTTCAAATGACAATTGACTTGAATTCTAATGAGATAGATGGGAA
Organism: Sequoiadendron giganteum; assembly: GCA_007115665.2. NCBI lineage: Eukaryota > Viridiplantae > Streptophyta > Pinopsida > Cupressales > Cupressaceae > Sequoiadendron > Sequoiadendron giganteum. Next base: position 564,040,056 of record CM021106.1, read on the forward strand.
AATAGATTTCCATTGTGACGAACACCTAAAGGACTGACCTAAAATGTGAAATAGATGGGCAAACGGATTGCCATTGTGATGGACACCTAAATGATTGACCTAAAATGTGAAAAAGATGGGAAAACTGATTTCCATTGCAACAAATGCCCAAAGGATTGACCTAGGGTGTCTCGAGGGATGATCAAAGATCAACCTTGCCTACGTTCAAGCTTAGAGACGACGTAGTTTGGTTGACATGTTTTTGATGTTTTTTAACTTTTTGAGATGTTTTAGATTTTGAATGATTTGGATTTTTTTAAATTTTTGATTGATTTTTTGATGTTTCAATGATTTTTTGGATTTTTGATGATTTGGATATGTGATGATATCAACGATCGATTTTGGGATTTTTGTTGAAAACCAAGCTAAGGTTGATTAATTAGATTGATGGATTTATGATGATGGCATTGTTGAGGATACAAAACAATGCAAGGATAGTGTTAAGCAACATGAGGATTCCAAGATTGATGATGATAACATTGTTGAGGATACACAACAATACAAGGATAGTGCTGAGCAACATGAGAATTTGGAAGGATATCCCGAGATGATGATGGATTGATTGGATTTGGTTGATCGGGATTTTGAAGCTTGATTTGGAACAAAAATGTTTGAATGATTTAATGTGATGCTAACATGTAAGTTAGAGGTGACTGGTAGTTATTGTATTGATTGATGCTCGATGAAAGATAAAGCTTGATACGGAACATCTTCTCATCAAAATATGCCATGGGATAGTGATTTAGATTTTGGATCATAGATGCTTAACTAGTTTCATTTTATGTTTGCCAATGTTCAGATCACCACATAAGTTAGAGGATATAGATCAAGATTTATTCCCGAAGCAAGATGTAAATATCTACCCTTAGTGTCTAGCAATGCAAGGAATGTCATGGGTGGATGCTTGGATAGGTGTATGGATGGATAGATACGAAAATCATGCAAAGGATTCCAAGGATTATCTTGCGATAAGATAAGCTATTCGAACAGAGGATGCTCATTTGGATAGTTCTTCCTAGCTCAGATAATGTTGGATCGGATAGGATCAATGAAAATAACCCATGTCAAGACATTTACCATAAAAAAGTGTAAAGTATGCACCAAACTTTTATCAAGATCAAGATAAGGTAGGTAGATGGAAATGAGTTGGATAAATGGTTCATGGATGAACGGATAATATGGATGGAATATTGGCTTTATTATGGATGTGATAAGATGCTTTCTCCTAAAATGACACACGCAAATGCTCAATTCTAAACATGATGTTTGTTTGCTGGGTTTTCATCATTGTACTTGTCTAAAGTGCCACTAAAGTGGTTTTCACTAGAGGACGATTTTTCTCTTTACCATTTTCAATCCCTTTTCTCATTTTTTTGGATTTTTGGATTTTTTTTATTTTTTTGTATTTTCTGAGAGATTTTAAGCTGATGTTGAACCACCTGGTGGTGTTGACATCGATGTTTCTATCATAATGTGCCATCGATATCCTACTTGAAGAAGCTACTTTGCCAAGATACATGAACTTGAAAGCAAATTTTGAGAAATCTATTCTTCTTTGCGAATATCGGAGTTAACCGTGTCTTTATGCGCACATTGTGATAGAGTTCCTTTTGAATCCTTATGATGAAAGGTCATTTCCAACACATGGTCAATGTGAGAATTGGATATCATGTGTGGAGGCATGTTTATGAATAAAAGATGGATTGGTCGATAGTTCAGAACCTTTGACTCTCCAAACTTTGGAAGATGAGCAATGATGGGTGGATACGAAAGTGTGCATGGAATTAGGACCAACTACTTGATATACTTTGTACGTCGTTTGAGATGCCTATGTTTTCCTTTGTGGACATCTTTGATGAATACTTCTAGCACCAGAATGTGAGAGAAAAATATGCAATTCCTAATAACAAATGGATTAGCCATTGTTAGTACATTGAAATAAACCTCTCCCTATGAAATTGTTGATCAAACATAGAAGAAAAAAACATGAAAAAATGCATGTGCAATCTAAAATATGTAAATTTAATCTAAGTTAACCAACCACCATCCCATAGGGGGATTGGTGCCCCTTGATGTGAGAAGAGATCCCTTTCCCAATCCCTAATAAGCAAGAATGCCAAGATGATAGTGATAATGAAAATGCATGAGATTGTGCATCAATTTGTGTTGTGTTGTGTTGTAGTATTGTTGTTGTAGAAATGTTTTTCTTTTATAAATTCAAGGTTGGAAGATTGAGAGATTTGGATGAATGTGGGATTATTCATGAGCCAATGACAAGATGTCACTTGTCAAGATGTGAGAGGATGAGGGTTGTGCACATTTTGGTCAATGTGATAATTTAAAATTTGAAAATAGCATTAAATGCATATGGTTGAGAGCTTTGGGGGTATGTGCAAGATAATGATGGGCCAAAAAGTGGCGATATCTAAGTGATATGATAGCCCATGTGTCTGACGAACTTTTTTTAACCCAAAATTGATGAAATGAAAAGGATTTTTAAAGGAGATTCTCAAATTTCCACCAATATAAATTATGCTTTAGTTTGAATTTAATAAATAATTATTATTCATTTTCTATTTGAATTACAACTAAAGTCCTAATTGATAGGCTGATTGAAAAACATCTATAAATTTCAAACGGTATCACATTTTTTGAATCTGAGACATTCGTCACATTCTATGCTTCACATACTATAGGATTAAAAAAGATAAAATTAAATTTCATGAAGTTTTGACAAACTTAAGATGGTTAGACATACGATTTTTTTATATTTTTTAAAATTTGTAATAAAAAAATCATAATTAATTAGTTACTTGGAAAAGAATTACAAAAACATATGCATCACATTGGGACATGAGTCCCCTACTTATATCTAAAATCTTATAAAAAAATATACTCACTTTATTGTAGTTAGGGCGGTCAAACAAACACCTACTTCTTATTTTTCTCTAAAATTTAAGTATTACTGCATTGAAATCTCAAATTTTCACCAAATAGATTTTAAAAAAGTAAAATAAATCTATTAGTTTAGAATCTACATTCAATTTTCTACAGATTCTATTCTTATATATTTTTTAAATAATATAGATAACTTATTCAAATTTTTATGTCAAGTTGCCTAACTCTGATTTTCTAAATTTTATTGCCACTTAAGGGCCTATTTTTTCCATGATGATCCTGCACATACCTTGGGGGGAAATTTGTTTGGACAAAAAAGTCAAACAAAGAGAGTTAATGAGGGCATATTCCTTGGGAATATTCTTTGTGAGTAAAATAGACCTTTTAATAAATCAAAATAAATTATTTATTGTGCAAGTGGGAAAAGCTAGAGGATGGAACATGGGTTAGGCTTAGTTTTAATCATGGATTTGATTAATTAAGCCGATGATTAGATGATGTGACACTTGATTTAGATTTTTGGATTTGTTTAAATCAAATGAGAGGAAAATGATCATTTGGATTTATTTAATTAAATGGAAGAACTTTAAGAGATTAATTAAATAATTTGATTTATTTAATTAAGTGTGATAAACTTAGAAGATCAAATAAACTTGATTTATTTGATAGGCGAAAATGATTAATGCATGATTTTAGTTTTGCATGTCTACACTTACCTCATCCTTCTTCAGGGTGCACCTCTATTAATTCTTAGGGTGATCTCACAATGGTAGTTTACAATTTTTAGGAGATTTTATTTTTTGTTGAAATCACATTTTTTTGGAAAATATAATGATTTAAGCCTTAAAAAGTTCCATTTGAAGGATTCCAATGGAAGAGCGTTTGATCAAACCACCTTAGATCAAACCCCCTTGGATAGAACCCCACTAGTTTTAAACCATACCTATAACGAAGTCTCCATTACACCTATCAAAATGTTGATAAAAAACCACTTTTGATTTACTTTTTGGGGGATCAAATGAATTCATTTAAAATTTATTTTTTGTAAATATATAGTCCTTATTATAAAATTCCCAAAAAGTATAATTTCAAATAAATTTAATATTATTATTATATTTATTTTTTATATCTTGTGAATGTAGGGTTTTCACCGAAAATCAAGCTCTTTATTCTGCAAATGTGGAAAAATAGCAGATTATCAATTTATCTTTTTTGAAAAATATGAAAGTACCAGATATTGAAATCCTCGATCCAACAAAAAAATTAAATTAAATTTTGAAACAAAAAAAAAGTTGTGTTATATGGTCTGCCTATGTCGTATTGTAATTGGTTTGACTTCGAAACTTGATTAAGGAAAAATTATTCAATAAAAAACTATGAAACCAATTGGAAGCACTAGATATTGTAGTTAAGAATCTAAATTCGAAACTATTAGAATTTTATTCTTCATGCAAAAAAGTTATGTATTATATTATGAGTGTCACTCCTTAAAAATGATGTTTACTGAAAAAACTAGTTTTTGAAGGAGATGGAAAAAGAAGTGCAATCTGATTCTAATTTTTTTGACAAAATTATATTTAGAATTTACAGACAAGATGTCACAAATCACTAGTTTGCATCATCTACAAATTCCTCATGGTTTAACTATTATAGGTGCCCAAAAGTGAAGATTTAGTTAGAAAAAATCAATTTAGTGTCTAGTTTGGCAAAAAATTGTAAACTAGTATTGTGGGATCAGCCCTCAGTTTTTTATTCTGCATTTCACATTCATTTCCTAAGTCATTTAGTTAGGTTTTGCATAGTAATTTTCATGTTATATTCATTTATTATTTTTCCAAGTCCTAGCTTGGTGGTGAACCCTCTTATTGTCTTTAATCACACCCTAGCATACCTTATTGCAAGATTTATTTCCCCCTTTTTATCTTCAGATTGAGATCTGTAAGGTTTCCTTGAGTGTAACAAGTGTGAAATAAGAACCCTACCCTTGTGCTCCATTCCTCAAAGGTGGGGCACAGTATTTCCATTGTTACAAAAAGAAGCATTCTCATACACACATCTATTTAAATTATTCATGAATAATCTTAATTTATTGTCTCTATGCTCATTTCCCTCGATTTCTCTATGCACTAAATATATACACTTAATATCTAAATTCTCCCATCGTTTTCCTACTTATACAACATCAAAAAATATTGATGAAGTTGTATTAAAGGGAGTATTTACATGTCTACTCAGTTTGGCCTTCTCCATGCCAATGCTAAAACAACCAGGAAATCCATTAAAGAATTTAGTTTCTCATAAAAATATCTGGCCTCATAAATCCAAAAAAAAAGAAAAAATGTAAATTTAAAATGTTAATCTGAATAAATGATTTAAACTCATGAATCAAATTAAACACCTCTTTTAATCATTACCCATTTGATAATATGTCTATATATATGTATTGCATATATACATATAGATACAAACTGTGGTTGCTAAATTTTGCAATGGGTTAGTAAATTGATAAATTTCTTCATAGAAATCAAACTAACATGACAAAATCAAGCAGCCCTATGAAATATTACTCCATTAAAACATGCTAAATTAAGACATTAAAACAACTAGAAATACCAAATAAACTAATTGAAAACACAAACAACATGGAGCACACCTATTCCATATTGGATTGGTGCTCCTTGAGTATGTGAATGAGTCATTTCTCAATCCTTTCAAAGCTAAGTAATGAAAGATATGGTATGATGAAGAGGAAAATTAGTTCTCAAATGTAGAGAGTAATTTTGCATGAGATTTTGTTGTTGTTTGAAGGAGAGAAGCCTTGAATTTATAGGTGAAATTGAAGAGAGGAGAGGCCAAATTGAAGAATGTGGGACTAATCCCCAACAAATAGGAGAGAGCCACTTGTCACAATGTGATTGGCCCATGATTGTGCAAGTTTTGGCCAATGTGCCCATTTGAAATTTGAAAATGATATTAAATGCATGTAGTTGAAAGACTGGGGAGGAAATTTGTTTGGACAAAAAAGTCAAACAAAGGGAGTTAATGAGGGCATATTCCTTTAGAATATGCTTTGTGAGGAAAATAAGACTTTTAATAAATCAAAATAAATGATTTATTGTGCAAGTGGAAAAAGTTAGAGAATGAGACATGGATTAGGCTTAACATTAATCAAGGATTTGATTAATTAAGCTAGTGATTAGTTGGTGTGGCAGTTGATTTACATTTTTGGATTTGGTTTAAATCAAATGAGAGGAAAATGAATACTAGCCATTTAATTAAATACATTTGATTTAACTAAATGAAGGGACTTTAGGAGATTAATTAATTAATTTGATTTAATTAATTAAGAAGAAAATGATCAAATATGATGTTAATCAATAATTTTGATTTTGCATGTCTACACAAATATACATATATATGTATATATGTAAGAAAATATATATATGTCTGTAGATATATGTGTCAATGTATATATGTATGTATGTGTATGCATTTATATGTATATGTATATATAATATATATCTATACATAAATATACATTATGTATATATATTCATATCTACATAAATACACATATATATGTATAGTTTGCATGCTTTATTTTTTGGGAGATTTGACTTTAAAATAACTAACAATATGTCAATTGTTTCTTTTTAATTGACATATACATAACACTTAAACAATATGTGTTGTTTGTTATTTTGAAAATTTGAATCTAAAATAACGAACATTATAAAAAGTATTTATATTTAAATGATGTACATACATAATATTTTTGAATTTTTTCACATATTTGAAACTTATAAGAAATAATAATTACAAATTGAACTTTAATTTTTAAAATTTGAAAAATAAACATTTAGAAATGATTATTAAAATGTGAACATTCTACTTAAACATGATATATTCCAATAATCAGTTAATAAATAATAATTATACACTCGCCTATAACAAAAATTTGGTAAGTAGTTTGACCTACTTTTATTTACCAAAATTTACACCAATAAGCAGATCTACACATTAATAAGAAAGATCCGCTACTAAACATACCGTGGTCAATAACGCAATGAGTAGAGACAAACGATGCCTCATAAATAAATATTAAACTGTTACTTAGTCTGTGTACTCCACTATCAGTCGATATGCACAATGAGGAAGTCCATTACGTGACGATCTGTCCATAGCCCACTTGCTCTTCGACATCAAGAAGAAACCCGAATTCACCAGGGAGAATGATATTTCTCGACTTTGGTTCAATATCGTCAAACAGAATTTTTTTGTGTCAATCTGCGAACGTGTTAACATTGAACCAGATGGAAAAGAGTGGAATAAGGGGCATGAACACGGGGTCAACATGTACCATAGGAAAGTTCAACTGAACTCACATGCCAAATTAGGATGTTTCGGTTGCCTAAACTAGAACATAATACTTACTTGAAATGAATGGTGTGAAAATAATAGATGAGAAGGAGAAGTGGAAGATCCAATGGTTTATGCTTTCCTCACTATTGTTATGTAAGATGTGTCGAAAGGGGAGCTAAAAAGTTGTTCTCTTAAGGTTATCCAAGGTCAAAAAAAATCTTGGAGGGACGCCCACCAAAGAATTTGATCTTGGGGACAAGTTTATGGTTCCAATCTCCAAGCCACTTAAAATTAGAATTAATCTAGGTTTTGAATTAGGAGTATCGACAAGTTAATTGAAAGTTGGAGCTTTCATAATCTTTTATCTTTCTTTTCATCACCCAGGAGAAAACTAAATTGTGTTTCTTTTTAATTTTTTTCAACTTAAGTGTAGAGGCCTTATTTCATTACAATTTGGGCATTGAGATATTTCAATTTCTTGATTGAATATTATTGGTTTTCATGTTGTGACCATATATCTTGGACAAGTATGCAAATAAGATAGAGAAAGAATCAACCACAAAGAGCTTCTCTTCTCCCAACAACACATATTTCTAGAAGTTGATTTTGTCTCCTCTCCCAAGCTTTCATATTATCCCTTTTAGAATGAGACTCGTAGATTTTAGAAGGATATTTAATAATTTTGAACCCTTGTGAATAGTAGGATTAGCAATAAAATCTCTTCCTTGTAAGTAATTTGCATTTAGGATGTTACGTGAATCATTTTCTGATTTAAACCTTTCCCAAAAAAATTGGCTAAGAGGGATTTGTTAGCAAGGTTTATATTTATTAAACCTAAGCCTTCATTACTTTTAGTTTGACAAACATGATCCCAATTCACTAGATCCAACCTTCTTTTTTCTTCATTTCTTGTCCATAATTATAATTTTATTTGGATTTGTTCAATACTAATATCCTAAAAGGATAGGATTTTAAATATGGAAAGGTAAGAGGTTAGAATACTTTGGAGGAAAGACTTAAGAAGAATAAATCTACTTGCTTGGATTAAAATATTTCCATTCTACACAATCAAATCCTCTTGAATTTTTTCTATTATCCCATTCAAGGTTGAAAATTTAGTCCTTCTTATTGATAGTTGGAGAAAAATATTGGTGATACAAAAGGAATCAAAAGAATGTCATAACATTGAGATAATCTTCTACATCCTATCATGGTTTGAAGTTGGCTCTTAGTCCAGAGGTTATGACAAGGTTTGGGTTGAGGGTGATTCCCTCAACATTATCGATAAGCTTAAGAAAATTTCTTCCCCCTCTTGGATGGTGGAATCCCTAATTATTGATGCCTTAGATATATTGGGTTCTTTCGACCAATGTTTCATTTCCCATGTTTATAGAGAGGGAAGTAATTTAACTAATTTTTTTGCAAACTATGAGGTGAATGATTATATGGAATGGGGAGAACATGATCCCCTTCCCTTTGAAGCAAGTTCAATAATTCATCATGATTCAAAAAGGGGATAAGATGGGGGTTCCTATAGTCATGAGGAATTCTCACATGTTCTTGATGTGGCATTTCCTTCTGAGGTGTAAATCCTTTAGAGGTAAGGCTATGAAATTTACTGATGGGTCTAAGGCTTGAATGACTAGGAATTCAATGTTCATAATTTCTCTCTTTCATCTTGTCTTTTCCACACAGATTATGGGTAATTGGGAAGCTAAAGTTTTCTTGAGTTTTCCTTGCATTCTCTACAAGTTCTCTAGGTTTATTCGTCTCCTTTGCAAGTTTTTATTTCTATTGTGGTGCTTACCTATTGCAATGATGCGGGGTGATCAAAATTGAATAGAGCCTATCTCTTGTGACACTATAAAATGAAATGAGAAGTTTTGGAGATTGTTCAATGTAGGGGGAGTGATTCCCTATATGGAGAAGTTGCATGTCCATGATTTGAAGACATCGTAAGAGTTTCTTGAAAGATGGAAAAATCCTGCTTTGCAAATTGGTGGAAAGGAGTCAAAAATTACAAAGGATCTCATTGCAAAAATCATTGGATAGCCAATAGATGGTAGAAAAGTCTATAGAGAAAAAAATGAGTCCAATGCAGCCTTGGATATCTTCTTCAAAGATGATGAGAGGCAAAAGTTGGAACGGGCTAAATGTGAAGGCTATTATCATTCCTCAATCAAGGGCATATGGAGAGATGTGGCTCAAGAAACTCTGAGGTATTTCACCCTTGACAATCGCTTCTCTGTTCTCTCAGGGTATCACTTTTTTTTGCTAAATCATTTTAGGCACAAAAAGAAGGTATCTTTTCCTTTTTATTTACCAGTGTCTTTGGAACATGGGATAAGAGATCATAAATGCAACCCCAGCAACCTAGTTCTTCATGCAGGTTTAATTCTGTTGATTTTTGAGTATGTAAAGTATTTTATTATCCTTGATCAACCCAAAATTTATAAAGTTGGAAAGAATAAGAAAGATTTAGATTATGTTACAGGGTCAGAGGATGAGTCTGACAATGAATATTATGCCCCTCGGTTAGAGGCATCCATATATGTTGATTCTGAATCTCTTGAAAATTATGAGGGAAAAAGGAGAACAAAGAGAAACCCTCCTAATACCTCTAGGGCTGATGAGTATTATATAGGTAGTGATGAAGAGGTGGAACATTCCTGCTACAATCAAAAGTCTAATTTTGTGAAGGTCTCTAAAGGTAAGAGGGTAAAATTTTGTAACATCCCGCTACGCAACCCCAAAGGTTAAGAGCCAAAAGAGGACAAGATTATTTTTTATTTTTTAAACAAGAAGAATAACATACACATAAATTAATTACCAATTCGATAAAATGACAATGAACATGGCCAAATATGACCTAAAGTTCATCCCCGAGGAGAGGACTAATCCACCCTCTAGAGAAAATCCAAACAGGAGCAAACAAGATAGCTCCAAAAAATTTCTTTGGAGCTTACTGCTCTGCTCCAGAACCTATTGCTATGGAACCTAGTAGCAACGACACAAAACAATGAAAAAAACACACCGGTGCTTTGGAACCTTTGCTGCAACACACCAGACAACACAATGAAGGCATTGATGCTCCAGAACCTTTGCAGACCAAAGAGAGAAAGGGAAAACACCACCAAGGAATTGATTGTTTGCATGAAAATTAATAGAAATAAAATCGATAAGGATTATCATAGAACAAGTGAATCTGATACCAACATCGGAACCCGTAATCCAAATACAAACATCAAATTTCTTCTCATTAACTAATATGATTATATATTCTTACCTAGGAGATCATAGTATACATAAGGGAACATACATGATTACAATATCATAGTCATGAATAAGATACATCAACTGATCAAATAAGAATAAGAGAGTGAATGTCTCCAACTGGTGCTCTAATAACCTATACACTGGTCCCCAATGGTAGTGGCAACTCCTCACTACCATGTGGACTCTAGAGAGACCACCCCACCATGCTTGGAGGTAGTCACAAGGCCCAAACAGAAATAATGAGGCAAGGGTAACATATGGCCAACACTCACATCATGCATGAAGCAAACACAAAATACACTGCATAAGGCCAATGCCACATCATGGAGATTCTCATACCATAACATGTCAGGTACTACTCAAGACTACAAGATGCAAGATACCAGATTATAGATTGGATAAAGAGACTCAACAATGCCAAAATCAACGCCTTGTAGACGGATAACTCAACACCCTATAGGAGGATATGCATTCTTGAGTGTATCAATAGCCTTTTTAAGTGCTCAAGGCCATGCACGAGGAGTCATAAACTATTTTTTTTTTACATCATTGTTTAATTCAATCATTACATACTTACTATAACTCAGCTACTAGTTTCCTCGACAACCACTTACGGGGCACTCTATAAGGCCAAACTAATGACCTTGAATTAAGCCCATCTCGTTTAACCAAACGAGGGATCCAGACAAATATGAAACCGGGGAAAAGCCAAAAATTCCATCATAGAAATAATTTAAACAACCAAGCCAATATTGTTGTAAAAGAAGCCATTGAACAACTGAAAACCATAAAGAAATGGAGGCATAACTTTTCATGAAAAATCAAAGTGCTCATATTAAAATTCCAAGATTTACCTGGTTCAGATCTCAATGTTTCAAGTTGGAATACACCTTCAATTTTTGATTTTAGAACTGAAAACAAGGTGCTGTTCTAAAAACGTCATTTTGACAAATTGGGTAAGAAAATACATGCAAAATCAAAAGTGCCCAAAATTCAAATCAGACAAAGACCTAGTTGAGATATGGGCATTTCAAAACAGAATACACTATTATTTTATAAATCTATGACAAAGAACAAGGTGTTGTTCAAAAACATCATTTAACCAAGCTGGGCAAAAAGACATTAAAAATGAAAGTGCCTGAATTAAAAATTGGACAACAACCCATTCGAGATATGGGAGTTTTTACATAGAATCCACATTTATTTTTCATATATAATGGGTGGATAAAGAGAAAAATTTTAAAACACGTTTCCACAAGTTGGGCAAAACTAAAAAAAATAGAAAAAGAATGGAAGTGGCCAAAAATCTATTTTTCCCACAACCCATTTCAGATTTACTAGTTTCCATATAAATTCCATAGTTGGATTGGAGTTTAAAAATAAGAAGTTGGGTTGATTTAGAAAAATCTCAGATTTTCCCCAAAGAGGAAAGCAATAACCAGGTAGAAAGAAATCTCAAAATCAAGATACCATGACAACACCTAGAGCAGCCAAAACTCTCAACAATTTTAAACACACACACATATACATTTCTAACTTAGAAATTGTACTAATATACACAAAAAATACCTCTAATGTCTGCCCAAATTTGAGATGGAGAAATACTCAACTTACATGGCACGACTAGCTTCCAACACCAGACAATAAGGAGGAAATGACATGTTGTAAACAACAAACAGCTGCCCATAATTTTCTTCTCCAAAGAATCTCCATGTTTCTCCCCTCCCATTCTATCGTGCAAAATCTGGGGTTTTTATTCCTTCCCCAAAACCAAAACAATTTCTTCTCCTCTCCCAGAACATAATTTCCACCAAAAATCTCAAAACAAAGAATACATATCAAAGACCAAGTTGCTTTTTTTTTTTTATGTCTAAAAAAGAATCTTCCTCCCAAATAATATATCAAAAAAATCTCCAGAAATGAGGTGAAAAAAGAAAGCTATTAAATCTCTCCCAATTAATTAATTTAAAACCACTAAATATCCAACATTCCCAATAACGCATAAAATAATAATTGAAATCCAATATTAAAATACACAAGACTCCCGAAAATATTTAAATAGATTATAAGAGTTCACAATTTTTTTTTAATAAAATCATTTAAATTTACAAAATGAAATATATCTTCTCTCTAATGATCAATCAAATAACTTAAAATAACATATTTAAAATCTCGTGGAAATAACAATTCCAATCCCAATCTATAAAACACCATAAAATACCATAAATGAAAGCACGCCAAGATACCATTGAAACTACATCAAAACATCAACAACCAAAATATATATAGCCACATAACAGATTCATGAAAACCAAGACAAAATACCTCAAAGAGATATACTGGTAAACCACATACAAGTGAAAGGTGCTCCAGATATTATCGTTAGGTAATCGGATGGTAAGACATCAACTCGGAAACACTGCACTAATAAAATACAGTGGACTAGGATAGGGGACATTTGGCCTATATGACTACCTCTAGTTACCACCATCAGGGAATAAGAGTATGCTCAAGCCTATGAATCTAGGTGGAGTCGATACTCAATACCTGCATCAGTCCAATTACATGTAAAAGTACATGTACATATAGCATATATCATATAGCTAAAGCAACATCAGTCATCAGGAAGAGGATCATGATATCGTAAGCCTCTTGGATAGGAGTTCTATGAAATCATCCATTTCCTATCCATAATATTTTCAAAATAATAATAACTAATCATGATAACCTATCACATAATCATCAATGTCTAATCTCATTATACCAACATTTGACATTTAAATATCAAATCAAAATCAAAATGCTATCTTACCAGGTTGGGGTTAGAGAGGTGTTACATCCTCCCCCCCTAAGATTTGACTTACTCCTGGAAGTCATGTAATCTTAGTATGCAACCATCTGACACATTAGTACTCAACATCTAAAAATCAACATTAAAATATTGTACTTCATTCCAAAGATGAGAATTATAATATACATTATTCATCATTGAATGAAATAGAAAGGAAAACCATTTAACATTCACCTTTCTAAGCATCATTATCAATATATTGACATACGCCTTATAAAATCTCAACATGAAATAAAAATAGCATGGTTAATCTTGCTAACATCACATGTATCACAATTCTCAAAATAAGCATTTATTTTGACACCCACATTCATTCAAGAATAGGTTAAGATGCATATTGATTTCTACTAAGAATAGGGTAAAGAAGATGAATAAGGAATCAATTCATTCCAAAAAACCATTGTTTGCAACAATATTTGTTTTCCACACACTTCCAATCTCACACATGAGAACACGTTTGACGTCCTTTTCAACAAAATATAACAATTTATACTTTCTAAAGCATAATAAGCCAACTTTTGAACTTTTCATATATAACCCTATCCAAGATGAAACATGAATTTATGCATATATACATACTTACATCACTAGGAATCACATCACAAGGCTACACAAAGGTCAATCTAGACATCGAGAAGCAACATACTAATCCATGATACATAATCCATGAGCCAAGAGCCAATATCCATCTCACATAATCCATACATCACACTCAGTGGCTTGATAGTGTTAGGCCACACACACATGGTGAGACGATCCAAACAAGACCACAATGACCTATTTCTTATTCTATAAGGTGGCTAGCCTCCAAGAAATGGTCATCACACATAGGTGGGTACTGAGTCCTAGCTATATGACAACCTCACATACCCCCATCCTCAAGGTTCCTTGCATCTACTTCCTTGTATACATTCACCAGGTGCACCTCATATGTCCTTGGAGGGGAATCACAATATGACACATGGCCAACATCAAAGATAATAAGGATAAACTACTTTAGCCACCAAATTCATAAATAAATTTCAAATAAAGATTCAATTTCAACAATAAAGTAAGAAATGCAGACAATTTCAACACTAAACCAAATGTAACCATGAGAGTTACATGCAAATGAGATCACAAACTGTGGATAAACCATCACAATCAAATATAAACAAAGTTTCAGCCTTCACAATAAATAGAAAATCATCAATATCCATAAAGAAATTCCACAATCTTTGAAATTGCACTGTACAACACTATGTGACTAAATACTAGCCACCAAACGAGGAAGGAGGGAACAATGTCTGACTATCACAATAGCCCCTCATGTGGTGTGGAGTGAACATGCCAACCACATGGAATGAGGTGTACTCCTCGGCTACACCCCACATCACATTGTCATGTGGCATGGAATCACTAAGTGGCCCATGCACTCCTTGGCTGCTCGCATGGGATGTGCACCTCGACCCCATCCCACATCGCATCTCAGTGTGGCATAGCCATACACCAACCAAAGAAGGCACCTAATAGTTGTATGCCACATGGTAGTGTGTTTGTGGCTCCACGAAAGTAGGAACGCGTAGAACACACCCCGCATAACAATACCTTATGGAGAAGGCACATGCAGGTACTCATTGTAGCGAGAGGTATACATGGCTAGGACATACTCATATGCTAACCAAGCCAAACACTATCGAAAGAAACCATGAGTATCCCTCTACAAGTGTACGAGGCCCCATGACGCTCATCACACAAGTAAGCTATTATAATACAATCTAATAGTGCACCTTCACATGCCTATGCACATGGCATCATATCAATTCCATCATGTTGAAACATGTGCATATACAGTATATATTTAATGCATATATGAGTATATCAGTATGGGGCTGCTCGAGCCTCACCTCTCATATAGACAAGGTTGAATCACTAATGTCAACTCAATGGCCCTAAAGGTGGCAAGGAAAAACTAACAAACCAATGCTACTGTACTCAAATCTGGGGAATAGGCTAGCACATATGGATCAAGTACCTTGATCCATCATAAGGGGTAGTAGTGAGTACTTTCCTTGGGATCGATTGAGCTGAAATCACTCTACGTCACAATATGCTTATGCTACACACCCCGCCCAAGGAACTTTGCGGCTGCTACTACCCCTTCATGGATTGAGGGGCTAGAGAACCAAAATAAGAGAATCTACGAAACTAACTTTTGGCTACTCTTATACATATAAATTTCACCCACACATGAGTTGACCCTCAATTAGGTAACAAACATACAAACACATAGTGGTATGGTTAATCCCACACCTAAGATACAACATATTCGTCATGGATGGGTACATAGTATCACCATCCCATGGGCACACAATGCAAGTACAGGGTATTCACAACACTCAACCAATGCTCAATTCTTGGTTTATTAGATTTATAGAGGGGTACATTTACATACGGGTATGTGTAGGATCATCATGGAAAAAACAGGTCCTTAAGTGGCAATGAAAATTCAAAAAATCAGAGCTGGGCAACTTGACATAAAAATTTGAATAAGTTATCTATATTATTTAAAAAATATGTAAGAATAGAATTTGTGGAAAATTGAATTTAGTTTCTAAACTACTAGGTTAATTTTTGTAAAAAAAATCTATTTGGTGAAAATTTGAAATTTCAATGTAGTAGTACTAAAATTTCAGGGAAAAAAAAAGAATTAGGTGTCTATCTGACCACCCTAACCATAATAAAATGATAATTTTTTTTTTAAAGATTTTAGATATAAGTAGATGACTCATGTTCGGATGTGATGCATATTTTATTGTAATTTTTTTTTAATAATTAATTAGTTATGAATTATTTATTACAACTTTTAAAAATTATAAAAACTCATATGTCTGACCACCTTAACTGCGTCAAAACTTCATTAAATTCATTTTTTTTTTTAATCCTATAGTATGCCAAGCATAGAATGTGATGCATGTTTTGGATTCAAAAAATGTGATACCATTTGAAAGATATATATGTTTTTCTACAAGACTATCAATTAGGACTTTAGTCATAATTCTAATAAAAAATAAATAATAATTATTTATTAGATTCTAAGTAAAATATAATTTATATTGGTAGAAAGCTAAGAAGGTCCTTTACAAACCATTTTTGTTTCATCAATTTTGGGTAAAATCAAAGTCATCAGCCACATGGGAAAAATCTGGAAAAGCAAGGTAAGTTGTTAAACACATTTTACGTGTTGACTTTTTAGGATTGGAAGGTTCGAACCAAATCCTAACCCTAATGTCGAGCCTAATCCCTAGGCATTAAATTTTTTGTCAACATATCAGATATCCGATTCAAATCCGATATCTGATTTGAATTCGATATATGACATGTTTTAGATATGAGTTTAAAAAAAAAAATACAATCTTTAATATATGATTTAAAAATTCAATAAAGTTTATAATTTAATATATATAATGTACAATAAAGTTTATAATTTAATATATATAATATCTAATAAAGTTTATAAAGTAATATATTTAATATAAAATTTATGATAATCTCTTAGGAAATTATGTATTTAATATATAATACATTATTAAATGTATACTATTTAAATATTATTTAAATATTTTAGTTAATCTATAAATATTTAAATATATATATATTACCAATATATAAAATATTTAAATATTATCTCTTTCCCTCTCTCTCTCTCTCTCCATCTCACTCCCCCACTCTCCCTCTCACACTCTTAGTCTCCCCTCTCCCTCTCCCTCTCACTCTCTCCCTCTCCCTCCCCTCTCTCTCCCTATCCCTCCCTCTCTCCCTCCCACTCTCCCTCCTTCTATTTCTCCATCTCTCCCTCTCCCAATCCTTCTCTCCCTCTACTATCAACCCTCTAACCCTCTCCAACTATCCCTCTCACTCTCTCACTCTCCAACTCTCCCACTCTCCCTCTCCCTCTCCCTCTCTCAC